>OZ037995.1:27633903-27683903 GCA_964035705.1 Porites rus
AGCATAAAACCTTGATGACACTCAAGCTGCCTCTAAAGTACTTGGAAAGTCTGGCACTTGTATAAAACTAACATCAGCGCTTCAATAAAATTGATTCGCCAATTTTCTTGCTCCCTATATAGCTAGCCCAACAGGGAATTTAGACCTTTTAAACTGGCCTTTGTTCATGTTACTCCAGACTATTGAAATCAGTTCAGTTCTTGTGCACAAATTATTCAAAGCTACATGATACTCAACACTGGAGTCTGTCGAATCACAGGTATGGAAAAGTAAAACATACTTTGACAGATATTTGACTGTTATGTTTGAGGTAATACTTCCAGCTATTATTCACAGTAAAGTTTACATAACAGTGTTCAAAGCCTTTGTACCTATAAAAATTCATTTATGCTTTAAAATATCTCACTTAAAATATGAAGGTGATATTATACGATACAAAAAGCAACAGCAAGCCTTTACCAGTTTATAATAGGCCTGTTCAGTGATGAGCATTTAATTTCTCATTATAACAGGGCCATAGCTAGGTTTTTAAAACTGGGGGTGGAGGGGGGGGGGGCGCATTATCATGAGTGCCGAAGGCACAAGCCTTGTCGGGGGGGTCTAGGGGTATCCTCCTCCAAAAAATGTTCAAATTTGGAGGCTCCAAAATGCCATATTCTATCCCAGGATTCTCCTCGCTACTAGACTAGTTACAGGCTGCGCCATTACAGGCACTCTTTGTAAATTAGAGTGAACCTTGCAAATAGTACATATACACGCCAATTTCAATAGGGGGTTTTACTTCCTTTAGTTTACTATTTGCACACACCGTGGACCAACCAATTTCTTGGCCATGGGAATGGCAAACAATTGCAAGTCACTACAATCAAAATAACTGAGTCTAAAGAAATCAAATCCATCCACAGACTTGATTTGTCTGGATCAACAGGTCCAGGGGGGGAGCTGCCCCCCCCCCCCCCCCTTCCAGCTAGCTACGGCTCTGTATAACATTGCTGCTTGCCCAAAGATCACCCAAATTAAAGAACTGGTCAATCTTTACTGATGTAACATGACCCTTTTGACTCTAAAAGTGATGAGAATGTAATTTCTCACTATTGGAGGGACCTTGTGAATCTTTGCAAGGTTATGTGATCCTTTAAATCACCTTTGTTAATCCCCGACGATCCTACAAGCTTTTCTTTTCTTTCTGAGCCTGGTGGAGTGGAAAGTTTACCCATATTGAAACAAATCCCTAACTGACTTCTGATTCACTACTAAATTCTCCCTTGAATTCGCTGTGTTGATGCTTTTTGGATCACAGGGAGAATTTGATATTGGATCAAGAGTCACTTTGTTATATAATTTTTCTTTATTCTACACACCCCTTCAATAAAATTGTTGTTTAAAACTAAAATAAACTCAAAGACATTACGGCAAGTGAACAGTGCAAATTATCTTATTTATGAATGTGATCAGAGGCAACGTTTGAATTTTGCTACATGTACAAGCAGTTGGTTGGCTTCACTGGACGTGACTGGATTATATATTTTATGTACAGCTGTTAAAACATAAATTACTTAAAACATTTTTAAAATCAATAACCGACTAATATATAGTAAGCATGAGTTGACATCTTCTTTTACTTGTTTATCAGATGTCAAAATCCTAGTGGTGATAATAATGACCTTGTTAGCTGATGACTTGGGAACAAGGCCATAATACTGAGAATATTAATAATTAATATACAAAAGGTTTTAAATTATTTTACAGCCTTCTGTATATTAATATAGGCAATGATGTCATAGCTTCTTTTCAAGTTAATAACAAACAAATTTCATGTATAAACTCTCACTAACACTCAGACAACATCTTATTCGCTTTTTTTTTTTTGAGGTTTTGTTTGCTAATGTTTTTCATAATCATGTTAAAGAGAGTTTACAGTGTATTTACTTAGCAGAAACTAATCAAATTTTGCTGGAGCAGATTTCAAAGGTGTTCTTTGATGTGGCATAGAATTTAGTCGGAGCATTTTAAGCATAAAAACCTGAATCTACGACGAAAAGAGTTATAGAGAAGCTGGTGAATAGTGAGGATGTTTTTGTAAACCAACTGAATCTGGATTGTTTTAATTTCCATTCTGCACAAATTATTAATATCAATATACCACTAATTGTCAAAGAGACAAAAGAATGTTACTGTACTTACAGTAAACACACACTCGCTGACAAGAACCTGTGGTTTAAGAACCTGCTGGTGGCACTTAAACTTACCCAAAAATATTTGAAGCTGTTAAGCCAAGCAAAATCAAGCAAATTCGTATGCAGTATGCATGTGGGTTACAGGTAAATTTTGTTACATGTAAGTATTTTAACCAAGGAGCTTGACTTCGAGAATACTGCACAAACTGATCGGCATGATCTAATTTCAAATAGAAGTTAACTCCTACAACAAAACAATTGGTTTAAAAAGAGTACAGATTGTAATCGTTGTAATGGACCTTGCATAATTAGTAGCTTTGCAATGTACATGCAGCTGTGAATAAATACTGTATATTTAAGGAGCAAACTCATGCAAGTTTCTTTATTTTTCTGGTGATCCTTCATGAAGAAATTAAGAATCTACATTCAGAACCAACTTAGCCTAAATGAGTGTAGCTATATGTAAATTTTGTGCTTTGTGGGTAGGGGTTGTGGGTGAGGGTAGTGGGGGTGGGTCATGAGCATGGGTAAATGTCATGGGTAAAAAAAGTATAGAAACAAAGAAGTAAAATTTAAAAAGTTGTAAAATTCCTGAAAAAAAAAATAGCGAAATTGAAAATGTCTGAGTTCATTCACAACTTAGCTCGCGCCCGCATGGCGACTGCTTGTTTTCTACCTAGTGTCGTCTGCCATGGCAGAGGAAAATTGCCGAAAAGAAAGGTAAGGCCCAGTTCAAACGTCAATCTTTTCATGTACCAAACTTAATTAATACCCTATTTAGGTCAACCCAAATAATATAAGTTCGGGGTTGATTCAGACGTCGAACTTTGAAATAATTAGCCGAACTCAATTCATTTTCACGATGTTCAATGGTCTAGCTGAATGCTACAAACAGGTGAAAATAAATTTTAGTAATTTGTGCATTAGTTCCGGCACATGAGAAGTTCGACGTTTGAACTGGGCCTAACAGTGATGATTGTAGCCGTCTTTTTTGTATAAACTTAAAACTGTATTTTTATCAAGAAAAGATTTCTTTAACTCAAAGGTGTTGGCTAATAGAAAAGGAAAGTAATTTTAAAAACATTGACTAGTTTTGAAAGCTAGCTGGCTTTAATTTAACCCTTATTCTTCTGACTGGTTTTCTTCGCATAAAATAAGAAACTCTTCAGTAATTGAGCCTTAATTCTATCTAGTTTCGCACATAAGACTTAACCGTTCCCTGTTTTGTTGTCTGATCTTAAATGCAAATTGAAAATTTTTGCGCCTTCTTACCATCACGGCCCCAGGTTGCCTGTATACGCATCCAACCGTCCCATCCTACCATAGTGAACTATCTTAATTTATCAACAGATAAAGTGGCATTGTCCGACTCGCTGAGATCTACATTTACAATTCAAATGGTCAGCAGATCGGAGATTCTTTTGCTCGAAGGAATGCGATCACCGTGGACAAAATGATAATCATACTCATGACTTACTGAAAATATGACCTTCCCTGTAGTTAATAAATATTGACCGTTGACTGCACTCTTTAAAAAAATAAACAAACAAACAATCGGAAAGAGGCCCCCCCCCCCCCCCGATTTTGTTTGAGTGGAGGGGGTGGCTGTACACAGACTAGACTTTGGCACGTTTTCTTTTTTACTTTGAACTTTTTCCTTGTGAAATTTTTCACTCTATACCCTTAAGCTTTTGGATTTCGAGGGATCTACTATGATCTCTGAACAATTTGAGCATTTGTCAAGCACCAGTTTGTTTGACCTGACATGTTATTGAAACGACTCATTAGCAAAACAAATGGTCACTGAAAAAGACTCAGGCTGGTATAATTTTGAGCTATTTCATGTTTTTTTTTTTTATTGAGGTACATGTAGTACTTAAAGAAGTTTATGTCTTTTATGGCACACGAGGAAACCACCTTCATGCCCATCAACCTTTCAAGTCAAGGCACGACTTTAAATTTTATTGCCTGAAAAAAGTTATTCATTTTTATAGCCACATGACTTCACACTGACAAATGCTTTTTTCAGATATTTTCAATGGTTAATAATTAATTGCAAACAGAGAGGTTTATCAACAAGAGATGTAAGATACAGAATGATGACATGTTTTGAAATGGATATGTTTTGTTTTCATCATCATCATCTTTATTTAATCACATAATCTCATTCATAAAAATGCTCTTCCACGGAGCTGTGCAAAAATCATGCAATAAAATAACATTAGATAAGTATAGTTATTAAAATGGTTCTAAAATTACAAATGTGAGAGAAATATATGTACTTCAAGCTTAGCTTGTCTGTCATTTAACAGTGTTTGATAGGGTTAGGGTTAGGGTTAGGATTATAGTGAAACCTATTTTTTTCCAGCCTCAGTATTCAGTCTGGTACAAACAATAATATTAATATGTTTGAGTTCCTTAGATGATAGGAGTAAATAGAGTTTGTTCTATTAAAAATTTGAGCCAAATGATCTGGTGCAATGTGATTTTTCAATTTATACATTATTATGGCTTAAATTGCCTTGTCCTTTTCATCTCAAGAAGATTCCACCCAAGTTCATCCAGTATCTCAACTGATCACCTATCGTAACTAGAAGAAGTTACGACCTGGGAAGCTGTTTTGTTTTGAGTACAAAATCTTTGCTGTAGTAATTGACTATCATTGATTTAAAACTGAAAAGATGTTTCAGTCTTGAATGCTGACATCTTTAAGAAAGAGCAGTTTAGTCCCTGATTTTTTGTTTAGCCTGCTTCAGCTGTTTACACGTGTTACTGTACATAGTGCACGGTACTTACTTCACCTAAATACCCTCTTAGTGTCCGTTTGCTCTAAAGATTTGCTTATTTGCTTTGCTGACCACTGGAGAGGGGAATGGGACTGGTGTGTTGGCAGACATTTTCATGAATTTTACTTCTTTTTTTCAATTTATTATTTTTTCTTTCTATATTGTTTTTTACCCACGACATTTTACCCACACCCACTACCCACACCCACCACCCACTACCCACAACATTTAGTTACACTCAGCCTAAATAGAGCATTTTCACGGCGGCCATATCGGGTGTCCCAAAACAATAAAATGGCGGCCATGTTGGTGTTTCAAACCAATCCTTTGGGAGTTGATCTCTTTTCTTATGTAAACACTTTCTTTTACACAGATCCTGGTCACGTGAGTGAAAACGCTCTATTGCCAAATTTTAACTACCGCAGACTAAAAGAACCTTTTTTGCCAGACCTAAAAAAATGTAGGTTCTTATTAGCACCTGTTTACTGTATATGTATCTCATTCATTTTATCTGCTTGGGTTTCTTTTCAAAGGTTAGAGCTACAGTGTATAACACAAGACTTACTTCAAACTTCAGTAAACTTAAGAGGGGATGACGTTGTTTACAGTGTATGTCGCTTAATCCAGTCTTGTCCAGTGATGCCAACCAACTGCAGCATTAACTTTAAACATCTGCTTTGATGGCATTTATTTATGAAAGTAATATAAGAACTGTTGACTTGTGTCTTCGAATTTCTTAGTTTTAACCAATTAGTACTATTACCTTTCCTTCTTTATTGTAATACATGTCACTTATAGCCACAGCAATGTGACTCTCCACGGTCACTGTTATTCCAGTTACAATAAGTCCAGGCTTTACTGCTTCATCCAGCTGAATTCTGCGAACAAATTCACCATTAACAGTGTATATAGCCAGCGTCAGGCGAAGTGTCTCTCGTTCCAAACCAGCGAGGACGACATCACTTGCCAGGTGACATGCAATGTAACGATAGACATCTTTCTCATATTTGATATTAAATTTGCCAAGCTGGTGTCCCTCCACATCAAATATGTACAAACTGTCATCGTCTGGGTCCACTATCATGACGCGACCATCACAAGTAGCAGTGATATCTGTTGCATCCTTCAACACTCCCTCACCAAAACTACAAACAAGCTCGCCACTCTGCTCGTGAACATCAACAACGTTACGACCTGCCAACAGCAGAATTTTGCCGCGTAGTTTGCCGCTGCTCACTGCTAGTCTGCCGAAGTCCCATCTCCTCACAGGAAACTTGTGCTGTAGGTCAGCGGTCTTGTTAAAATACTGCACTTCATTCTCCAATTTCTTAGCCCCAGGCTTCTCCAGTCTGACCAGTACATAGATGGTGTCGTCCTCGCCTGCAGTGGCGACATCCAAAAGTTGTAAAGGTGTACGGGCGTCAGTTTGAGGATTAAACCTAAAATCAAACTTTCCGTTGCTATCAAACACCTTCACGGTTTTATCCACATTGTCTGCTATCAGGAACTGGCCTTTGGTGTTTGTAGCGATACCCCACGGCAACCGCAGCTTGTGCCTCTCTTCACCTTCCTGACCAAATGACCATAGTAAACAGCAGTGCTCGTTACCTTGTTTTTTCAGCGCTTTAACAACTCTTTCGTTGCGGAGCAGATCCACTTTCTCTTTCCCAGTTTCAACATAAGGCAACGTCCATCTTTTTATGGTAGGCGGAATGGTGCAAAATTCAACGAATCAAAATCACTACCAACATCAACAACCAATCTGCAGTTCAACATTTTTTTTTCTACATCAACAATAAAATCCGTCCAACTTCAACGATTAATATAATAATCAACATTTGAAATATGTCTAATTCAACAACTAGAGAAAATCAACATCCACAAAAATTCCTCTTTTCTTCAACGACGATTTGCCTCACAACCAACATCGGACATCGACTTCAACAACAAAACACGTTCAACAATTTGGGGACTAACGACTGGCTATGGTCGAGGGAGATTGGGACCCAGGAATTCTAATCATGGGGCTTGCTGGGAAATAGATGCAACCAAATGCAAAGTATCGGGTGGAACTTCTTTTTTACAGATTTGGAACAGTTAGTCTTAGTTTATGAGCAATTGTAGCCTGGGATATCAGGCTTTTCTGGAGGAAAGGGGGAAAGATGGAAGCGAGAAAGGGAGAGAGCTGAAGGAGAGAAACGCCTGACACAGATGCTTTTACTGGAGCCTTCCACCCCCACACAGCTTGATTCGATACCATCTAATCAAAATCACTTCCGGTCATTGGGTTGTCAACTTCAAAAAGCTCACCTAAAATAACTCTCACCTTACTGTCTGGCCGACCTCCGGTGCTTGTGTTGCTACGATTTCGCTTTCTTCTGAAACCTCCAATGAGGAGTTTTCGAATACTTGCAATGGAAAACCTGCCGTTTTTGAGGAGTTCAGTAACATGTTTTAGGAATTGTGCTAGTGTAAGATCGTCAACACCCAGTTTGTAAATAAATGTGTGCAAGGAAAATTGTAAATTGCTTTTGTTTACACAGTTACAACAGGCGCTCATTAATAAGCAGGTCAGATCAGGCCGAGAATCGTCCGAGGGAAAATCTATTTTTAATACATGGCAAGCTCGCTCTAATTTTATTTACAGTATAAACAACACCCGGCTTTTAACGGCAGGATGTTATAAATCAGATCTTAGACATCTGAAGCACTGATATCGTCTTCTTTGTCCCGGTCTTGTGAAATCAATACTCGTAGAAGCCGGGTATATGAGGCTTTTCCATACTCCGAGAACATCTTTCCTTTTAACCTCGAGCTTTGAAAACACAATTCTTGCTCGGGTTTATTTTTATTCCAGGAAAGAACTTGAGAGCACCCTCTACAGCCTTTTTGAATTCGTCTCTGCGTCTCTGTCCGTAAAAGTACCACATGAAGCGGGCCAAGAATGTTTTGTCTTTTTACAGTCGGTCGAGATGACGACCCAAAAGAGCTCCTTTGTGCAGTTTGGCCCGCAAAAACATTGTTTAATTCAGGTACAGAACTCGAAGCCGCCGAATGAATTAAATTTCTAGTCCTGGATACAAGATTTAGCTCTAACTCCTCTCGGACACATCGCCTGATTCTGTCCTCTTCATCCGCCATGTTTGTTTCCTGGTGTCTCTATTTCCTAGCATGCCCTGCGATTAGAATTTCTGGGTACCAATCTCCCTCGACCAAGTCGATGTCCGATGTTGGTTGTGAGGCAAATCGTCGTTGAAGAAAAGAGGAATTTTTGTTGATGTTGATTTTCTCTGGTTGTTGAATTAGGCATATTTCGAATGTTGATTATTATATTAATCGTTGAAGTTGGACGGATTTTATTGTTGATGAAGAAAAAAAATGTTGAACTGCAGATTGGTTGTTGATGTTGGTAGTGATTTTGATTCGTTGAATTTTGCACCATTCCGCCTACAATATCTTTTTACCCTACCGAGCATGTTCATTACATCATAGTGTAGGTTTCAAAACGTCCTTCTTGTATCTGTTAAGTTTTTCCCGTCTTTTGCCCGCGCGGGACTGGTAGAAGAACTACGTCATTTATATGTCGTTGTAATATTATGGTCTGGGGCATGTGCTCGCTCGAAAATCTTGAGGTAAAGTTCTAGTCGAGTTCTGTTCGTTCACGCGGCCTAAAGTCTTTTCACGTTTCCTTCGAGCCTTCAAATCCTGTAAGTATGTTGTCGCTAAGTATTTTCATCTTTCTTCCTTTTATTCACACTCGTTTTGTTTTTCGTAGTCTAACCAGATCCTTGTAACGAATCTTTGGTCCGAATCTCTTTGGAATAAATTCATATGAACATTTAAGTCTACATTTGCGTTAGAAGGATACGCTGGTTTCGCTGTGGATCGTCTTGGATTTTCGTCGATTGTGCCATGGATTTATCCGTTCTTTGATTGATTGGTGTTATCGATAATTTGTTTCTTCGCTTGTGGATCGATTGTAGAGTAAGATGGACTTACGTGGGTTGAAAACCAAAACTGTCGACGTCGATGGAGCCGTTCACGAGAGAATTCTTCGCTTAAAGCGTAGTAGGTCCGGTTCAAAGGCGGCCGTCACCAGAAGACAGCGCGAATTACTTGAGCTAATGAAGAGCTCTGACAATGTTGATCAGGTTAGAGCGAAGTTTCTTGATTTAGAAGTAGCTATGAGACATTTTAACGAAGCACATGATAAGTATCACGCTGAGTTGACTGATGAAAGTGCAATTCGGGACTCGATCGAGTATTTTGAATCAGTGAAACGTATGGGAACTGCGGTGTTTCAGTCATTTGATGTCTGGTTGCAATCTGCTCAGTTTAAGCTCCAAGAAGAATTAGATCTTGCCATCAGTCTTCATCCGGAAGACTCTATCAGTAATATTAGTTCTACGAAATCGAAGTCTGCTGCAAGTTCTAGGAGGCGCAAGTCTAAATCTAGCGCTAGTTCCAGTCTCTCACAGTCAAGCACCGCTTCAAGTGCAGGGTTGAGAGCCTCTGCTAAGAAAGCTGCCTTGTCAGTGGAAGTAGCTGCATTGAAGACACGGCAGGACATTCAGTTAGAAGAACTCTTGTTGAAGCAGAAGAAAGAGAATTTTGAGTTGGAAACTAAGTTAGCAAAGGCCGACGCTGAAGAAAGGGTGTACAGTTATTGTGAGGAGCGACGTCTGTCAACACTGTCAAGTCAGTTACCGACTTTACATGCAACCAAGAAAGAGAGCACCGTGGATATGCCTGAAGGCCAAGAAAGTCACACACTGACACTAGCAGGTCAATTTGCAACTTCCACTCCAGGTCAAGTCGAAGAGAAGGAAACTGTGGAAGCTCCAGTTCATCAGACAGAGGAAAATCAAGAGGTTAAATGCAGTCCACTAAACCCAGACGCCCCTGTATGGAAAGGTTACGGATGCTCACCCTCTGCGATTAATGGTGAAAGTGCTGAAGGTGGATTATTGGAACAACACCTAGATCTAAGTGACAAGAATGTCAGTCACGTGATTGAAGTCCAGAAGATGCAACAACAACAAAATCAACAGCTTCAGGAATTGCTGAAACAGCACCAGCTTCAAACATTAGCCATGACATTGCCACAGCCTGAAATCTCTGTGTTTTCGGGTGATCCTGTTGAGTACTCTGACTTCGTGCGAGCCTTTGAAAATTTAATAGAGTCAAAGACAAGCAGCCCGAACTCACGTTTGTACTATCTCGTTCAATATACATCAGGAGAAGTGAAGGAGTTAATGCAAAGCTGTTCATCGATGGATCCCAAAGAAGGCTACAAGACTGCAAGAGCACTCCTTAAGGATAGATATGGTCAAAGCTACAAAATAGCAACTGCCCTCATTGATCGAGTAACGAAAACTCCTCAGATTAAGTCAGATGATGGTCCTGCTTTGCAAAGGTACTCGGTTGTACTTACAAGTTGTAAGAACTCTCTCAAGGAAATTGGATACCTAAACAAAATTGAAAACCCTGACACTCTCCAAAGGATCATTGGAAGGTTGCCACTTTGGCTAAGACAGAGATGGAGAGAAAAGGCTGATTACATCAATGAAGAGCTGAAAAGAGAGGTCACTATCGGAGATGTTGCAGAATTTGTTGAAGCAAAGGCTAGAATAGCCAACCATCCAGTGTTTGGGGACATCCAGTCGAATGATGACAAGAACAACGCTGTAGGCATTGGTTCCAAAAGAAGGTACAGAACACCATCAAAGGAGCACAAAGGTTCTGCTTTCACGACACAAGGAACCACCCCGGAAAGTACTACTGACCCACCTAAGGACAACACTGAACGTGCGCCTGACAAGTCGAACGTCAAGTGCCCATTGTGTAAGGAGAGTCATTGGCTGTCACGCTGCCAGCTTTTCAGAGGAAAGTCGGTTGATGAGCGAATTAGTTTTGTGCGTAGTAGAGGACTGTGTGATAATTGTCTTGTTGCGGGACACATGGCGATGTCGTGCCCCAAGAAAAGCTTCTGCCAGATTGTCGGATGTAAGATAGGTCATCGGAAACATTCTACGTTCTTACACCCAAGGAATGACAAACCAGTCAAAGCACCAACTCCATCAGTATCTGAGACCCAGTCGAGCAACACGGAGAATGAGAATCAGAATGGCCAAGCCCGAAGCTGTTTCACTGAAATGGTAGCATGTGAAGGAGTGTGTAGTGCGACTGGGGCCGGAGCATCAGCTACAGGACTTGCCATAGTTCCAGTTAATGTCAGAGCCGAGGTAAGGGAGAAGATGGTTCAAACCTACGCGTTTCTGGATCCAGGGTCGAACACTACATTTTGCACTGACAAGTTGATAGAACGTCTAGGTGCAACAGGTAGAAAAGCGATGCTGTCTTTAACTACCATGGATAGTGATGATGTTAAGAGTGAAAGTCTAGTGGTCAATTTGGAAGTTTCTGATCTGCAAGGACGTAATGTCGTTGAACTGTCAAATGTTTTCTCACGAGTCAAGCTTCCAGTCACCGTTGATGATATGCCGGTTCAAAGTGATGTGGAAAGGTGGTTCTACCTGAAAGATATCGACCTACCTTGCATTGATGCCGACATCGAATTGCTCATAGGTAATGATGTGCCCAAACTTCTTGAACCTCATGAAGTGCAGAGAAGTGAAGATGGTGGTCCTTATGCCGTGCGAACACTGCTAGGGTGGACCATCAATGGCCCACTCGGTAGAGCAAGTAAGGCAGCCCGTACTTCAAACCGTATCCAGTCTCATGTTGTCTTGGACCAGCAGTTTGTACGTTTCTGTGAAATGGAATTTAATGATTCGCAGTTCAGCATTGAGAAAGGATTGTCTCAAGATGACAAGAGAGCCCTTGCCATAATGGAGGATTCTGCTGAGCTCCGCGGTGGTCATTACGAAGTTGCGCTTCCTTGGAAGGTCTTCCCTCCAGATCTGCCCAACAACAAGATCGTCGCTGAACATTGTCTTGGGTTGCTGAAGAAGAGGCTGCTGAAGGATCCCCAACTACACCGGAAGTATTCTTTATTTATGGATGACTTGTTTGACAAAGGACATGCACAGAAAGTTCCTGAAGGTCAGCGAGAGGATTCACCCTCATGGTATCTACCTCATCACCCCGTCATTCACCCACAAAAGCCCGATAAGGTCCGGGTGGTCTTTGACTGTGCCGCAAAATTCCAGAATGTCTCGCTCAATCAACAGATTTTGCAAGGACCTGATTTAACCAACTCGCTCATTGGAGTCCTAACAAGATTTAGAGAACAGCCCATAGCCATCATGGCTGACATTGAGAAGATGTTTTATCAAGTGCGCGTACCAATAGAGGATAGCAGGTACCTCCGTTTCCTGTGGTGGCCGAGTGGTGAAATGGACAAAGAACCAGAAGAATTTCAAATGCTAGTTCACCTTTTCGGGGGAGTTTCATCTCCCAGTTGTGCGACTTATGCACTGCAGAAAACGGCTGAAGACAATGCGGAACATTTTGATAAAGACACCATTCAGACGGTGAGAAGAAATTTCTGTGTTGATGACTGCTTGAAGTCTGTGGAAGATAACCAACAAGCAAGTCGACTGGTCGATCAGCTACGTCAGTTGCTAGCCAAAGGAGGTTTCCGCTTAACGAAATGGGTTTCAAATGCCTACGATGTCATCCAGTCAGTCCCAGTATCCGAGAGAGCCAGTTCCGTCAAGGAGCTCGATCTCGAGAACTTGCCTGTTGAGCGTGCCCTCGGCATTCTGTGGGATGTCCAGTCAGATACCTTCCGTTTTAAGATTGCAGTGAAGGACCGACCCCCAACGAGGAGGGGTATTCTTTCCGTCATAAGCTCAATTTATGACCCTCTAGGGTTTGTTGCACCATTAATTCTGCCTGCGAAAGCAATTCTGCGTGATCTGTGCCGGAAGGGATTGGATTGGGATGATAGAATTCCCCTTGAAGATTTAAAGCGTTGGCAAGATTGGTTGCAGGAACTTCCAAAACTCGAACAGTTCGCCGTTGAACGTTGTTTAAGGCCCAAGAACTTTGGCCGCATAGTGTCTAGCCAACTTCACAATTTCTCAGACGCATCAGGTGAAGGTTATGGTGCTGTTACTTATCTTCGAGTCGTCAATGAAGCTGGAAATGTCCATTGTGCCTTTTTGATGGGGAAGTCGAGACAAACTCCCCAGAAGTCAGTTACTATTCCTCGTCTGGAGCTTTCAGCTGCTGTGGTTGCTACCAGATTGAACAAGATGATGCAACATGAGTTGGATGTAGCACTAGAAGAAGAGTTTTTTTGGACGGACAGCACGTGCGTGTTGAGCTATATTACGAACAAAGAGAAGAGATTTCAGACGTTCGTCGCGAACAGAATTACAACAATCCATGAAGGATCGCGACCAGATCAGTGGAACTATGTTGACACAGATTCCAACCCAGCTGACGATGCGTCCAGAGGGCTTTCAGCTGAAGACATCATCCACCAAGGCCGCTGGATTAATGGCCCTCCCTTTTTGTGGGAAGCAGAGGACCGCTGGCCTAAGCGACCTGAAATTTCTGTGGAAATAAAGGAAGATGATCCTGAGGTGAAACGGGAAAGGAAAACTTTCTCAATAGCGTCTACAGTTGAAGCTGACTTCTTAAACCGAGCAGTGCAGTCCTGTTCCTCGTGGTATAAGCTTAAGAAATTGATGGCATGGATCTTGCGTTACCGTTCTAATCTTCTGCGCGAGTGTCGCAGGCGGAAGGAAGGCACAGCTAAAGTACTCGTCTCCGAAATACCCAGTCCCATCAGTGTAGAAGAAATGCACTCTGCTGAGATAGAAGTCTTGAAGTATGTACAAAGGCAATGCTTTAGAGAAGAGTTGGTGTGTCTGCAAGGTAAAGAATCAAAAGTTGAGCTCAAGAAATCAGTCCGAGCCAGAAGAACAGGTTCCGTCAAGAAATCAAGTTCAATCGCCAAGTTGGATCCTGAGCTGCGCGATGGCCTGCTGTGTGTGGGAGGAAGATTGAGGCATGCACCAATTGAACAGGAGCAAAGACACCCTGTAATACTGCCTAAGAAACATCATGTTGTAGATTTGATCGTCAGGCATTATCACTTGCTTTCTGGACATTCTGGTCAAGAATATGTGCTCTCTTTGATCAGAAAGAGTTACTGGATTATCAAAGGAAGAGTCGCGGTGAGAAGAGTTGTAAACCGTTGTTTTAGCTGTAGGCGAAGACAGGCTCCGTTTAAAACTCAGAAGATGGCCGATCTTCCTGCTGACAGAGTCACACCTAACAAACCCCCGTTCAGTTTTGTGGGCGTTGATTGTTTCGGTCCGTTTTGGGTCAAGAGGGCTAGAAGTCAAGTTAAGCGTTATGGAGTCTTGTACACGTGTTTGGCGACCAGAGCCATACACTTGGAAGTCGCCCAGAGTATGGACACTGATTCGTTCTTGAACTCCATGCGCCGCTTTATCGCAAGGCGAGGTGTTCCTGAAGTAATGAGGTCGGACAACGGTTCAAATTTTGTTGGCGGGTGCAAGGAACTCCGAGAAGCTATCTCTGGTTGGAACAAGAGTCAGATCCATGAGTTCCTCTTGCAAAGAAATGTCAAGTGGCTGTTTAACCCACCATCGGGGTCCCATTTCGGTGGCGTGTGGGAACGTTGTATTAGAACTGTCAGAAAGATTCTCGTTGCACTTATGAAGGAACAGCCGCTGGATGATGAAGGGTTGACTACTCTCATGTGTGAAGTGGAGTCAATTGTTAATGGGCGTCCCATAACGAAGTCATCTGATGACCCGTCAGATTCTGAAGCTCTCACGCTGAGTCATTTGCTGTTGCTACGGTCGGGCCCAAGACTTCCCCCAGGTGTGTTCAGGAAAGAGGATGGCTATTCCCGAAGAAGATGGCGCCAAGTTCAATATT
The DNA here is from genome assembly GCA_964035705.1 of Porites rus. NCBI lineage: Eukaryota > Metazoa > Cnidaria > Anthozoa > Scleractinia > Poritidae > Porites > Porites rus. The sequence goes on from OZ037995.1 coordinate 27,648,752, forward strand.
TAGCCGACGTGTTTTGGCGGAGATGGATTAGAGAGTACTTGCCACAGTTGCAAGAGAGGCAGAAATGGACTTATCCGTCAAGGAACTTCGCCGTTGATGACATAGTACTTGTGGTCGACGATAGAGTACCGAGATCATCTTGGCCTCTTGGTCGAATTACCAGTGTGCGCAAGAACAGCACTGATGAACATGTGAGGAGTGTAACGGTGAAGACCAGAACCTCGCAATATGATCGCCCTGTCGATAAGATCGTTCTCCTGGAGTCAGTGGAGATGTCAGAGGGAATGAAGCAGTGCTGAACTGAACTATGATCCGAACTTTGTATATGTTTGGAGGACTGTTAGATTTAACGTTTTGTTTCGGTCAAGTTTCCTTTAAAATCCTTTGCTATTGCCTACGATTTTAGGGGCCGGAATGTAGGTTTCAAAACGTTCTTCTTGTATCTGTTAAGTTTTTCCCGTCTTTTGCCCGCGCGGGACTGGTAGAAGAACTACGTCATTTATATGTCGTTGTAATATTATGGTCTGGGGCATGTGCTCGCTCGAAAATCTTGAGGTAAAGTTCTAGTCGAGTTCTGTTCGTTCACGCGGCCTAAAGTCTTTTCACGTTTCCTTCGAGCCTTCAAATCCTGTAAGTATGTTGTCGCTAAGTATTTTCATCTTTCTTCCTTTTATTCACACTCGTTTTGTTTTTCGTAGTCTAACCAGATCCTTGTAACGAATCTTTGGTCCGAATCTCTTTGGAATAAATTCATATGAACATTTAAGTCTACACATAGATCACACGATTAGCGTGACAGACAGAAAAAATTATTTGCCTTCTTTCGTCTTTGTTAAAAAGAGCCCTCAATCCTTCCTCCAACTCAACTTTAAAACATTCTTTAACAGCTGGCACTTGGTGTAACTCGTCAAGGCAGACTCTACAAGCCGCTAATGCGTTGGAAGGATTGTCAACCGTCTCCAGTATTGTCGCCATCAGTCGATATTGCATAGCTAACAGACGATCAGGCAATTTCAAAGCTTCATTACTAAAAGCTTTTATTGCTTCAAGACGAGCTTCTGCAAATCTCTTCTTCGCACTCCCAAGTTTCCTCGTGGCGGACTCATCCAGGGAAGAAAGTTCCAATTTCCTTATTTCTTTAGCAATATCGAATTACTCAGCACCAACTGTTGCAGCTGCTGTTATCTCGCGATGCTCGCTACTGGACCTGGCACTTTCAAACACCTCATACAACAACTCGATCCCTTCCTTAAAAAGGCTGATACTCGCTAACAAATCCTTTCTTGCTAAACCATCCAACTTCGATTTTATTTCATCGATTTCACGGACGATCAGGCCATGGAATTTCTGATCTGTAATATCACCCTCATTCAACTTTTCTGCCAGTTTATCTCTTCCTTTATTCACCAGCAGGCCGATAGTGGCTTTAAATACAGCAGTTATTAGTGAAGACATGTTGAGTACTCCTTTTAATGAAGATCTCGTTCTGCACTGGTATCTCCTTAATAGTTCAGTTCAAGCGCTGACTGTCAAGATACAAAAAATGCATGCGAGGTTAAGTTGTCAGAAATGACTTAAACAGCAAAAATTCGAAGAAAAATTCTAAGAACTAAGTAAAAAGAGGAGAAAATGATTGTCTAACTCTTTAAAAAAGAAACTTAATGAAAGGTCTACCGTTCATGGGTTGTTGGTGAACTGTGTTCTCTGGGTACTGAGCTTAGTGTTCACTGGTATCCGAATAAAAACCAAAAACCAAGCTGGTGTGTTTTGAGGAAAAATTCACTTTGCTTATTACCTGTTAGCTAGATATGAATTTCAATACCGTTGTATCCGTCCGGCAAACACGTTAGAAAGACCTGAGGGGTATCTTCTTAATGAACAAAGGGTTTTAAAGCCTTTCCTTTCGCTGTGTTTTAACCGTTGTAAAATTAGCTGAGGGGGTCTTGGGTCTTAGATGTTAGGTCTTAGGTCTTAGTTTTCGAGACACCCGAATATAACAGTAAGATTCGTTTATCAATACCTTTACATGGAATAGAATTTCAAATCAGTCATGAAAAATAGTGGTGGGTGCTAGCCGTGACAAATTGATCATATCGACGGGGACATTATTAAATCATTACAAACTAAAGAATAATTATCTCGATCGGTCAGAGTCATGCTTAAGTCCAACCTCGTTCCCAGGGTTCTCTTCTACCCGCCCCAGGGAGCGGGCAGGAGAGAACCCTGGGAACGAGGTTGGCTTAAGCCTAATAATTATTAAAACTAAGTAATCGGCTCCTGGTTCAGGAGCCAATTACTTGGAGCCTCCATCTCCCATATAAGCCCTTGGATTCAACCCTTTCCGACCAAAAACCATTTATAGAAATAGCTTTCGCGGAATACTGTTCACGCCTTCTCGATAAAATCCAATCAGAGCAGAGCTATGATCATACGTCACACGCTGAGTGTGACGTGTAATTGCCAAACAGTGTTTAATTTCTTCCTGAGTTTGATAATTCAGCACTCAAAGGGTTTTTGTAGCTTTCATGCTTTGTGGCAACTAAGTAACAACTTATATAGCACCATCAAAATAATTAAAAATCCGGACAACATAAACCGATACCTTTCTTCACCTCAACGTTTTGCTTCTTTAAAGGAAATCCTTCAAAATCATGAGAAAACATCTTGATTTTCGCTGTCCCAGGTTGCGGTAGATAAGACACAGAAGACAGGACAGTTTCTACTTACGAAGACCGCGGAAGGCGCAAATTGCCTCCCATTTGCCGGTTCCACGATCAGCCGTTACAGACCTTACAGTAAGCGCTCCAATTCCCTTTTAAAAAGTCTGGCTTTCCAACAAAGAGTTTCACTTTTTAATTCTTTGAAAAGCTCCTTTTAAGGTATCATCCACCCTTAAGCACCCTCCCCGCGTTGATTGGCGCTAGCGCTTTTGCTTTTAATAAATACCCCCATAAACCGTACATTTTCTGAAAGGTTAATAGTTCCAGATTATTGCTTATTTCTTTTAAAAAATCAAAATATTAACGCGATTCAGAAATGAGAAGCTTTTTGTGAAAGTGGGTGTCGCTGTAAATTTAAGATCAGGCCAGCCAAAAATAAACGGAAGAAGCCAATTAAGATCGCATTGGCTTCTTAACACGTTTGACTAAAAAACCGTGTCTCAGAGTTTTGTCAAGTGGTTTTGTTCTTTTGTTATAAGCAGTTGAAGTTAGGGATAGCAAATCATTAGCACTACCTGTGAAAAAAATACTCTTACTCGAAAACGAAAAAAGAAATCAAAATTCGCAGACACGGTTTTTTAGAAAAACTATCTGACAGTAAGTTGGCCAAATTTCAGCCAAATTGGTTCACGGGTTGCCGACTTGGAGTTTAAAACGTACCCTCAACTTGCTCTGATTTTCACTTCGAGAAAACAGGGGAAAAAGATTTTTGGCGGCGTATTGCCCGTGACGAGATTATAACAGATTATAACACCAAAGCTGTCAATGTTGATGCATACCAGAAAAGGGACAACAATAGTGACACAGCAGGAAAAGGTTACAAACGAAACCCAACAACAGATGAACAATTTATTTCGAACGCTCTGCTCTGTTCGATCCTTCTGTTGTCGAGAAAGCATCTTTAGTTATTTGCGACGGGCAGTTTTCATTTTGAGCCAAGCTAACTTTTACTCAATACATTTTCTAAAAGTTTGACACTTCCCTGGAAATATCGACAACAAACCGCTTCCTGGAGTTTTTCTTGAAGCTGCTCTCCCGCTACAATAGACTTTCAAAAAAGTTCTTCGTCCGATTTTTATATGGCGCGGGACCGGTCGCGAATTTGTCGCTTGCTTGGCCGCTTCGCGACCTAAAAAGCTCGCTCCGCTCGCTAAGAAACTCGTGAAACTCGATTTCGCGGTAGTTTCAATGGGTTTTTCAGAAGCTTTGTCATCTTTTAGCCATTTTTCTTGATTGTAGTAGGAGCCCTTGTCACTCTCTGCTAATTTCGAAACCCACACTTTGCAAAACGATTTTGTCGTCTTCTTTCGTCTTGGAGTCAAGGACGAAAACAGACAAGCTCTTTTTTCTTCTTTGGAGGCATTCACTTCCAAAATCCAGGGAAAACAGTGAGCTCTATACTTGTAGACCACGATTTCTGTCAAATTGCGTGATTAGCTTGGTTCAACAGCGGCATGCGTATGAAGTATGACAGGACTTGTCAACGATCAATTAAAATAATTAGCATAGAAAAAACTTTTGCGCTCCATAAGTCTGCACAGAAAAAACATTTTTTACTGGAATTTTTTTTAAAAGAAAGCTCTTGATGAGCTCTACTTAATCATCTAAAAATTGAAAATTTCGAAAAATGATGGGTTTTTACCCTGGATGATACCTTAAATAAGGGCGATGGAATACAACATAACGAGCAAAATTTAAACATGCGAACAGTGCTACAACAGCAAACACGACCTCGTGCGTTGCAATAAAATATAGCAATATTTAAGCCAGATTACATATTACTTATATTAACTCACAACCAGCTTTAGCCGGTTGTAAGGGAAGGAAAGGAGGCAAAAGCTACGGTGATGGAACAGGGCACGAGGAGCCGCAAGCGGTGATATTTTTGCACAGCATCTGGCGGCACATCAAAGAATTTGGAATTGAAGGGCAAATTCCTAGAATATCTTCGCCAGTTAAGTTAGAGAAAAGGTGTTAAAAAACCTCAGGATCCAAAACAACACGTCAATCAAAATATCACTTGGACCTTTTCGCTAATGAAGAGCTATCACGCGGCTAAGCTTGAATTAGACATATATTGAAATAAGAACTCGTGTAAGTGAGTGGGAATCGCTCCTGGTTAAAAAACTGGTTCACAGGGATATGCATCTCTTCTAGTTAAGAGAAGGGAATCAGAACTGCTTTTCATGCAGGAACAGGTTTTCTTCGGGCTAACTACAAAACTTCAGCTTTTTTCACTCCTTGACATTGTCAAAGCGCATTTTGTAAAGATAACTTTTTCCGCTTTATCAGCTTTTTTTTTATATTCTATTCCATTAATGTTTAACCTCCCTCAAAAAGCCAAATAATATAAATGCTGTTGTTAAAAAAAAGCGTTTTACCTGTTTTCGTGAATTCGCTACCCAAAGATCACTATGCTCAAAGGAAAGGGCAAAATTTCCAATTTTTTTTTCCCACGAGGTTACAAAGAGAAAATGCAATAATCGTTATTAATGTAACCATCAGGTATACTCTACCCACGAGTTTACGGACAGCAAATGCAGTGATTATTATTAATATAACCATCAGGAATGTTCTACCCACGAGGTTACAAAGGGAAAGTGCAATGATTATTATTAACGTAACCTTCAGGTATGTTCTACCCACGAGGTTACAGAGAGCAAATGCAGTGATTATTATTAAATGTAACCGTCAGGTATGTTCTACCCACGAGGTTACAAAGAGAAAATGCAATTATTATTATTAACGTAACCTTCAGGTATGTTCTACCCACGAGGTTACAGAGAGCAAATGCAGTGATTATTATTAAATGTAACCGTCAGGTATATTCTACCCACGAGGTTACAAAGAGAAAATGCAATGATTATTATTAACGTAACCTTCAGGTATGTTCTACCCACGAGGTTACGGAAAGCAAATGCAGTGATATTATTAATGTAACCATCAGGTATGTTCTACCCACGAGGTTACAAAGAGAAAGTGCAATGATTATTATTAACGTAACCTTCAGGTATGTTCTACCCACGAGGTTACAGAGAGCATACAAATGCAGTAACAATTTTTAGACTTTAGTGCAACTATCAGGTTGAGTTCCTCCATTAAAAGAGTTTTTTGCTAGGGTTAAACGAGTTTGGCTTTCATGAGTTTCAAGGTGCAAGAAATTATCAGTATAATTATAGCAAACAAACAATGTCATCTAATTCTTCGCACGTAGCCGGAATAAGCCAAGAAATGAAGCATTATATATGACAAAAAATCGTCCTCAGATGATCTCCATATTAAGTAAATTATACTAAACGTTGCGAAAGAAATTATTGTTTGTATCCGTCTTATCCATCGTAAAAGCGAGGGGTCATCGCAGGACATCTGGTATATTAAACAGAGGTAATACTCACGGGTTTCACGAGTTGCATGCACTATTTTTTGCCGAGAAACAAATTTAAACTTCAATTCTTACCTTACAGTAGACCGTTCTTTTACCTTGCATTCGACAACAAATCTGTTAAAGGCGAACGAAGCGATTCCGGCAATCTTCTTTATGATGAGTAGCAAACCGCAGGAACTGAAGCCGCTTGACTGAACTAAAATCTACCGATATGCACGGCATTCTCACTACAAATATAAACAAACGTCGCGGGGAAAAAAAGACGAGGAGGAAAAAATGCCAGATCTTCGCCTCGGCAATGTATTCCAGCTACCATGCCGGCGTATCTCCAGAAGGTGGACTCGAAGTGGGACAAACCTTGTGATTTTTTTTTGAAGCTTTTTGCGCGTAAACTAATTTATTCTGGCGCGAAATGAGGATTAACAATAATGTATACTGAAATCTAATCCACGACAAGAAGATTTCCGCATTGTAGCGCGACATATTAAATGTCTATTTTTACAAGTACGCGGAGAAAGTGGTCCACTAGTTTAACTTTTTTAAGATGAATTTACTACACAAAAGCAAAATGAAATGTCTTATCTCTATGTTGTTTACGTGCTTGATTAGAAGGCAGAAGTAAATTCATCATACAGACCCCATCAAAATGAAAGTACACGAATGAAACGGAATAAGTCTGGAACGGTTAAGTTTCTACTCAGCAGCTTCTTTGCTTTTATAACAAAAATTTAATGTTGCAGTCTGTTTTAAACGTTGGCATATCAACGCGCACAGACACTGAATGAAAACAATAGTCACGATCACGTTCTTCGAAACCGACCAGACGCGCGCGACCTACCACTGTTATGCTAAGCAATTATCCTGAATTATCCCGTGACAGTATTCGCACCGAAGGTGTAAATGGTAAACCGAACGGCCACTTTGATCATCAGAAAGACCTGTCAACTTTGATGATTTAACTGATTAAATTACGGGACAGAAATTTTACTGCTTGCGGCTCCTCGTGGTGAACTTGTTAGCCAATTTCCCTCTTTCGTCGCCATTTTTTTCTCACGAAAGAAATATGCGGACGTCCTCGAAAACACATTAATTTCGCGGGAAAGCCTGTTCTAAAAATAATTCTTTACGGGAATGGGTTGACTCAAGGGTACAGCACATATGGAGGCTCCAAGTTAAAAACTTATCGACCAATCGTGGAGATAACCAGTGGCGGATCCAGACCTTCAGATTAGGGGATGGGGGGGGGGAGGGGGGGACGTTCATCCAGACCCTGAGATAGCGGGGGGGTTGTCTCAAAAACATTTTTTTTCGGCCCTTCAGGCCTCAGTTAGGGCTAAGAATAAGGTGGGGGGGGGGGCTGGGTCCCCCGGGCACCTCCCCTGGATATCCACTCGCAAAACAAATTTACTACTGTTTCGGTCCCCATCGCTTCATTAAAAGTGGTAACATGAAACTATTAGGATTAACGTTTTGCTGTCATGTCATGTAGCTGTTTATTATTGTTATTTTCATCGATAACACCTGTACAAAATGGTAATACTGAATAAACTTGTTGTTGTTGTTGTTGTAAAGGGAAAAATGGTGAGGACTATCGCGACAAGACGCTCAATTATTTAAGTCTAATCCTTGAAATATTCGACCAACCGTGGAAATCATAACAACACTTTCTTACTGCATTGAAACTTGACTTGAAATCAAATTTCATCTTGTGCAGTACTTTTTTATTCTGCAATCAGGTGTTCATCAGGACAAGCTAAAAAAATCTCTTAGTCCCATGTTTAGTTTAAGACAGACGGAAGCGTGAGATCAATTTACTGAATTTAAAAAAAGGACGGGCTTCTACAACAAAAAACGCTTCATAGTTATATCCCCTCTAATATTTCAAGATTTATTTGTTTATTTGTTGTTTATTCCAGGGCAATATTAAAGAAAATTCGTATATTTTTTCTCGAGTTCTGATTTGGGAATCGTAATGTGCTATTCACTGATTTTACGGAAGATTATATGCACTTGTTGGTGCGTTTTAGGTCAGTTTCAGAATTATCAAATATGAAGTAACTGGACATAACATTAACGACGTTAATAGAACTACATGTATTCCTGTTCGGTTTGCGGTATGTCTTCAGAATTTTCTGAGTTTAAACAGCGTGAGTTGGTATAAAACTAACTGTTACACTGAAGATCGCTTTCGAACTCATCGATTGCTCCTTCAGCTCCTCGAGAGCGAGGCACATACGTTATTTTAGGATCATATAAATAGTCGTCTTCACAAATTATTTAAAGTCTTAGCACTTCAACATTATTCTGTTTCAAAATTCTTAGTCTTTGTCCAAACTGAAAGGCGAGCCAATGTAGCAACGAATTGCCGATATCTTCGCTCCTTAATTACCGTCACGTTGATACCACCCTTTAATTTCATAGGCTCTGCTGGCAGGCGTTTTTTCCTTTTTCTTCCCGCCCCTCCCCTTTGCCTGCCCCTCCTCCATGTACTTCTGGGTCACGCTTTAAAAAAACACCTGCTCTGCAGGCTACTAAATTGCTGGTTAACATTAAAGCTAAAAACAACTAAACTTCACATACTGTAGTTCAATTAGATGCAATTTTCTTAAGAAGATCAAGAAATTTGTCAAATCCGATATTTCAGATACCTCGTATCAACTTGACAACTTTTGTAACGGCGAATGTCTCTGAAAACGACCCCAGAAAAAAGTTCGCTCTAGTACAACCCCATTAGGAGAATTCGTTGCTTAATGGTACAAAGTTTCCATGTAATCGTTCCTCCGCTTCTCTTTTCCTGATTTTGTATCTTTGTAACTGTCTCTGTCTCCAGCAGGAAATGCACGAAAAAATGAAGGTTTGTAGTTGCTAAAACCTCTACAGAGTGATAAATACATGGGTCATATTTCTCCATAGAGTTCTTAAGTGTGACGTCAGAAAAATTAGATTTCTGAAATTATGGGATTCGTCAGGATATTCTGAAAGAACAACGTCCAAGAGGCCTACTTGCCAAAAATTAACATTTCGGGGCAAATTGTCTCTGAGATATTAGCCCAGTTATGCTCTGATAACCCCATACAAACCCTTCTAAATTTTTTTGGGGTCGACCCAAGTCAATTGGACGTTGTTCTTTCAGAATATCCTGACAAATCCCATAATTTCAGAATTTAATTTTTATGACGTCATCACTTTAGAACTCTATTCCTAGTCGTTAAAATGAGAGACAAGTTTCCTTCTTGACGTCCCTTCTATCCTAAATGTTCACAGCAACGAAACATCAAATGCTTGACTGAAGAAAGGAGAAAAAATTGCCAAAAGAAACAGTTCACGTTATTTATAGTTTTATTCATTTGATTGTTCTACGCGTTGTTCAAGTTCTCAGCACATTCACCATCCACGCCTGAAATCAATTCCATTCCTCTACTTTTCACCGGATCACTTGCCGTCGACAATGGAAATTATTTGCAGTCCAGGATCATTTCCGGTCTATTTTGGGGATCATTTGCAGTCTGAGGATCATTTGCACGGGGGATCATTTACGATGCTGTACAGATCTCATTTCACTAATGACGTCATCTCTTGTAACTATAGAAACTACTCTATTCAATGTTTACCGTATGGTATATTCGGAATAAACAAACACCTTCAGGACTGCGCTACTTGATAGACGACATATTAATTGCTGCTTTTTAATCAAAGAACTCGAGAGAGTAGTTTGAGTTTAAAGAAACATTACTAGTATCCCGTTTGAGCAAAGCTTAAAGCATGGAATTCTGCAAACCCCGCGCAGGGAACAGGGTCCTTGCTATTACTAGTCAAGACTAAACGGATTATTTTTCGAGACATCGTTGGTTATTGGCTTTTTCCCAACATTGCTTAACCACAACATTATCCTTCGACATATCTGAGTGTGTGTTAAATCGAGATATTAGAAGCGTAAACTGTATATGCTTTTTTCTCTTCTTCTTGTAGGCTCTGTTTCATAAAAATAATTGTGCGTGAACACAGTCGACGAAACCAAATTTTCTTATGATATCAATATGCAAAATCTTCGCTTCTCAAGTACCGTAAATCCTCTATTAAGGGGCTTATTTTTTTTCAAGCACTCTTGAGAAGGGGGGGGCCTTATTTAATTTAGCGAAATGCATCAACGGGAGCAAGGTTTCTCGAGGACGCACTTGTGGTCACGCGGGTGCTATGCTGCTTTCTCGAACAATAATAAAAAGGTGACAATTGTCCACAGAGAACTAGAGCATACAGTTGAAAAAGTTCAGCTCATGAAGTTGGAGGTCATGCGGCCGAAGACCAAAAACCATATGAATTTCCGGCCTGAATAAACCATAACTGATCAGTCCACGTTAATTGTTTGTGACGAATAAGGATGGAGGAGAGGGGGAGGGGGGCTTAATATAGGGGGGCGCCTTATTAACTTTCCTCCTCTGAAAAGGGGGGGGGGGCTTAATAGAGGATTTACGGTAAACTTTTTCCGGGAAAGTACAGTAGGAGATCACCAGCAGGTCCGTGACGTGAGTAAATTTGAGACTAATGATAATTTTTTTATAGATCTAGCCTGCGAACCGCAGAGTATTTCCGGTCGTCTCTCCCTCCGAAAAATAACGTCTGCGAACCCGAGCGACTGAAAACGATTTCCGTGACGTTAAACCTTTTGTTTTGATGTTGGTCAATCAGATCAAAGGATAGAATACAGCTCAAGTAACTCCTCGCGACCTCGCGCGCTGGCGTGTCTTTAGCCTGGTACCAGGCTATCTGTCGAATGGTTTTGAGTTTTATTTTGATCTATTTTGAATGGAGTGACCCTGAAAATCAGCAATTGGGTTACGTCCTTGCCAGATACGGACTGAAGTCAGTAAATGTTTTTGCATTTACAAACAAATTAAAGTTGGTAATGAAAGGTAATGAACTTAAACTCTGGATAGCTTCTTTAACAACATGCAACTTTATCACAGTACAGAGTAACCGTTGAATGTTGATCGTCAACAAATTAACATTGCGCAATTTTTACAAACTCTATTAAGCGGATACCCTCTATTAAGTGGAGACTTAAGAAGGTCCCGAAGGTGTCCGCTTAATAGAGGTTTCACTGTATTTTATTTCTCATACAAAGTCTCAACGGTTGCTTGTAACGCGACATCGACTGTCTTGTGAGAAAGTTAATTTACATAACACACTCTTAACGTGACCTTGGGACGCCTTTGATTGCATATACATCCCTCGTACTATCGAAGCTGGAATATGCAAGTGTAGCCAACCCCGCAGACATTCTTTACAGGGGTTCGTCACGCGTTCCTGCCCCACGTTCTTGGGGCAGGAAGAACGTCTGCCTGGGAGGTTAATGCAATTGCGGCTTGGGACCCGTATTAAAAGAAAGATATCAGTGCTCTGGAAAGGGTTCAACGTAAAGCAGAACGGTTCTGCTCACAGATAATAAGAGATATGCGAGTGTTACGGACATGATTAAAGACTTAGGGTGGGCCACGCCCGGGAGGGGGGCACTCCCTAATATAAGCCATATAGGTATCTGCCGCGACATCGGGTAGGATTTTTGCGCCTTTTTGGTCTGAAAACGGGTATGGTTTTCGAGGGAACTAAGGAGTGTATGAATGTATTTATCGTTTGAATTCCATATGACTAAGACTGAGAAATATGCGAATTCGAAATGGATTTGAATAATTTTTTGTTTGAGCTATAATCTAAGTAATGATAACATAATTTCTGCCTAAAAGCCAGGTCTGAAAACGGGTATGGATTTTAAAGGTCTAGTCAGAAAACGGGTATCGAAAATTACATTCTTTTGGTCTGAAATCGGGTAAGGATTTGAAGAACCGGGCTGCACACCCCCATCAAGAATTCTTAGCAGTACCCCCCGGGGGGCCATGCTAGTAACGAGAAGAAGGCAGTTTAGGTTAACACTTATGTATAAACTAACTCATGGTGTTATTGATATTTAATTCAACACTCCGAGAGCTGCACGAGGGGAAGCCATCAATTTAAATTTCGCGTGCCATATGCAAATGAAGACATTTTTAAATTTTCGTTTTTTCCAAAAACTATAGCGGACCGGAACTGCCTCCCTGAGGCCATTGTTTCATCAACCTCCTCAGATACTTTTAAATATAGGTTATCAGCTTTTCTTAAATAATAGTTATATATAATTTATATAGTTTTCTTTATTTAACTTTTATATCATTATTTTATATATTTATATCTGTATTTTATTCATTTATTTGTTTGTTTTTACTTTTACGGTTGGTGTGATATCTTAACGATTTACCGACCTTAAATACACGTAAAGGTGTTCTAGAGTGTGTCAGTTTAAGACGTTTAGTCAGCAATAGTCAAGGCAAGGACAACTAATATTCAACGCACGTCGTTGTGCTAAAAGACTTAGATATCTTGATTTGAACACTTCAGTCGGAACACAGCTACGCCAAATCATCGCCGTGGTTTCAGCAACCCCTGAGACAGGTTAACTAAAAAACCTAATGCATGTCACAGAGCTTATTAGCTTAACCAACGGAGAAGAAAGTTTTGCTGACAATCCCCGAGATAACAGTACTAGTGTATTTTGAATAAGTAGAAAGGTATAAATTTTGATGAACAATAGGAACAACACTCATTAACTTTAAAAATATCAATTATATGTACTTACTTTTGGCAGCTTCAGTTGAAGGAACACAAACGTTACAAACGCACAGCGAGACAGTAAATGCAAAGGAAGTCGAATTAAAAATAATGTATATCCTTGTACGTGCAGGAATTTTACAGACCTGACTTGACGTACTTGACCTCTGTGTGTTTTTATTAGAACCAGACACCAGAAGCTGTATACTGGGTTACCAGTTACAGCTGTCTATGGCTACAATCCCGCTCTGATTTGAGTTCTTCCGGTGTTGTGTTGATGTCTTGCAGAGTTAATTTTCACGAAGTACGATCAGCATTGCAGTATTCTGCTTACAGAATTTAATATGTCTACATTACTATTTTTGCTGATCAGGTCTTTATAGATCCTACGTTCTTCGACATATTCGTCTGCGGTCCTTTGCTGTCCTTTGTGGTTAATGGTTGTACTGGGTTACCATAAAACCTACACTGGATAGAAATAATGTATTGTTTGAAAACGAGAACTTTACCAGAACAGACAGCTGAGAGCGTTTGAAAAGAAGAAGTAACAGTTATCCCTGCTAAACCGGCATTCCCATCCCGGACACCACCCCAACCTACGGGTCTCACTGAGACTATAAATAGGTGATAATGATAATTGATGGTCGACACAAACAAGCTACAATTGTAGGTGGGTGTACCGTGTGGCAAGAAATTTTTGTCGGAGTTTATTTTTGCGGATCGGGGATTTTTTTTTCTGTTTCTTGGAAGCTAATTTTAGCGCCTAGGACACATTGGTTTTTGCGATTTTCAAAAAGTACCCAGTACTCAGCAGTGATAATATTTTCGTTCTTGTTAAGTACGTGCAATCAGGGTGTAAAAAAATACTCTATTAAGCCCCCCTCTCCAACTAGCCCCCTCCCTCTAATAAGCCCCCCCCCCCCCGCTTTTCAGGGGAAGAAAGTTAATAAGCCCCCACCCTCTCTATCAAGCCCGCCCCGCTCCCTCTCCCAATTATTCTTCACTAATAAATTATAGACTGTATTAATCAATCACGACTGTAAAATGTCCTGTGGACTGATCCGGGATGGTTTATTTACCGACTGAAAGTTCGGATGTGATACTGATCCTCGGTTTCATTACCTAAAACTTCTTGTACTTGAGCTTTTCCACTCTGTATTCTACTTCTTTATGGAGAACTGATACCATCGTTCTTTCTTGATTAAGCCCCTCTCTCAAATAAGCCCTCCCCCCCCCCACCCCCCTCAAATGGGCTTGAATTAAATAGCGCGGAAGAAATGAATGCGTGACGAACGAACCCCAAAGGACGTCTGCGGGGAGGCTAATGCAGCTATGGTATACGAAACCAATTCATTGAATGAGAGAGGTGAATTGTAATTGAACAGACACGATTTCTCAGTACTGTATTTTTGTTTGGCAAATTTTAGTCAGAGTATGATTTACTCTGGAGTAAATTTTTGGGGGAAAAGTTTTGCGTTAATTTTTTTTGCGGGAACTTAATTTTGCGAACCGGAAAAATTTCGTACCACACGGTATCTCTAGTTTATCTGAACTTTGTTTGTTTTGTTGACAGCTTGTCTCTATTTTTAAGGAAAACAATAAAAAAAATCGTCCCGTTCGTAGGAATTTTTTTTTAATCGCGTGCTGTACCACTGAGGTGTAATTAGAGCGGCCGCACAGTGTTAAATTATCTAAACTAAACCAAATTAGTTCGTCATGGACAGAGTTTTTAAGCCAAGAAAAGGTTTTTTTAGTTTGTTATCAGTAGTATTTTTATAAGGTTTAATTTTATACACTGCGAACCGACTGGATGAAAATGAACTCATTCAATTTTTTGAACTATCCTGGAAGGGACGTCTGTAAACAGGCTAGCGTGGACATTAGATAAGAGTGTTCATTTCGGAGGTCACACATGGCGCTTTTTATCCCGGGGGGTACTTCACATAAAGGCCTATATGGGGAGGCTCCGAGCGAAAGGGGTACGGCTATTTTAGCCTTCAGGTATAAAAACGGGTAGAGATTTCCCTAGCTGAAGTATGTGAAAGGGTAGGAATGCGTCATTTCGGTCAGTAGAAAAGGCCAAAAGGACTAGGCTGACGATCACGTTGTTTACCTTTACTACAGGTAGCCCAAGCTCACTATGAGAGCCCTGAACAACATTATCCTACTTAGTTAATTAATTATTCATACGACAATAGTTATAAGACGTTGTATGAGAATTATCCTATTTCTCCATAATTGAGCGAAAAGTACATTAATTTTTTCCTTTTATTTTAATATGTTTATTTGCGTGTTGACTGCATTTCAGACCTCTTAGGATGCCAAGAACCCGACAACAACACTACCCACCTAAGCAGAAAGAAAATTATAAGATGTGTATGGAGAAATATTTTTTGCTCACTAAATTAGCAAAATGTACATTGAATATCGCCTTGAAGCTTACCTTTAGCGTCTTCTTGTTTTTCTTTGTATTTTGACTGCATTTCAGACCTCCTAGGCACTGTCTCGGAAATCTATAACGTATAGCGTATAAGTGAATTGACGAGCAATCTTTACTAAGTTTATTTTGCCTTTTTGGTGAGCGCTAATTTTAAAAAACTGTGATTGTAGCTGGTATAAAGGTGAACATATTCAGCTGTGCAAAGCGCATAAATTAGCAGACCTTTTAGTCTATGGGAAGCTTTTTTTCTGTGCCACTTGACTTGTAAAGAGCTTTAATCACTGACAAAGTAGCGTCAGTCTTTCTAAATGAATAACAGTTTTGCATGGATTCTTGAGGCTGTTTCAAACAACAAAAGTTACGGAGAGTCTACAGAAGGCTTCCCTCCATCTATTTACCGTAATTTCTCAATGAGCTTCAAGTATTAAACAGAGCTTAAACACGTAACTGACTAAATAGGATCAATCTTTCAGTACATGAGTTAATATACTTTGGATCTTACAACTCTTTAGAGCTATCGGTCTCAGTTTCTCTCCGAGTCCGAGAATGAGAAGCAGGTAATAACCTAGCTAATGAACTGAGTCCTGACTTCCTCCACTGTTAAAAAAAAAGCTAGAACGCCATTAGACAGTGCTTTTTTTCTCCGCCAGCCATCTTATTCTTGCTTGCCCCGGGATTATTAAAATGTTCTGCTTGATTTGGTTTCTCACTTACTTGGGGTCAGTACTCGCACTCGCATTTTTTTTTGCTCATCCGACAACGAGAAAAAGGATCCTCATTTGTTCATGTTACGACAGATCTCACTATCCGGCATTCTGTGTGGTCTTGGCCTTAGTCGTTTTCCTCTTCATCTTCCGGATAGTTCCCCAAAAAGGGTTCGTTCAGTTGGTTCTTTTTGGCAAAATAACGAAAACATATAATGCAACCACATAGATGCATAAAGAATAAATATAATCAGTACATGTAAAGAAAAAACAAATTCCGAGAGCTCCACATTTTCTGGGGTGTTTTTCCAAAAGAATGACACCAATGTGCAAAAACCAACTTCCAAACTGTTCCGCAGCGGCGATTCATTTGCAGGACGTCTCCAATAAACCACCAAACGGAGATGGTTAAAAACATTGCCCTGCCACAGCATGGCCTATGAACCTTCTCATTTTAGTGGAAGTGCTGAAATAAAGTTGGCTAAATCTCAGTCTCGAATACTTTAAAATACTCAGCCGTTATTACCGTGTCATTCAAATGCTTGTTCACATTATTGAGCGGAAGTGTCCTATCGACTGATGAGAGAATTAACATTAATTTTCAGTAATCACAATATTTGTTTATTTTAATTAAATATAATTAATCACTTCCTATCAAGAATTAAAAGGAGTTTTCAAAGTAGTAATTTTCTGTTAAGGTTTTCTTTCAGTATTGTTGGATTGTCTGGTAGCCAATGCGTACTTAGTAACTAATGATTGCTTATTCTCTGTGAGCACCCTAATTCAGCTGGCTGCTTCCTCAAATGTTCACTTAATGTTGTTTCCAAGGTGATCAAAGGAACCGTTATCTATGCCGTATTTTTTGGCTTCAAAGAATATCAGCACGAACGTAACCAAAAGCACCTATTTCTGCCTCGTCACTTGCTTCGTCAAAGTCAGCCACACTTATAGTTCGTAGCAAGTTCACTGTCACTGAGTTTTAGCCAAACGTCATTCCAGCTCCTGAAACAAGATGGGAGGGTTCATAGGCCATGCGGTGGCAGGAACAATGTTTTTAACCATCTCCGTGTGGTGGTTTATTGGAGACGTCCTGCAAATGAACCGCCGCAGCGGAACACTCCGAGCTAGAGATAAGCAGAAGAAGAAAAGGCGATCCAACCGATTCCAACTCGTGTGGTATCAATGCCCGGGTCCGACGCTCTCCAAAATTCCTCTGGAGCCAATGATAAAAGTGATCTTATCAGCAATCGGAATCTTGGTTGAAATGCCTTTTAACAACTCAGCGAAATTATATGACGAACAGGGCAAACTCATAACCAAGAACTTACGCAATCACGGACACGCACTTATGTACGGTTTCTTTGGGTTGAGCGGTATCGTAGATCTCATAATGTGGTATCGCTTTCTACCCCTTCCGCCAAAATTCGACTATTTAGTACTATCACTTGCTTTCTGGGTGGAAGGATTCCTGTTCTATCTCCATCTTCACGGAAGAGATGAACTCAACGTGCATGTCCATTGTATTCTTTACATTCTCGTTTTTGTTACTGCCCTCGTTTTTTTCTTAGCTGTTGTTTCCGATCGGTTTGCCCCCTTTGTGAGTTTTTCTAGGTCTTATTTACTAAGCTTACAAGGAAGTTGGTTTTTCCAGATTGCTTCAATTCTTCATGGCAGCAGACCTTGGGAAAACACATCCGGAAATATGGAGCTCTCTGGAATCGTATTTTCCTGCCATGCTCTGGTTCTATTTATTGTTCATCTATCTGGTCGCATTATATGTTTCCGTTTTTTGGCCAAACAGGACCAAGTTAACGAAATCCTTTTGGGTAACTATTCGGAAGAAGAAGAGGAATGCAGTCAAGGCCAAGATCAGGCAGAATCGGGATACTGAGATCTGTCTTAATAACTGAACAAATGAAGACGTTCGTCTAGTCGTTCGCTTAAAAATATACAAAAAGGCATATGAGTGTGTGCATTGAAAGACAATTTTCTTGAAAAAAAGGGAGAAACTGAATCAATGGAGATATTCTGACAACTGGTAAGATGAGACGAAGATGATTGACGGAGCAAGAAGTACTATTATAATAAAGGCTTTCAACCTTTGTTTCTCACCCGCAAGCCAGAAGTCAGTTCAATGGTTATTACAGACCCACGTCATGTTCACGACTCAGAGATGAAAGACTTCAGAAGAGTTGTAACATCCAGACTATAAGTCATTTAAAAAGACTGATCTAGTCTAATGCTACAGGAAAACCCTCTATAGACGGTTCCTTTTGTGCTTTTTAAAACGGCTTTATAATCATAGTTAAGGCTCTTTGAAAATCAGCGTATAAAGGTCTGCTGATTTATTCACTGTGCACAGCTGTTTACATTCAGCTGTACATTAGCTATGATCACGGTTTTTTCAAGATTGGTGCTCGTGAAAACTGCTCCGTCTGAATAAGTAAAGAGTGCGCGTTAATTCACCTTACGGCTGTGTGTTGCTAAAAAAAATTGGATGTCCGAAGTAGAAAAAGGAATTGCTCTTTTCTCCCTGTTTTACTTTTAAATTGTGAAATGATGGTAATGCATTTATTATGCATGCAGCAATTTCATACTCGTTATTTCACACAAATAGTTTTTCAGTTTATGAATAGAGTCGAAACCTGTATCTTGCATAATAAATGTATGAGGCTGTAATGAAATCTTACCGAAATAAATTACTTATTCCACTATTACTTAGTTTTTAACCAGTGAAGTAGCGGGGCGAGGGGCAAGCAAATAAGAACAAATTCAATCGATTGATCAAATTATTTTATAAATGCAAATCTCGTGAATGATATTCTCAGGAAGAGAAGAAGCGTCTTTTGGCCAGTTTTGGAAGCTTTGTGAAGCATTTGAAAGGCATTTGCCGGATTTTCCTTTTTAATGTTTAATAAATAGAGCAATAACAAATTTCACCTGGCTCCCTTATTACAAATTCTCCAGGCCATGATTATCACAGTCCTCTCAAAACGACAAATGCATTCTCGAAAAAATGTACGGTCAAAAGGAAGGTTGGATACACTTGAATTGAGTGAGCCATAATTCGTGATATTTCTTCGGTGGAAGAAGAGTTAACTTGAGAAACAGGGAAATATATACTTTTGCCTAAGATCAGCCTCTCTTCATTTTTGAATGATCACACGCTCACAGCTATGGTCATATACTGAAGGGGGAAAATGGGTTGTAAAGTCGATTTTTTTCATTTTTCATTTTTTTTTTAGTCCTAGAGTCAAAATTAAATTTAAAAAAATTGATAGGCACTGTTCTTGAAATTCTAGAGGCTTTACAGTGCAGTTCTATAGTTTATTTAGGTATTTTTTGTTATTTTTCATGCACTTATCATCCAAAAAGTAATTGGGTGATGTTAGGGCTTATACACTTGTTTAATATTTGGAAATCTAGATTCTTACTAGATTACTTCAGAGATCACTCTGTCAGTCAACAAACTTGACGAGATTTACCGTAAAAGCCAGCAATAATTCACTTGTTTACTGTAGGCCAGGGAGAGTCTACCCTCAGTATAGTAGCCGAAACTCCAAAATGTCAACCGTAACTTATTACCGTGAAGTTTTCATGGCTTTTTTTAAAATGACATTACTGAGCGGAACTTTACTATTGATGAGAGAATTAACATTCATTTTCAGTTATTTAACAATTATTCCTCGAGCCCGAATGGTCAATAGCCCATTCGGCCTTAGGCCCTTTTGGGCTATTGACTCAGAGGCCATGAGGGCGAGAGGAATAATTGTTTTAGTAAAATCCAACTAGGTGGTCAAAAATATCGAGAATAAAAACATTTTAGCTAGTTAAAAGCTAGACTTTAATGCTTTTTTGCCGCCATAAAGCCCGCGCTTTTCCCTACTAAGGGGCTATAACATATAGCCTAGTAGTAGTCAACCAATCAGAACGCAGCATTGATAATAGACCACTAGTTGGATTTTACTAATATCAGATATTGTTTGTCTGCTTTGATCATATCGTGTCACGAGATAAACTAGATAATTATTCAGATTGGCAATTTTCTATTAATTTTTCTTTCCGTATTTTAGTTAGATGTGTATAATGCCTTCAATGACTACTTCATGAACACCCTAATTCGGTTGCTCGGCTGGTTACTCAATGCGCA
The DNA here is from genome assembly GCA_964035705.1 of Porites rus. Classification (NCBI taxonomy): domain Eukaryota; kingdom Metazoa; phylum Cnidaria; class Anthozoa; order Scleractinia; family Poritidae; genus Porites; species Porites rus. Next base: position 27,668,790 of record OZ037995.1, read on the forward strand.
CACGTGCACATAGCTGTTTCCAAGGCGATCAAAGAGACCTTTAATCTATGCCATATTTTTTTGCTTTAAAGATTATCTAAACATGCCAAAATGAATGCATTTTTGACTCGTTATTTGCCTCGTCATGGCCGGGCAAACGTATAGCTTGTAGCAAAGCTAAGAACCTCTTCTGGATATGCAGATCAACTGAACCGAATATATATGTCACTCAAGTCAGAACAACTTCTTGCTTCACCTGTGACATACAGCAATTGGAATATAACAACATTAATTTTATTGACTTTATCTTCGACATGAAGATTTCAGTACCAAAACAATCTCAAATGAAAAAAGTAAAATAAAAGTTAAGTAAGAAAGAAAGGAACAATTGAATATGATCACAAAAGAAAAATTACTTGGCTATGTACGGCTTCTACGCTACTCGTATGATAAGAAAGTTTAATTAGAGTTCGGATGTATAACAATGTAGAATAATTTCAATATAAGAGGCACTGAGATTTATGATGTTTTCATTGCACATAGACATGATATATAAAAATAGTGCCTTGCAAGACATATTCGTAAAATTACTGTTTATCGAGTATAAGCTCTCCAAGAAGATACCCCCTAAATGAGAAAGTAATGAGTGGGTACATTTCAAAAAATAGTGGAATTCATCACCAAAGCCTCTCAACTCTGGGTATCTTCTTGTAGCGCCCAGATTCAATAGGTAGCAAGTGGAATATAAGACACCCGCTGCACTAGTCATTTAAAAAAATAGAAACGTTTTCCTGAATCCCCACTGATTCTTGTCTTCAAATTAGATTAAAAATATGACTGTACCTACCATATTTTTTTATATATTTCTTACCGGCCACAGAGAAAGCCGAAACAAAAGTAAAAATTCATTCAAAAACCCAGCTACATACACCACAAGCTCATAGCCCTAGCTATACCCTTTTTTCACAAAGTAGAGACAAATAGCGGGTTCTTTTTACTGCATATCAACTAATTTCTTGACCTTAGTAATCGAGGGGTTTGATTGAACCCCCTAAATTAAAACAACTGACGTCAAAAACTTGTAGAAATATGAAATAAATACAGGAAATCTTAAATGCAATAAATTCTAACCAAGTTAAGCCTCTGCTGCTCAATAAAGCCCGTTGACTATGATGCTGTGGTTCAGCCTTTTGCGGGAAGATACCCCCAAAGAATGCTTCTTGTTGATCCCGTCTTTGATGAAACACAAAATTGAAATAAGATGAAATGCAGTTTATTTTTATCATACGTTTATAAACGCAAATTTGCATCGGGTTGCCTTTTGATGCAAAAGGAATGGCATTTTAACATTAAAAACGAGGTATCAAAACACGCTGACTTTGCCTCAGAATGGCGGAAATCGCCTTTCCGAGGCTTGAAATTTCAAAAATGTTCGGGGGAGGATGCCCTCGAACCCCACAGCTAAAAACCTGGATCCACCCCTCATAACGTCCATTGTTATTTAGGGTTAGTCCGCTCGGATTTTCTGATGATGTCCACCGTCTCCTGTTCAAGAATCTTTACCCCCACCCCCGCCCCTTCCATGCAGTCGATCGCATGGTTGGCTTTGGACTGATTTTCCCAGACTGCTGGTGTTGTTTGTTTTTAGTGTTTTTTTAATGTTCGCCCACTCTCCTCCACTATCCGTTTTTATATCAAACTATTATGGTTAAAGAAACGTTACTGTATTGTTTCAAGAGTTAATTGATCTCATTGTTCCTACTTTACTTTTCCACGCACACCCCCTTGGGGCTTAGTCACAAATCCTTCCCAACAAGAATTGCGTGACGAACCAATAGAACATCTACGTGGAAGGCTAACTAATTGTTAGCCTATGTTTTGGCATTTTATTTTATTCAGTTTTTATTTTTTTTAAACGACAACTACCACTTTTCCATTCAGGGGACGCTTGCCTACAAAAGTGACCGTCCATGCTCACTGTAATTCCATCCACTGACGATACTCCTTCATCAAGCTGAGTTATTCGAACGAGTTCGCCTTTTACGGTGTATATAGCTAGCTCCAAGAGGTCTCTTCGTTCGTAAGCAATAACTACGTGATCACCTACAGGGTGATGTGCGATGAAATAATTGGCTAAGAGTGCGTGGGTGCTGATATGAAATTCGGCAAGCTGTTGTCCCTCTTCAGTGAAAAGGTGAACACATGATTCCTGTGGTTCTACTATCATGACGCGACCATCACATGTAGCGTGATATCTGTTGCACGCATGCGCAATTCTTCGCCAAATCTGCAAACGAACTCGCCACTCAGCTCATGAACATCAACAACGTTATCAGAAAGCATCAGCACTTTATTTCTGGTCACTCTTAGTCTGTTACGCTAAAGCCAAACCCTCCTCACAGGAAACTTGTGCTGCAGTTCAGCGGCTTTGTTAAAAACCTGAACTTCCCTCTTCTCATTCTTGTTACCCTTCAGTTCAACGTTAACTAGTAAGTAGATACTGTCGTCCATGTCCGAAGTGGCAACGCTCCAAATTATTACTGTTGCATCAGCGTCTTCAGATTTAGGTTTAAAATTGAAAACAAACTTTCCGTTGCTATCAAACACCTCCACGGTGTAAGTATCAAGATCTGGATCAACGACTACCATAAGGAACTGTTGCTTGGCGTTTATAGATATATCAATCGGCCACTTAAGCTTGTCCGGCTTCTCTTGTCCCTTGACCAGACCAAATGACCATTGTAAACAACAATTCTCTAGGCCTTGTTTCATCAGTGCGTCAACAACTCTCCCGTCGCGGAGTGGATCTACTTTCTCTTTCCCGGTATCAACCACAGGCAACGTCCACAGATTTCGAATGCCGCACATTTGCATGACATCATGGATCACACGATTCGCGTGACAGACTGAATAAATTATTTGCCTTCGTTCGTCTTTCTTAAAAAGAGCCCTCAATCTTAGTCCTCTCTCCAACTCAACTTTGAAACACTCTTTAACTGCTGGTACTTGGTGTAACTCAGCAAGGCAGACTCTACAAGCTGCTAATGCGTCGGTAGGATTGTCAATTGTCCTCAATATCGTCGCCATCAGGCGATATTGCATAGCTAATAGGCGATCAGGTAATTCCAAAGCTTCATTACTAAAAGCCTTTATTGCTTCCAATCGAGCTTCATTAGAAGTCTCCATCACTTTACTAAGCCTCCTCGTAGCGGATTCATCCAAGGCAATCAGTTCCAGTTTTCCCATTTCTTCCAGCGAGATAAAATTTGTTTTATCAATTCTGGTTTCGGCTGCAGCTTGGGTTAGTGCAGTTATCGTGCGATACTCGGTGCTAGATCTGGCACTTTCAAACACTTCATATAACATCTCGATTCCTTCTTTAAAAAGACTAATACTTGCTAATAAATCCTTTCTTGCCAGCCCATCCAACTTCGACTTTATTTCATCGATTTCACGAATGATCAGTCCACGGAACTTCTGATCTGTAACATCACCCTCAGTCAACTTTTCTGCCAGTTTGTCTCTTCCTTATTCACCAACAGGCCGATAGTGGCTTTAAATACGGCAGTTATCAGCGAAGACATGCTGAATGCTTTCGATAAAGGTCTTCGCCTGCGCTGATATGTGACTTGACTGTTTGGAATTTCAGTGAAACTGAACAGGAAGCAAAACAGAGAAATCGACTTACTTTCTTGCACGACGTCTTGCACGGTAGGTAGTTCTGACGTGCTACATTTAGCTACAGACGTGACCGCTCTACGTTTTTATGCGCATGGATTGCAAACATTCCTAAGCACCTTGACGATCTACGCACTGTACGCACGTGCGTACCTGAAAAAATAAAATGAAACAAAATAAAATAAAAAAGGGAATAATTAAAAAAAAAGAAACTATAATAATTTAAAAAAACAACAACGGCAAAATTTCCTGAAATAAGTCATTTTTTTAACCTACATGACAGCTTTCTTGGCCGTCATGTAAATGCTGCGTCACGCAAAAGCTTAGAAATTCAAGCGTACTCTATCACAAAACCAAGAACCCTTTTGAAGCGAAAATTTGTATGAAAATTAGTTTTCAGCTGCTGTAATGCATCGTGAAAGTAAAATTTTGGTAGGATCGATAGTTTTTAGGGTTGAATTTTAGTTACGTCATGTGAAACCAACAATTCTGTTTAACTCTACTTGATTCTTTGTAGTATTTTTTCTAAACCAACGTACAGTTTTTTTTTTACACCCGAATGTCGGTTTTTAAGACAACGGACTCTTTTTCCCACATCAGAAAGTCAGTTTTCATTTGAATCTTGAATGATATACTTAAAGATGCGTGCAGATAGCAAGCGAGGTGGTATAAAATGTGTACGTGTTCCCAGCCCTGTCTTCGCAGTAGACAAAGTAGAGCGCTGGTGCTTCTGTCGGTCAAAAACAATGTGGCAAACAGCTGTAAAAAAGAGTCGCTCATTTGTAAATAAAAGTCTGAGATACTACCGTAGCTTGTTGGCTTAATTCAGTGTTAATTTATAAGACCATATTGATGGCTTTAGTCAATGAACCCGAAAAGGAGACAAAATCTTTTATAAAAAGACGCAAGTCAGTTCAAATACAGCAAAACTGCTTAAGCTTGCTATAGGTTTTTGTTCATTATGCGCTTGATTATCCACTAAAATGCTCAACCGTAATGCTCCATTGTTTCCACTGAGATGCTGGGTCTCCCCCAAAAACATAGGGCGCAGGCGAGTTATTAGTGACGTTAATTGTAGTTAAATTTTACAGTTGATACCGTCATATAGTCATGCTCCAATGGGTGATCCAATAATGCTCCGGAAAACCGCTGAAGGAAATGATTGCGGACTAATAACAGCGGCTTGGCTCAAAGAGCTTCGCCTTTCAAATGCGTCGCCCTTTGGGAGACTACGTGCAGTCTCTCTTTTTTCTTAGTCCGTCGAGCAAAACGCGAGACATGCAAATGACCACGCGCGTATCTGAAGGCGCGAGACGGGGGAGGCACGAAAAAAGAGAGACTACCGGCCAAGCCGAGAGAATGGTCTTTCACGGTCTAGTGATTTTTTAGCACTCTTTCCAGCCCGCCCGGGAATAGGAGACTTACATGCGCAACATTGGGAACCTGCGCCACAGGCGAAGCTAAACTCTGGTTAAAGATCAATGATTCCATCAAATTTTAAAACCATAATGTTCTAATTTAGAACACAATAACACGATCATGCATGAATCAGTACCAATAAGAGATGTCGGTATCTGTATCCAGTGGGGACTCCCCAATGGCACGGAACCCCCTCGCACCCCACCCTCAATCCCTAGGCCTCTTACTAAAAAAAGGCGTCTTACTCAGGTGACCAGCAACTAGGCAAATTGACTGCACCAAAAGAAGGGTTTTACATATGAAAACAGCTTACCTCCCACAGGCCTGTTTTGGCGGACTTGACGATATGTATAACGCTCTATATCTTTTATATTCCGTACACCCCCCCCCCCTCCCCCGCCTCCCCCCTTGTCCCTAACGCGAGGGATAGTTTAATAGCAAAGTGAAAAGAACATTTTCTACACTGGTACGATCTTCATATTTAGTTTCCTTGGGATAAAGTCGACTCGCGTCAGAGTTCAAGTTCGCTAAAACCTAGCTACTCCTCCCTATAACCCATATAGGTGTATGCTGTCCCCCCAAACAGTACGGGTTTTGTGCCGTTTCGGTCTGAAAACGCCGGGGTGTAGGGTTTGCCCATTTCGGTCTAGAATCGGGTATGGTTTTCGAGGGAACTACGCGATGACGTATGAATATTCGGAAAGAAATAATAAATGCAAATTTAGTACGATGGAATTGTAAGAAATCTTTTAGTTTGTGTTCTTATCTAAACAATGATGACAGGATTTCTGCCTATGCTTGGTTTGAAAATGGGAATGGATTTTAGTGGACAGATCTGAAAACAGGTGTGGAAAATGACATTTTTTCTGTCTGAAATAGGGTCAGGACACTTGGAGCTGCTGGAGAAACGGGAGGCACATCCCAACCAAGAATTCCCAGGCGCCACTCTTCCTAGGGGTCCCCTGTCATTTACAAAATGATATTTTGTATCTACCCTGCGAAAGGAGGTTTCTCCCTTGCATGGCTTCTAGCGTATACGAAGTCCTTCACGTCGCTTGTCAGTCTCGTATAAAAAGCACCACCAACGCGAATTACAACTACTAAAAGCCATGCACTGAGAGAGAAACCTCGCCTCACACATGGGGTATCTTGTATCAAAAGAGAAGTCTTGACTTGTTTTTCTGTTTTAATAAAGTTACATTTAGTTTCTTCAATTGCGTTGTTTGAAATTCGAACTAAAAACTAACAAAAACTAAAATAAATACTTTTTACTTAAAAGCACAGTGCTTGTTTGAGAAGAGCGCGATTGTTAAAGGAAGAGAAACAAAAATGAAAAGATAAACATTTTTCATCAAAATGTGTCGATTTGGTAATTCTGAAAGATTTTCTTTGTAATATATATTAGAAATGATATATATAATAATTTATTAGAATTAATATATTTGCTTCGTGGAAGAAAAGAAACCATTAACAGTTTACAGGATACGGCGGATTATTGAATCTACAACATTGGCGAGAGTGAATTATGAAACTTTTTCTTGTCATCAGAAACTGATTAAAAGTGCATGTGGACATGCGCTGAATGAGTTGCTCCTGCTCTGTTTCGTTTATTCGGTAAGTAGTGAATCTAAAGCAAAGAAAAAAAGGGAGAATAAGTCTTTGCAATGTGTATGAACCTCCTAAATTTTGACTACGATAAAACGGCTTTACATACAAATAGTATATTCATTGTTACAATAAAAACGGATTCTGCCTGCACGCAATGCTGGTATTCTCGTAGCCCCCCAGGACATTGTAGACAATCGAGTGGAAGTCTCGGAGGAGTCCTTTTGCCTAAGTAAGCCAGCTATTGATGTGATTTTAGTCTCTTTTGCCAAGTAACCCCGTTCTTAACCGGGGTTACAATTTTTTACCCTCCCACCTCCCCTTCGGAGACGCGTGTCCCCCTCTCCGTTCTCTGTCTTACGACCCTCTGCCTTTGCAAAATCTCGCTTCCTATAACTTAGTTTCGTGAAGGCAGTAAGTGTTGTTCTGAATGTGAAAATGGTTCTGACTATTTTCTTCCTGTTTCGTGGGATTTCAGGCGCGCACTCTTTTCACACTGACTGATTTGATGTTGATGTTGTAATAAAATTGTCACCCTAAGCTAGGGGTCTGGAAAAGGGGGTCCTGAACTTCTGTCACATCCCCAATATCGTTTTCTTTCCCAATCTCTCATCCGTTCCCAAATTTTATCGAATCCCGCTGCTCGGGTAGCAGCCAAATCCCGTGTCCCGATAACGTTTCCCAAATCCCGCTCTGTATTTTGGCCAAATCCCGTATCCCATAATGATTCCCGAAACCCGCACTGTATTTCAGTCAAATCCAGTGTCACGATAACGTTTCCCGAACCCGCTCTGTATTTCAGTCAAATCCCGTGTCACGATAACGTTTCCCGAATCCCGCACTGTATTTTGCCCAAATCCCAGTCACATTTCCTTCTTTCAAACAAAGTACATTTTCATATTTCAACCCGTTCCTTTTCGTGCACCCCCCGCTTACTAGACTCTCACTATTACACGTTAATACGAAGACCTCGTTACTTATGAAGCAAAAGAGAGCAAGATTTCAGATCTCATGTCCCGACGGTGGTCTTATAAATGAAGTTGCTCTGTACGTTAAAAAAAGAAGCAGAACGAAGAAGATTGAAGATAGAACGACTTGCCTGCTTCTCGCTCGTTAAACCAGAGTAAGAAGCAAATGAAATATCAAAATCCTTGGCAGCAGATCTCGTCGATGCGCAAGCATCAGAAATCGGAAATGAGTTCTTTGTTGAAGAGCAGAAGTCCTTCTCACATCTGTCGTGTTTGACGGGGCATTTAGACTTGAAGGATAACAATTTTCTGTAAATTGAAAAATCAAGGAAAGCTTGTAAAGTTAGGGATTTCACTAGTTTACGAAATGGTAAAAGTCGAGAAATTCTTCTGCTTTTCTTATTTTTTTCATATTTAGGAGACAGTGCAATTCGAGCAGTTAAATAAGGCTGCTAAAAGTTCTAAACTAGGTATGTGAAAGGAGCACCATTTGTCAATAAGGGTATACGAAAGGGGTACATTTTCGGTCAAAAATGGTATATATTAGCAAGTGGTTGAACCTCGGGGCAGGGCCTTTCTGTATAAACCTTTATTGAGTACCCCCTCCTCCCCCACCCCCCCCCCCCTTCCCTGGACTTATAGCACTCCTATTGTCCCCCTTTGCTGCGCCGATTGACAGATATTCAACTAGCATGTTCATGTCTGACTTCTTTAGATACACTAATGCAAATCATTCAGCTCACCTGGGAAATTTAAAGAAACGTGAGCCACGTGACTTTTGTCTGTGTTTTTCACAGTATTTGCACAGGCATCCCACTTGTGAGTTTGTTTTGTGATCACAGTAACTGTGTTCGTCGCCGAGCGGAGGAGTCAGGTTGGTTTCAAATGCAGCTGGCTTCAATCCCTTGCGTTTCTTTTGCTTCTGATTCTGCTTTCTCTGTTTCTCCTAAAGAAAGGTTAAAGTTAAGTCCATAAATTTAACCTCATATAAAAGAATTTTGATCTGTTATAAGGAGGTATAACGCCGTGGAACTGTGATGAGCAAGAATTTTGTTGAAATGTTACTTTGACTAACCAAGATGAAAAGCGTTAGCCTAAAAAGACAGCACCACTTCTTCCTCCCTCACAAAATGATGTCTCAGGAATGAAGACAGGAGTTCCATACTTTAGACGCTTCACTACCCAGATAGAGGTAGTGCTATTAATTGGATGAAAATTTGCCGTGACTTATCAGATGAACTTGACCCTGATGAGGGTAGTAAGCAAAAATCAGCACCAAATATGGCTGTTTGTAGTCTACACTGGTTGACTGGTAGTCTACACTAACGCAAGAGTAAATGATTTCTGGAATAAACACCTACCATCATTTTTGCTCTATTCTTGTAAATTGAATTCCACTTATCATTTGCTTCTTTGCTGCATGATGAAGAACATTTCGCTCCCGCTCCCGCCGGACTTGGAAGAAATTTCTTTTCCCCGATTCCTTCCATGCCAAGTTTGTTTTCTTCCGAAGACAAGGTAATTGTTGTTGAAGTCCCTAAAAGATTACAGAGGATAGACTTTTGAGTTGCAAAGCAAACTGAGTTAATTCGAGTATCTTTTAAAAGCTGGGTTTCCTTTAGCTGTGTAAGTAATTAACATAACCCGCTTACGATAAGACGAGGACTCTTGATCCCCATTGTTTGCGCGTCCAGTGTAAAAAAAATTACTCGCTCGTCCCAGGTCCCGAATATCTCAGCCTCGTTCCCAGAACGAGGTTAGGAATAACTGTGAGCCTGTAACAGGTGGAGCCTTCATTCCGCGCAATATTAAACACATTGATATTTATTTATTTCCTCTTTGACAAGGAAAGTAATTACAGCGTGCGAGAACCTCGCTCCCAAATCAAGAGACGCAAAAGAAAAAAAAGGAAGAAAGAAAAAGAGTACGAAAAAAGGTTACGCTCACTATTCAAGTGCAGAGGTTGTGTGTAGTATACTGTATTTTCACTGGAAATGAAAAACTTCACCAAAAGACTTACCGCCGCGATTGGGTCCCATGGTCATCTTTAGGAGATTTTTATCGCTGCTAGTCAGGCCAGAAATCTCGAGTGTTGCGTTTTCGACTACCATGAAGCCATCCTTTTCGTCACTGATGACGTCAGAGATTTCAATAATCACCTCATCAACCTCTATCACGTCACTCTCCTTCTCACTTGCAGCCCCGGAAAGGTCAATAACGACATTTTCAAACTTCGTCAAGAGATCTTTGACTTCACCTCTCAGACCGTTTTCAGCGATCACTTCCCAGTTATCCTTAACATCCCCAGTCAAACCGGAAGAATTTATGGTCACGCCAGGTGTGTCACTAGCAGTGCTTTCCACGAGCCGTGCAACGCGTTTTTCATCCTTTCCTTTCAACCTCATTGTTGTTGTTTCAGCTCTTGATTTCTTGCCTGCGTGGAGAACAACATCATCTTCGTCATCTTGAATTGTCAATATTACATCACCTGTTGCTGCCACAGGAGTTTTGCAAGACTCTCTGGATGAGCTACCACTCTCCGTTGCCAAGGAAACTGTCCGTGTTGATTTGTCAGAGGCAGAAGGACTCAAATCGAAGCTTGAAGAGAGCTTGGGCGTGGCCTGATATTTCAAGGGAGATGTTTCCAGGAGTGTCTGACTTTCTGCAGTGAGTAAAGAGGACTCTGGTTCGATGGTCAGTGGAATCGAAGGCTCAGACGATGGAGCGTCAGTAACGACTTCCGGTTCAACGGTTGCTAAGGCTACGTGGTGGTAGTTAAGTTCCGGTTTGGGCTCCAGAGCTTCTTTAGAATTTGCTGTCGGTGAGGAGCAGTGGGTTTCAAGTTCTGTAATAATAAGAGATGAGGCTTCCGGTTCTGCTGAAGTCATATTGAGTGAAGACACCGACGTCAAAGATGACGAAGATTGAGGAGTTCCAGAAAACAACGAAAACACATCAGATAAAGACGAACAGGTAAAGGACGTGTCCGGAGAGCTCAAGTCAGGTATATCAACAACAACACAGGAGTCGACTTCAGGAGCATCAATAACAAAAGAGACTGGACTGGGTTCAGAGAGATCAACAATGGTACGAGCAGTAGGTCCTTCAGAAACTGGATTTGCCTCAGGAATATCGACCGCCACGCAGACGTTTTCTCCGGAAAATTCAGAACATCCAGAAACTGCCATCAAAGGTGTGGATGTGGGAGTGTCTGTTAGGGTCCATGGAGATTGGGCATCAAAGTGTGTTGCTGCCAGTTGGTAAGATGGCGGATTTGGTTTGGGTTTATAACTAGCAGAGTCCCTTGATGTCCGCATCCCGCAGTTCAGATTGGTCCTCTCAAAGATTATCTCTTCCTCGCTAAGCTGCTCGCTGAGGTTAGTCAGTGAATTGAAGTTCCAACCAAGGTCAGGATATTTTCTCCGCAAGCATCTTTTCTTACACATTCCCCTGCAATAAAAGTTACGGGAAAAAAATAAGCTATTGTGGATGATGGCAAGTGTCAGGAGCCGGGTAAACAATACACTCGCAACAAACTGGTTGAGTGGACAGTGAGGGAGAGAATCAAACAGCTGCTAATTTCTCTAAACTGGGAAATAACACAGTGATAACACCTGGCGGAGGGGCTGGGTAAGAGATATTACAATTACTTTTGTATATAAAGAATGCGCACGATCCTCGATATACAACATGCTATACCGTAGCGCAACCCTAGTTATAAAATCCGCCATTGATGACGCGTGCAACACAAAACTATTAGCGACTTGATGCTCTTTCTTTTTGTTTGCAAGCCCATGACAATTTAGAATTAACTCATTGCTTCAGTGAACGGAATGTAAATATACAACTCCTACTGCTGAAGTTGAGTGCATTGTGTGTTTAAAAAAACTTGCTGTTCATGAGAAATCAGTGCACTGTCAACTCGTCAATTCCTGTCTTAAACTACATCCTTATTAAACACTAGAAAACTGATAGGGAACAAGTCTCAACTAAGACAAATCTATAGAGAACCTCCAAATACGTCACACAAAGCGAAAAGTCGTTTAAATTCTCAACATACCACAGACGAGCTAGTCCAGCAAATATGAACAAAAACGCCATTATACCAGCAGCAACCGCTGCAAAATTGATAGAAGATCTCGACTCTCCTGGGTCATCGTCCTCCTCAGTATCTTTCTCGACATCGTCGGTACGCTGGGACGCAGTTTTCTTCTTCTTGTAACGTTTTCGTTTTTCGTTTGGTGGTCCAGTCCTAGGATCATGCGCAATCCAGCGGAGGCCAGGGGATGTTATCTCATAATGCCCGCTTGGTTTGTGATGCTGCGCCTTGGAATCGGTGCCACTTTGTGTTGGGCGTTCATCCTCTGTCTTCCGGGGTTTAGGAACATCGTGCGCATGCTCTGAATGATCGTTGCTTTTGTCTTTGTTATCGTGTTTTGCTGATTCAGCACCTTCTCCGTTAGTCTTCGAAAAGAACCTGTCATCATTCTCAGTCGACAAAGGTGTTAAGATCACGGGCAGTTTAACTTTCCTCTGAATTGGTACGTCTGGAAGGAAAAATACCATGTAGATATTATGTTAACAGCAGAAAAATTGACCACCACTTAGCGTTTTTTCACGAAAACACTTAAAGGGAGGGAGGGTAAGAAAAATTTCCATTCAAATTCCAGTTATTGAAATAGTAGATAGCACTATCTACCTGATAAATAATTGTCCAGTGGATAAGTATTACGAAAAGCAATTGCGTTATCCCTTAGTTAGAGGTTTATCCAGGAAAAAGGTAAAGCGCTATCCTCCTTTGAAACAATTGGGGCCAGGGATCCGTTTCTCGAACGTCCCGATTACTGTAACGATCCTTTAAAGTTGTTGTTCTTGTTACCTTTAAGATTAATTAATTAGTTTTTCAGTTACAATGATAAAACTATCAGCTGGCTAAACAAAAAGACTGGTTTGTTAGCTAGGACCCGCGTTTTTATAGAGTTTTGATTTGAATATTTTATTTCGGGCCCGAAACTTTGGTCTCGTGTCGTCCTATCTATTTGAATCTTAAGTCATGGTTACAAGTTAAAGTATAGGTTACTCGTGTGTCATTAAGGAATGGCTCCTCACCCCTGTTCCTCATTAACTGATTACTAGCTTTTACCCTCATTTTTTCTTCGTTTTGTTTCGCACTTCCTTTATCTCTGATTATAACAGGGCAGGGATGTAATTCTTGGTGCCGAAATTGCACTTTTTAAAGTCATATGAGCTTATTCAAATCTTTACATTTGGGAATTACATCACTTTTATAAAACTTCAAGTTCTCAATTTTTCTTTTATGGTCATTTAGTTTAATTCTAGTTATGTCAAATTAATCAGGGAATTTTAAAGTCTTTCATTCCTCGGTAATAATTCAATGATTTTTCTCGCCTCAGTCTCTCTCTAAAAACGTTACAGTTCACAGAAAACAATTTATGTTCATAGAGCGGTTTTCACTTGACTGTCGAAAGTAATTGAGGAATTGGTTTGGTTTTGGTTTTACTACGCCCTTTGGTTGGCTAGTGTATTTACTTTGGTTTTGGTTAGTACGACAGTCAAGTGAAAACCGCTCTAAACCCCGATTCACCCCATACACCTTGTACTTAAAGCTATAAATAGCAAACGGATTAAATCAAATCAAATGTCTTCAAAAGTGGCGTAAATTTAAATCAAAATAAATAGTAATAAAACTAATAGGTGAGACAAGTCACGCGATAAAGAGAATCGACCGTTCAAAATGAAACTGACGTCCCTTTAAGAAAAAGGAAACTGGCAAAGTTTTAAGTGAAAGGTTCAATCCCCTTTGAATCAGAACCCCCCACCCGCTAAAAATTTCCTGAGACTCATTTCTTAATTCACCCGAGTAAGTAAATGTATAAATCCACTAGTACTCTGAAAATTCTGAAAATGTTTCTTGCCTGTAGCAGATGTTGCTCGCACTCGATCGAACATAGACGCTTTCTTAAATGGCGCAGCTGAAGGTGTTACTCCAGTATGAGATAAAACACCAGCTTTATGCCTTTTGGCCAATCTTCGCATTGCGAGCTTGCGCATGGTTAAGATTTTCTCGCTATTCCCCTTCCTGGTATACATGTTTCCTCGTTCTTTACCAGTTGTTATTGAGCTGTCGGTGGAGCTGAGGTTGGTATGCCTGTGTCCTGCATACAGCGGAGTAGGACTCCATCTCTGAATAGACTCTTTATTGCCAGTACCCACAGAAAAAGGATTCTTCCCTGCTGAAAATTTCAGAAGGCGTAAAAGAGTGAATATTTTTTGTGCATATACTGTACGATTAAGGCTCTTTAATATAGAAGCAACTTATCGAAAATGAGCGAAGATGAAAGTGGGTTTGGTAAGCCTAGTAACATGGTGCAACATTCATACGCACGTGCGCCATACTGAACCTTATGATACCTATTTTAGACAGAACAAAGGCTTTCTTGAGCAAGTCATTTTTCCAGAAAGTGCTCCAAATAAACTATAACTTATGCAGTCATTTCAGGGCTGGAAGGACATTTTGCCATTCAATACCGATGCTTTGCCATCATATCTCAACGAACAAAAAGTACAATGCGTCGATAGCCACGTCCTCGCACATCCAGCGCATTCAAAGTACCGTTAAACGACATTTGTAAATTTGCACAATTAAATTAAAGGGAGAGTGACTCCTTATCGTTAAAAATTTTCTGTTGAACAATAGCGCAAGAAAAACCAATATGAATATCGTTTCCACTTTATCTTTGCTTTGGATTAAATTTAACAGAAAATCCAATGAATTCTTGTAGAAGAATGAAAACCTTACGTTACGTCAGAGACTCATGCGTATTCCATTTATGACGTCACGGTGGTTTTCAACGCGCACAGGCGCTCAATCTCGACCCCAGTTCTATTGCGCGGATAGTCGCCAGAAGGGTAAGCACTAGGGTCGAGAGTGAGCTCGCAAAGGATTAACACGTAACTTAGCAACAGGATGGTGTGAAACAAAGAAATAAATAGAGATTTCTTTTTTTCATTATTTCCTTCTAAGTTTCAAACCATCACATTGAAAAACTAGCGTTATTTCATGAGTTTCTGAATTTGGCAACAGGTTCACAATTATGAGAATACCTTCATGAACTACACTGTTAAAAGGTCTGTAAGTTTGATTGATTGATTGCAGTCGCATATTTCCCCTCGGCGTCTCTTTTTATAAAATTAAACATCCTACTATGTACTTCACGGTCTTAAAGGGAGAGTGACTCCTTACCGTTACAAATTTTGTTGTTGAACAGTGGAGCAAGAAAAGCCAATACGAATATGATTTTCCATTTCATCTTTGCGTTAGACTAAATTGAATATAAAATCCAATGAATTCTTGTAGAAGAATAAAAAACTAACGTCATAGACGCATACATGTTCTATTCCTGACGTCATTCTCGGTTTTGATCGCGCGCAGCGGCGCTCAATC
>OZ037995.1:27688903-27698903 GCA_964035705.1 Porites rus
CCCTTATTCACCAACAGGCCGATAGTGGCTTTAAATACAGCAGTTATTGATGAAGAGAATGTCGCAGCTGAATGCTCTCGATGAAGGTCTAAGCCTGGGCTCATACCGGTAACTGACTTTTACGGAAACCTGACCGGGAAGCGAGACGTACACTTGATGGGTAGCCTGACGTGACCTCTCTGTAAATCATCGATAAGCCTCGTTCCCAGTCGTGCTCGGCGATTTCGGATGTGACGTCACTTGTAACTCGGATATATATATAGCGCGCACTGGCCTGGGCACGAGGCTGCGCATCGATAACATATATTTACGCCACGCCTAGCTCAGAGGGTGTTTTTAAATTTCTTTATAAATTATATTTTTTAAACGTCTTAGGGCTGTATTCAAATTGACAGGGCAAACCTCTTTTGCTTTTCACGGACCAAAATTCCAGAAATCATTCTTGAGCAGCCTCTCCTAGGCGTTGACAATAGTAACCGGAAAATAATAATAAAAACATAAACAACAACAACAATAATAACAATAAAAATAATATATATAGCGCTATTCAGCTACTCTTCTTACGCTTTAGAATGACAGTATGTTAATGTAAGAACCAACAGCTTGCTGCGCTTTTCATAACACGCGAATTCTGAAGTTCAATAGACTGTTCACAGTCCGTCTATTTTTCCTAAGATCATCGAGATCGAGAGCTTTGCGTTAGGGGCTACCCATCTTGCATGAGTGTCAAAACTACCAAGGGGGTGGGGGCGGTTTGGGAGGAAGCGAGAAAAATATTGTATTTTCTATTTTTCTCGCCCCTGGCCGCCCGAGCTATAATCACCGACGACCGCCCCCTCGGTACATTTGAAAATCAAGATAGCCGTGACGGTAAGACGCGGTATATGTAAACGATCTCATGAAAAAATAGAGGACTGTGAACAGTCTAGAAGTTCAAAAGCCAACTGACATTGCGTTTTTCGCTGCCGTCAATTATCTTAGCGGACCTCTTAGGAAACAGAAGTTTACCTCAACGGGTTCGAAAGGTCATGGTTTTTGATTGGTAATTGGTGGATTTCCATCCGTTTTGTGTTTTTCTGTGTTTCAAGGTTCGTAGCTTGTGATCGTAATTATGATTGACGGCAGCGAAAAACGTACTTTTGAAGGCGGCTTTTGAACTTCAGAGTTCGCGTGTTTTTGAAAAGCGCAGTAAAATACCGATATAAATATTGTAACTATACCGTTGTTTTTCCTTTTTGCGGTTATGTATAAATTTCTTCCTTTCTTTTTTTTTCTTTTTTTCCCTTTTTTTCTTTTTTTTGTGCGTGCAATAAAACTGATTAACAGTTGTTTTCAGTCAAATATCCTGCGAAGAGAAGCCTTTATATTATGGCTCACAAACGTGATGATCGGCAAAGATCGTCATGGCAAGTTTTCTGTGCCACCTTACCATTATTTGATGGGCATAGGTGAGCCGCTGAGTGTTTGAAACCCCGACCCTCGTTCTCCGTACGAGGCTAGCCGCGCATAAAGGAAGCTTTTTAAATCTCCTGAGAAAAAATTGCCGCTGAGTGACCAGGATCTATCGGAGGAGGTTTTTGTGATGTCCAGACTTAATCAAGGTCGAAGTAAGTGTGATCAGCCGAGCTGAGGGCCGAGGCTGATAACATCCGAGACCTTGATTATTTAGGATATCACAAAAACCGAATCTAGTAATTGTTTTATTATACATTGTTTTGAAGAAAATAATGACAAACACACCGTCGCAAGGAAATTGATATTGGTATTGTTACTGGAAATCAAGCATTGCGCGCGCAACCTACAGATTAGTCAAACAAAACCAAGAGCCTTATTATGACTCTTGACAAAACTGAAGGCAGGGCTGGCTCTGCAGCAAAGGGCTGATTTATTGTAGGCCAATATTTCGGCTAATAAAATTAGCCTTCCTCAGGGCCAGAGTTATACCGAGAGAAAATATCTTTTACAGATTAGTAAGTTATCTGCTAGTACACTAACTAATCTGCAGGTTGCGCTGCATTCTAAAATTAGCCGCGTATTCAGTAAACACCCACATACAAGAACAAATGGATTAAGAATTAAGAAATTTGGCCAATAAAGCCCAATTTTTATAAGAACAAGATCAGCTTGAAAATTGTAACATGTTCTTATAACATGGAAAAAGTGTCATAATTACAAAACATGTAAGTTTATGTTTGCTGTCAGATAACTTCATTTGTTAATACAATCAAATTACAAAATAATTATTTATTTTATTTCCCTAAAATATGCTAAATATACCTCTAGCAACATGTTTTGGGTAGTATTAATAAATTAAAAAATTAACAACATTTTAAGAACATTTTGAGGCTAATTTGTCATGCCCTCGATAACAGCAAGAACTCAATCAGCCTGACTCCCGAAATAGTGTGTTATTATAAGCGGGTGTTTACTGTATAGGCTCTTAGCCCATGAGAAGACGGATATTGAGTACAATGTATGATAACAATCGTTAGCAGGATTCTGGATTTCTTGAGCTTAATTCCAGATTTCAAAGACCAGGATTCCAGATTCCACAAGCAAAAATTTCCTGGGTTCAGGAGCGATATTTGATGTTTATTTTGTTTTCATTCATTACCGCCAGGGAGTGCGTTTTTTAGCTTCTAATCTTTATTTTTTCATAAAAAAAGAAAGAAAATACATCTTTACTTTATTATTCCCGAGGTAAATAGTTTTCACACAGTTTTTAAGTATTAAGCCCCACGCTACAAGATGGCAAATCATTAACAGTGAGATAGCGTCTTTAAATTATGCTTATACGGCCAGGAGAGCCAGCGATCTGTAGCCTGTTTGTGATGTTCAGATAGTGTAGTGTGACACGAAGTCAGAGAGCAGGAAAAACAAGCAGGAATGAGAGGGAGAGAATACTTTCACACCCTACCCCACCCCTCCCTGTTTTTCTTATTCGCATAACCTTAGCACCATCCCCACAATTTGAACACCTGAAACAGACCACCGACCTAGAAAGCAGTGCAAACCATAGCAAGCTAAACACCCGATTTTAATGGGAAAGCGCCGTTGAACATTCATGGCCCGATTCACCGTGGAAAAATGGCCTGGAACAGGCCTTGGGGTTGGGGGATGAGCTTGAATGGAATTGACAGCGAGCCATGTCGCATTTATTTATCTATCGCATCTCGTCTCTATTATTGACTACTTTTGGTTAGGATCGAAAACCAAATAAAATTATTTAGTGAAACCTCTTTTAAGGAAAGACTTTGGGAAATATCGTCTTTCTTGCTCTGCTTATTTCGCACAAAAGGTTTTGGAGGAAGTCAGCTCCCCTTTGCGCTGAAACCAGTTCAATCCACGTTCAAGGCCGCGTTAGGGCGATCTTTAGACCTGCGTGAGAAGGCCATGATTAGTCATGATTCTCTCGTGATGTCGTGACTGCCCTGAGTACCTTTGACGCCTCTGAGTAGATCACAAAAACGGAGACTCGGCTAGCAGGGATTGTCGTGACCGACGGCAATCGTCTAATTGTAGGTCACGCATGGAAGTTTAAGTCCAATGTCTGCCTTCCTCTGCTCTGCACTGTACAGCCGCTGGCTGTTAAAGAAAAATAAACATAGGATCGTTTGTTCTTCTTTTCCATACATGTGAGCCTCAACAAGAGAGGACATCCTCTCTCGGCTTCAATTAAAAGCTGCTACACAAAAAAAAGGTTGCGAACTCGAGTGCTAACCATGGTAGAAGTCTTTTTACTAGACGATCGGTTGCGCGTTGCTTTGAAATCCTTCCAGATGTATTTGTGCAAACAAAATTTGCAGATAGTTTATTTTATGCCTCCTGCAAAAACTGATAATTAAAAATTCTGATATTGCGGCAAAAATTGCTACCAAAAAATAAAGAAAGTAAGAAAACTGATCGCATACTGTTGTAATCACCAAAAAAATCAACAAAAAACATTTCTGGGTAATCTACTCTCAGTCACAACCAAAGTTTCATGTATTTTTTTTTTTATCTTTTATCGAAATCTGTCAAGGAAAACGGAAAGATGAATTTCTTCAGGTGGGCTGGTTTGGTTTGCGAACAGCTTGTTTTTCGGTTTGGTTTAACAGAAAAGTGAGATGACACCAGGGCTCAATAACCGCGGGATTACTTCGTGATGATGTAAAATGCCCCTTCTCCTTTTGAAATCCTTTGTTTCGTGCCTTGAGAGCCGGGTAGCCATGTCCCTGTCGGTATTTTAATAGATTTTATACTAAATTTGCTCTTCTCTTCCGCGATGCCGCAGTTTCAATCCAGCAACTTCGTGTTGTTTGTAGCCATTTCAGGTCTGTACGGACGCCCCCTCTCCTAAAAAATCGGAGAAAGAGAGAAATGTCTGTGTCACACAGACCTCTCTCTGAAGATTTTTTTTTTAAGGGAGGTGGCATCTGTACACAGGCCGTGTCTTATGTCGCTGCGTCAAGGCCGTGTCGCATGTAGGAATTTTACACTTTAATACAGGCACTTAAATTGATATTAGCAAGTAGACTTAACTATATCAAAAACGGAATTTTGAAAATCTGCCATGAAGCATGAAAACTGATATGAATATATCGAACTTCTGAATTCTTTTCTAAAAAGATCCCGTAAAAACACATGATCGATAGCTGTCGATAAACGTAAGCAATTAAGACAAGTACTGGTAAAACTCCTCAAGTTTTTCGAGATATTTTTAATTTTTTCAAGCACAGGTGAAAAGGACTTTGGTGCCAGGCGATTTTGATTGGTAGAGATTACGCGCCATTGTCAGAGGGAGCGTTTTGATTGGTTAAAGAATGACAATATTTTTATTGTGAAATTGACGTTGCTCTGCAAATTTCTTAATCAAACTGAGCGAACTGGAACTTGGATCGAAATGCCGGTCTAAAAGTATGGATGATTTATAGCTCAAACTTTGTACGAACATATCAAGGAAGCAAAACGTGGATGTTGTTTGTCATTTTGTGGTAAGCTAAGATCCCTTATGGACGCTTGTTTTTATCGTAATTTTGTGATCATTAGCGGACGAGTTTGCGGGTGACAAAACTTAGGCTTATCATATTTATTTCTCTCGTTTACATTACTGATGATATTTTCCTAAAGTCTTTCAATCATCTTCGTCGAAAACAACTGCTCGAAATTGGCTGCATATTTTTCAATTCCACTTCTTGAAAAGAAATTGTTTAACTTTCATCAAAACCAGTTGAGACATAAATTGAAAATGCAGTAACTTATCGTCGATCGTCGAGCACAGTATCAGGAAACCACAACACTGGAATAATCGTAAACAAATTGGTGGAAGTCTTACACTGCCAACTATAAAACCCACATTACCGTATTTTTTACAAACGTAGACATTAAAATCATTTGCATTTTAAGGACAGCCAAAAGACAGGTTTTAAGATTCAATCGATGCCATTTCCTGTCCGTGTACTTTACGTATTTCCTTTCGTCTGACAAAGGTTCCACTTGCTTGGCTTACATACATCAGCTCAAGACACTGAGGAAATTGTAGCTTTATTCCACTAACGTAGCAGTGAGTTTGTTATGGTATGTTCAAGAATTTCATAAAGTATCTGCCTTTTATTTTTTCTTGAATTTTAGAAAACTAGCTGTGAATTTGATAGCGCTGCCGACGTGTACGAACGTTTACTTAGCAGATTGAGAATGTTGCTTAAAAGAGTTTTTAAAAGCTACTACAAAACTGTCCGCGATTTCGGTATTTTGGGGCTTTTATAAGACACCAGGTTCATAACATAGTTCACTGTTACTTCGCTTTGCACAAAAGCTTAGTTCATTGACTATTTTGGTTGCTTGGCACAAGCGAAGCTCATTTGTGTATGATTATCGACTTGCAGGTAAGCACTCCCACTGTGAGCTCGGCGATGGCAAAGAGACGGAAAAGATAGACAGCGTTTAAGTTTTATTCTTAGCCCAGGATGCCTGTAGAAGACAAACGAGAGAAAGGGCAAACGTTAAGGTTGGTTGATTGTTTCGAAGGTGTGGGTTATAATGATGATTTTGTCTTAAAATCTTGATTTGAAACGTCGCGTTTTCGGTTAATTTGCGTGATCTTCTTCCCGCAGTTTTAATTTTGCGGTGTTTTCTATTGAGCATAATTTTCGCGGTGTTCCATTCAAATTTGATGGTCATGTTTTCCCCAACCTTAAGTTAAACTGCAGTTCTATTAAAAGAGAAAATGATTTATGAGACAATATCGATTCTTAAGTATATACAACAGGTAAACTTAGTTAATTTCCCCTTTACGTTGACCTTTCCATGTCGCCGGGAACGTGCCATTCCCAATGGACTTTTTCGGTTGCTAGTCAAGTCTAACAAATCGATTATCGCTCAATTGATCCTAAATACCAGTTTAAAATACACTGTACATTAGGATAGAAAAGTCACCTCGATGGATAACAGTTAAGCTTATAACCAGAGATACAGTTTGTGTAAAGTGTGTATAAGTTTTCATAGCGGCGACCCTGCATTTAAATTTTTGATATTGTGTAAATTCATTGTATGTATTTTATCAACAAGCTGTACTATCGATATAACCTGCAGTTAAGTGGCTACTGATAAAGTGGATCCGTCTGTTTCCTCAAGGGAAGAAAACCATTTTTCTCAAGTATCAGAAAAAAAGGTTTTGTTCCTAAAACACTTATTCCTTGAATTGTGGTGAGGGAAACTGCATTCTACATATTCATCGCGGTTCGCCACAGTGAACCGATCGAGCAAAGTACGAGTTTAATATGGGTGGTGTTTAATATTTTAGTAAAGAAAAATATAATATTTACCTAATGAGTCTTGTAAGATACAACGAGTGAATGATACCTAAAAATAAAAATAATATCCTAACTTAAATTTTCTTCTCCGATGCAGAGCAAAACTCTAATCCCTCTTCGTCTACAATGTAGTAAATTGTCTGCATGTCTATTTCAATGAAGAAAAACTTTATTATTTCAATCAAGCTCGAAAGATTTTCTGATTTTTACCTAATTTTAAATTTCTCGAATTTCGTGAAAATATTTCTGATCGTTTGCAATTTCTATTGTGTTGTAAATAAAATTAGCTATTATTTGGTCTCTATGGCTGACATTCTAGTGTTCTATATTAATCACGCCGAAGAAAACAGGATAGGAAAAACGCTGTACTTCCTCGTAGTTTGCACAGTGTACATGTTCAACTATTTGCTGAGGAGTTTTACCCAAATTCCACCTGATTGTGAATTGAATAACTGTTTCACCAAGGGGTCTGATTCTTTTGTTCTTAGTGTCACATAATCAAACTAATCAATCATTTTTGCATATAATATTATGTCTGACAATAATATTAGGTTTTTGTTTCACCTAAGGTAGAATGTTATAAAATTAATGATTACACAATAGTATCATTTTGTAGGGGGCACATGTAAAGTGTACTGTGGGACGAATGATTTATTCACATACATGTATACAGGGCTATAATGCAAGCAACCTTAAATTTGTTTTCAGGTTAATTTCAATTTAATGTCGGTTGATTCTCAAAATCCTTTGTGTCCTAACCCAAGAAGACAAAGGAGATTGAGAGTCAACTTACTGGTTAAAACATTTTAACTTTAAATCAAATTTTACCTCTAACATTAATAATGATAGTTGTTATATGTTATCAATGACATTGGACACAACTGAGTAATAAAGCTGACTGTCATCACTTTCAGATTATAATAATTATACACATTAGCAACATGACGAAGCATTGTGTTTAGGGGAGATTATGCAAGCACCTCGAGGCTAAATTACCAATTTCCCAATAAAATGTGCACAAAATAATGTTCAAATTTTGCCTGGATGTGAACATGTGTTTGGAATCAAGTCATATTTAAGTCTTTTCAATTTTTGTTGCTGATAATTATTGTAAGTTGTTCTTTGTTGCTTCAAACTACATGTTTGGTGATGTGCTAATAATTGCATCTCAGTACTTTACAATTTCGTAAGCTGCATAGTCTGTTGAACTCATTGTTCATTGTTCATTGCATTGACACCTCAGTTTTTGAACCTCGACCCTACAGCCACATTAATACAGTTATCATCGACCACCCCAAAGAACACAGAGTCACGTATTAGGATGTACCTATATTCATGAGTCATGCAGCATTGCATGGTTGCCAGTTACTGTATTTTATGCATCACTTTGTTGTTGTGACACTGGTGCTAGTCAAAGTGTATATTTATGCATGCAAACTTTAATAGTGCAAGTTGTTTTTAATTTTCTTAGTTTATTTCTTTGTCCTGTACATGTATACCTGTACAGTGACTAGTTCTCAGCTGTGGTATGGTTTCCCTTTTTTAAATTTTTTGCAAGTATGAAATTAGTTTTTTATTCAATGATCACTGTGGTAGATTAGCTAATTGTATAAGTGAGCCTTGATGTGAATTTATTTGCCTTTAATTATAGCTTTGCTGGATGCAGACAGTGTTTATTGTCACGTAAATAGTTGGTAAACTTTCCACCGTCAATAACCATTTTTAAAAGTTTTGCTGCTGTGGTTGTTGTTGTTCAGTCTGTCAGTTTATTATTGTTATTATTATTTTATCCTTAACACATTTGCCCCTGAGCCGCCCGTAACCGCCCATGCGGATCCATGTCTTTTTTTGTGACGTCATCCGTTTTAATAATCAAGGATAACTTTGCCTGCTTACTTGTGCAGAGTGAAGAGATCTTTCAAACCATACCAGAATCAATGAGCACAATTCAGTCAAGGACACGGGAGAAAAAGGCAAAAAACCATGTAACATTAACCTGAACATTTCCATGAAAATCTTGTTCCACTACCCACCTACCTTTCCTTTCATTTAATCCTAAGATCCTTAAGGTTTTTACTAAAACCTCTCCCGCCAAAATGAAGCCCACTAAATGCCCAGCAAGACAAAAAAAATGAGGCAAGACAAGTGAAAAAAGAGGGGAGGAGAGAAAGCGAAAAGTAAAAGTCAAGACTAGTCTGCTGTGTCACTTTTAAACCCAAGACTATCTCGGAATTTTTGCTCTCTGTGCATGCCCAAACTTTGCAAGCTAATATTTTTCATCTGGATTAGAAGGCTGCAAAGTTTAAGACCTGTAAACAGCTTTGTGATAAGTTTTAGCTTTTTATAGCACGACAGTGACCAGAAAACCGCTTGACTGGCTACAAAATGTGTTTTTCGGCAAAATCTCCCGAGGTGAATTGGTTAACCTGTAATTTGCTTTGTAAGAGATAAACAGATAACCTTTACATGTGCTTTACAGGTACTTCTCTATTTATATATTTATTTATAATTATATTTATTTATTCAGTGCGCTTTTATTTAATTTTCTTTTCTCTGTAGAGACAATGAGATGAAAGATTTGTCTCGGTTGCTGGAGTTACTCAACACACCAGCAAGCAAGCAACAGGTACATTGTAACTGTAATTTGTTTGCCAGGGAGCACTTATTTTAAGAGTTCATGAGAACTTGTTGAAACATGTCCATGGGTCCCAGATTGAATTGGAATTTGCAAGTGTTGGTTTTTAACATGTTTTAAGGAGAGGGGAAAACTGGAGTACCCGGAGAAAAACCCCTCAGAACAAGGGAGAGAACCAACAACAACCTCAACCCACATATGGCGTCGACACCGGGATTCAAACCTGGGCCACATTGGTGGGAGGTGACTGCTCTCACTACTGCACCACCCTTTCTGGACCCCTGTACATGTACTAAATGTACAATTGAGACATTTTGCCATATAGGGCCTTTATGACATTTTGTCAACCTTAACAAGGAAAAATCAGGCTTTCCCGTCCCTGATGATTTGTATTGTACCTTGAGAAAATGTATAACATTGTAGCTCTGTTGAAAATAGGTTAAATACAAGATTTATATTTAACTGTATAATACCAAATTCCTTTCCTAAATCCATGGACTTTGAATGAGTTTCAGAAGATGCACAATGTGATGATAACCTAAAACAATTAAGAGTCTTTTGATGTGCAGTGTTT
>OZ037995.1:27701403-27806403 GCA_964035705.1 Porites rus
CGTGCTTGCGTGATTAGCGTGCAAAAAGCAAAACATCTTGACGCCACAGCCATGTTTACATACTCTCATGCAAACACTCCTCTCAGCCAATCAGAGTGCGTATACTATCTGAGTTATTTTATAAAAGTGATTTATTATTGTTGTATTTTAGATCTTTACGTCCCTAGTAAAGCAAAGAGTCTGTTGCCTGTAAGTATTTTCAGTTGATTGTATCATGTATATGTACATGTAATAAACTGTATGACTTGTTGCATGTTTTAAAAAAGTTTTTTAATGTGTACATGTACAGGTAGTTTGCCCATCAGTAAGCTAAAGTTGTTTTTGATAATAATATAGATTTTGTAAACATGCATGTACAAGTTTAAGGCCGAAACGAAATTTAGGTTGACATTATGTCAGCCATTCCTGGTTGTTCATCTTGGCAATTCTTTTTCTGTTTTGCTTTCTCCAGGGAATGGATTGAAAGAGTTCCTCCAGAAAACATCCTTAGAGTTTTGATATGCCTCAGAATGTTGATGAGGGACACTACATTCCAGGTACGTAATTTTTACAGTCACACCCACTTTAATCCCTGATTGTCACTGCTTCCATAACTCTACATGTACGGGCTGTACGTTGTCTACGGCAGCTGGGCCAGTACGGGGTGTAGGTGGGGAATTTTCTCACATGAGCTTTGCTTTGTGACGACATGGTTCTTCATTCTCTGATAAATTTTTTTTCATATTTATTCTTACTAAATTCCTTGCGTACACCACTCATACAGTGTACTTAAAGTCAATAATTTGTATAACTTTTGGAAAAAAGTGCAAAAGTGTCGAATATTACCGAAATACAGCAGAGCTTCTCAGTTTTTAAAATAATAGTGAGTTACTGATAGGAGGCACCCGTACATGTAGATCAGGGAGATTGACGATTTAGCAATGTCAATGTCAGCAAGATTGCCAAATAGGCAAGAGGTTTCATAAGCTAAACAACACTCTGGTTGCTCATCAGACTTTTTTGTACATCACCACATGACTGTGATGTGAAATTTCTTTGAATGATGTTTTACATGTATGTACATGTAGGACGTATGGCAACTATATGACAACAATTTTTTCTTTTTTGTTCTAAGTTTTGGGTTTGGCCTCAAGAACTCAACAAGCCCTTTGGTCTAGCAATTTCCAAAGTATATGTTCATGATGACTTGTAAAAAATTATCCCATGCATGATACTATACATTAAACCATTAAGTCTTAAAAGTGACCAACATTAATTTTCTCCTAACAATATCCATACATCGTCAAGAGATTAGGTTATGAGAATAAATAAAATGGTCACCTAAGAGAAAATGCTTTGATCTTTTATCAAATTCTCTCAACTCATTCTTTAAGGAAATATATAGAGATCAGTTTGGAGAATTTGTATTTGGATATTGGGACTTAAAGGGTTAAACCATCCTTGAATAAGATATATTTTTGTTGTAGGTTGCATGAATACTAGTTGACCCAAAGGTTACTTTATTTTTGACAAATGCTTAGAAATTTTAAAATACTGAGTACAGCATAACACACATTTAAACGCTCACATAGACACATGGGAAGTCAGGTTATCAAATGAGTTCAAACAATGTGAATCAGACAAACAACTGGAAATGTTGTACAATCTTGTGTAATTATTTTCCAATATTTTTGGATTTTGACACCCTGTAATCAATGAAGAAAATCCAGTGTAAGTGGTTAATGTTTTTGTTTTAATAGTATTAATACTGTACATACTTGCCTAATCACCTGTGAGCTAGCTAATCATGGGAGTGTGAAAAGTATGACTTGCTGGTGTGAGTTTGTACTTTCAATGAATATTCAGTTGGTATGAAATTTTCATCATTTAAGGTGGAGTTTTTCAATCTTGGTGGAGTCAAGATTCTTTCAGAGGTAAATTTTATTTACACTCTACATGTACATTCACTTAGCATTATATTATTGATGCATTGTGTGCTAAAAGATGCAGTGATGCAGGTATTAAGGCAGTTCTGAGGCTGGTGCATATGTAACAAGTTGAAGCCCCCCCAAAAATACCTTTGGCTAACTATCAAAATTCTGTTTTTATCCACTGACCATAATCACATTCCCAGTCATAATTGGTTTCATTTCTTCTGTTTCATTACTCTTTTTTGGTTTGCAACTTTTAATTAAAATTGATGTTTAACAAGACCTTTCTCGGTATAATCTGGGGAATTGAGGCAAACAAAACAATGATAATGTGGGTTTGAAATCATGAAATCAAGAAAATTATTTGAACTTCAACAGTACATTTTACGTACATTTTATGTACATTTTTAACTCCTTTAAAACTGCTGGAAATCCTCATGTTCCTTCTTAATTTGTTAACTTTACAGCGGCTACAGCTTCTGACTGAAAGTTATCTTGAGAATGGAGAGGAGCCCTTCACAGTTGATATTTTGAAGGAAATGACAAGTAAATTTAATCCTTCCTTAGTTATATTTTTTGTGATACAGTACTGTGAAATCAGCATGTTTGTTTTACAAGCTTCCTATTTTTCTTATGGTTTTATTATCTTTTTTAGACATTTGTCAAAAGCTTTCTGCAGATGTCAAACAGAGGGAGTGGCTTGTTGCCTGTTGTACTCATAAGGTTTGTATATAGTCGAACCCCTGTACGCAACGACCCAAATTAAAGTGCAAAGAGTTACTGGTCGCTTGCAGGAGGTGGTTGCTTAATTCAATAGTTGAACTGGAGGTCTTTTGCAATAGGAAGAATGGACACATGTACTCTCTGGAGAGAATGTATTGTGTGCAATAATTATTATTATATATATAATTATGTTCATGTAATTAAAAATGTAGTTTAAATCCATGTTGTCTCTAAAAGTTCTTCGCATATTCTGAGGCATAGTACATACAGTGTACAGCAAACACAACGATCAGAACATTGTCTCAGGTGGTCGCTTAGAAGAGGTTAAAAACAATGGAAAATTCTAAAAGTATTATCCTAGAGTAAAAAGACAGTCATGGTTGCTTATGAGAGATGGTCATTTACAAAGTTTTCTACTATAAAGATTTACCTGGGAAAATTTAAATGTGTTTTGGATTAGTGGTTGCTAATGGGAGTTGATCACTTAGAAGAGGTGTCACACATGGATGTTCAACTGTACAAAAATTCCCTACTCAGAGCTATTAGAAGAGAAGTGTTCTGTTGCTCTGAAAATTGTTATGTTTTGGCTATCTAGAGCATTGTTACACACTGTAATATATTTTTCATTTGTAGGCTCTTGTTTTACTTCTGTCAGCCAGTGATGTTATGGTTCTTCACTGTTCATTGTATGCCCTGATTGGCTTGGCTCAAAGGTCAGTATAACTACTTTTCAACTTTTAAACCACAAGTTTGATTCCCTCAGACAGAACTAGTTAGGGATGTTCCATTGTAACAGTGCAACGTTTATCAGGGCATGAAAAATGCTGTCCAATAAACAAGGACTAGTGAAGTCACTGGACTAGCATGTTTTCATTATGAGTTGTTTTTAACAAGCAAGTGACATGTGACAAGGCAAAGTACTGTGTTGGTGAAAAGGGGGGTTGTTAGAACTGCTCTGGCATAGTTTACTTCAGCAACAGCTTGCTTGAAGATCAAGCATTATTTTTTATTTTCATCTCACCCTGTTTTTTTGTGGCTTTAAACTGTATTTATCCACCTGGCCCTGGTTGTTCAAACATTGGATAGCGCTATCCACCGGATAAAAATCTATCCAGTGGATAACGCGGTTGGTTTCCCTAATACTTATCCGCTGGATAGAGCTTTATCCGGTGGATAGCGCTATCCAACGTTGGAACAACCGGGGCCTGTACATTTTTCCTAACTCTTATATTTGTGCCAATTTAACTATACTTTATTTTTGGTCATTAGTGAAAGACCACGAGCCCTGATTGGTGAACTGAACAGCACTGAGATACTGTTAAGAATACTACAGGAATATGATATGCTCTCCAAAACGTGAGTTTTAGATATGTTTGCTTTCAGTGTTTCAAGCCAAAAATCTACTATAGATCTGTCATTTAAAAGGCCAATAATACGCTGGCAGAGTCTATAGTACAAGTGCTGCAGGGTCTATTGCATGAGTGTGCGTTGGATATGAGATGGTTGATAGCCAACAAGGCGCATAGCACTGAGTGGCTTATAATCATCTCATATCCTACTGTACATACATTTAAATAAAGGAGCCATTCTCATGGCTAGAATAAGTTCTATGAAATGAACTCTTCAGTTTTCCCAAAATTAAATTAACATTCCCCATTGGAAGGAGGCCAAACCCCCCAAACCCCCTTGAACAACTAAGCCCCTCCCCCTCCACCCCATCTTCTTTTTTTGGCTGCTTCATATGATCTACACGCTGTACTATTTTACTGCCTACTTTAATTTTTTCCTTTTAGTTGGCTTTTACATGTACATGTACCTTAAATTTTCTGGAGAACCCTGTAATTTGGAAATACTATTTTAAAAAGTTAAAATGCATTCATTTGACTTACACGTAGCATGTTGATTTTGTACTGACATTCTGGTTGTCAATACCACTATTTCAGTCTGGCAGCTGGACTGCTTAGAATTTTGTGTGCAGACAGTAATATTAGGGAACAAGTGAAAGTGTTTGATGGAATTCCAATATGTCTAAGGTGAGAGTCACATTATTATTTTGTAAACTCCAGCAACATGTAAATGCAACAAGCTTTTCTTGCCTAATCCCCCTTTGAATCTCTTTTCTTTGATTTTATAAAGTAATAGTTTTTGGTTAATTTATTTGCAGCCTACTTCACTGTGATAATCAAAAGCTTTTGTGGAATGTGGTGAGTAAATAAATTACTATTATTATTTATATTCTTCTTATTATTATCATCATCTCGTCACTTTTACTTTCACCAGGAATAAAGGGTTTTTATGAGCTTTGAATGATGATATTTATGTTTTGAATTGTAACAGAGATTTGAAACAAATTCTTTCCTCATCAAAGTTCAGGGTCCACTCCCAAGTTGTTAATTTTTATGTAAGTGTGTGTGCCAGTTAATCACTAACTCTATACCCATAGTTTCCTTTAATAAACTGATTGTTTGGAAAATTTGTATTAATTTTTTTTTTGTTTGGAGTCGAACAGTGTTGCAGACTTGCCATTGACAAAGTCTATAGTTTCTTGTATGTGGTACAATATCAGGGTTTGTACAAACCTTGAAAGTCGCCTTGAAAGTCCTTGAAAATTGCAGTCGGTGCTGGAAAGTCCTTGAATTTCAATGCTAACTTTATAGTTTAAGTAGAACTCCAAAGAAAGAGGAGCAAACACAAAAAGACCTTCGGGATAAAATTACTCATGTTATGGAAGAACTGAAGAAGACATCGACTCAAGACTCTTTTTTGGCACTGAATAGAGTCATTGAAAAAGTGGCAAATGTGTCCTTGAAAGTCCTTGAAAAGTCCGTAAAGTTTTTGTGCAAAAAAGGATACGAACCCTGTAATAATTATTGATACCTCCATAAACCGACACCCGACCGAGAAAAAGTATGTGCGTAGGAGAGGTTTCGATAGTACATACATGAAGTGTTTGTCATTACTGGGGCAACTATCTAAGGAGGGTTTCGCCTACAAGGGAGGTGTACATTTGAGGAATTTTACCGTAAGATTGAACTTTCCTTTTTTTTGATACAGGTTTGGATCATTGTTCAACTGGCAGAAGATGCAGACTCCAGTAATGACATCAGACTACTTGGTGGAATTCCCCTTCTGCTTGCTTTACTGCAGTAAGTTGCTCAGCAACAATTTAATGTGATCTCACGGTTGTCTTGTTTTACTTCTTGACTAGAATTCATTTTACTTTTTCTTCTATATTTGAATTTGGTAATTCCAGTGGGTTAAAATAACAAAAGCCCTAATTTGCACAAAAAAAATACCCTGAAGGACCCTGGTAGTAGTAGGGAAATGACGCTATCATACAAGTGGCCTATTCTGAGAAAAGATGACGGCCACTATTAATGTACCACTAAAAAGGTACTTCAGAGAATCGTTTTTTGTTGTTTGTCTGTTTTTTTAAAAGGGTTGTCTTGCACTTAGAATAAGCCTGCGAAAACAGCCGTCTTCTCTCGCTTCTCGCCGCTACAGACCAGGAGCGAGGAGACACCGCGGCTGTTTTCGCAGGCCAACTTAGAATCTGTGTTGTAGATAAAATCCGTGCTAAGGTTAAACCAGCTAGGTTAACGTCCAAGATGGCAGGAAAACATTAGTATCATCGTGCGCACTACAAAATATGCCTGCTTTGCAAGCTAGTTCTAATTCGCTTTCGTATCTATTACAGAGATCGCAAGTCGAGCACTGACGTGTTATATCTTGGTTCTGACAGTTCAAAGGCATCTATCAGTGCTGATGTAAGTGACATAAACGCTTTGATTGCGTTGCTTTAAAGCATAAAAGTAGATGATTATCATCCTCTTTCCTTCGATATATGAAACCATCAGGCCTGGATGCATAGTCCTTGAGCCTAGAGATTGTGTATAGTGTTGTACTCTGTGGTCATAGAAATTGTGACGATAATAAAGCGTTAGCTTTACTTTAGAGGTAAAATAAAAATTTTGTTGATTTGCCAAGAATAATAGATTGAACTTGTAAGTTGTTGATCGAAAATCCATGGTACCATTTGTTTCCAGCATTAATTTTTGTAAATGAGAAATTTGTTTTCTTTTTTTGAATTTTTATTTTTTGAGCTCTTTGCGGAAAACCGGTTCTTTGAGATATAGTTAGCAAGTCAGGCACTTGAATTTAGGTTGTTAATGTAATACATTTTATTTGTTTGTACGTGGTTTTAGCCCGCAGATGTCGAGATTGGTGAAGAAACATTGTCTTTGAAAACTGGTAAGTGAGGATGTTCATTGCTATTCGTTTACAGCAGAAGCATATATATGCTTCTGTTTATATAGTTAATAAAAGTCAGTTAAACTGTGAAAGGATTGAACCCAGCAGTCATTTCATAAGTAAGGTTAGCATTATCATCCAGACAGACGACCAATAACATCGCGACTTAATTGACCAATCAAGCCAATAACCAGAGTTTAATACCATCAACTAACGTGATACAACTCACTTTGACTCTGAAGATGACTACCGCACAGGTTGTCGAAACGTCAGTCCCTGTCAACAACAGTCCTATTCAGGACTATGTTGACTACGTTCACCCGGACGGTCGTGCTCAACTTAACACGGTACTTAGCTTCTCTTTCATACAAAAATAAAATGCGCTGATATACTTGTATCTTTCTCTTTACCAATATTTTTCAGCTGTTTGCTCTGCTCTGACTGAACTCGTTGTCAATGATACCAATGGACAGCAAATTGTACAGGTTGGTAGACTGTAGATTGTTCCTTTTATCAGTTATTTTGCTCTGTATACTTGTGTTGGAATTGGCTGCATTACAGTTTGTTGCATGGTCGCTCAATGTGCTTTTTTCTAACCTTCAACATTTTCTGTTAGGTTCATTTTGAGATTAGGGTGACTGCTTTAAAGCACCTGTTCCCTCAACACATATAAAAAACCCCGTTTTTCGCAACTCCGATACAAACTTCGTCTGCTACACAGCCGTTTTTAGTGTCGACATTAAAAACGGCTGTGTAGCAGGCTAAAACAAACTCTGTATTTTTAAGTTCCCTAAGTGGCCAGCTCCAGTGACGCAGGACACCTTTTTCCCGTCCCGAGAGTGTCCGCTTACGAGGGCTTCCAATGTACTTACCATTTTAATATGCCCTACGTTACACACACCCTCCCTATCTTCTATCTTACTCACTCTTTCAGTGGAGACTTGGGAACCATTTCATTAGGGACTCCACACTTTTATGTAACACTTGAAATGCTACAAAGGTTGGTGGGTGATTCTGCTCTTTAAAAGTTTATTTTATACAAAGCTATGGTGGGAAACTGTAGATTGTCCTATAGTCGGTAATTTTTTTCATTGTCATGCAGTGTCTGTAACGCTGGGCAATTTTTTTGGTGACCACCTTTCTAAAGGCGTAGAGGCAAGACCGTAAGCTTGGTAAAAGAAAAGTACGGTTGAAACCCCATTAAGGAGGCACCTTCTATTAAGCTTGTCATCATAGGGCCCAAATAATTGTAGAAACGAATGGAAACCTCTATTAAGCGGTCGTCAAGCGCTTGATACACTTAGTTTGACTATATTTCAAGAATATTATGAAGGAAAATATAGTCCCGAGATAGAAGGTGACGACCGATTGTGGACCAGTAATGCTGCTCCCGTCGCGTGTCTGTTTGAAAATAAAGAGATATTTCTGCTAAAGATAATGCTCATGTTATGCTAATTTCTGACGATTCTCTATTGAGCGGCTAACCTCCCGAGCGGCCACTTGCCGGTGCCCGAGGGTGGCCGCTCTATAGTGGTTCAACTGTAATTCCGTAGGTTCCCATTGGGTTCTTCGTGTAAATGACCTGCAAAACTTCTCATCATCTTCAAAAAGACGCTTCGACTAATCGGCCCAAAGGGTAGCGGAAAAGGCGCGAATTTGCAGTATAAAGAAACTAATTTTCCTTTCTTTACCTTAACTTTCAGTCCAATGGTATTTATCTTTTGGGTTTGCTGATTTTGCCGCAAGAAACGGCTTCTTCAGAAGAAGCTGTTACTGTTGAACATCTGCAGGTACTATCCTCCTCTCTTGAGGTCAACCTATCGTATGTTGCGCCGGGCAACCTCTGTAAAAAGATTGTAAAGCTCGATATCTGCATTTTTCCAAATATCCACCTTTCAAAAAAAAATAAATAAATAAAAAAATAATAATAATAATAATAAAGAAAATTATTGTATTCCATGCAGGAGGAAGGGGTAACTCAAAAATTTTTTATAAAACCAGGCTCCGCCCGAGATCTGACCCCTTACCCTTTTATATACCAATTTCACTTTCCACAGAGAAGGTACCCTTAATTCATATACTTTCTATTGACAAATGGTACCCCTTTAACATACTAGTTTAGGACACTGCATCCCTTTTAATTGCTGTAAATGCACCGTCTTTTGGTTTAAATATTCGAAATAAATCACTAAACCAGGAATTTTTCTCGTCTTTTGCACAGACAAAAAATACGGCTGTTAGCACTTTTAGTTCTTTCCACAGACCGCGATGACAGTTCTTATACTTCAACTAGTGAAATCCCTACCCTTTAATATACCTGAAGCCTGGAAAAGGTATCCCTCTCGGGCGGAGCCTCCCCATATAGGCCATTATAGGGAGTACCTCTCCCCCCCCCCCCCCCCTGGATTGTATCTTCCCCATTTTTAAAACTGTTTGTTGCATTTTTTTTTGCAGAAAAGTGCTTTCAGAGCGTTGAGGTAAGTCTTTTTCTCTTTGTCAAGCTGAATGTTGGATCCACTGTGAACCTTTTTTACAGCATGATTAGCAGTCAATCTTGACTCGTATTCACTAAGAGCAAATTAATACCACCTGAAAAACAGGACCGCGGAGAAATTCTGTTCAGTAAATGCATGAAATTTATGGTTGAATGTGAACAGGCAACTAAGACTGATTGATTTCTCTGTAGGTTTCTTTTCAGCATGGAAAGAAATCGCCAGTTATTTAAACGGTAAGTATGGCATTGAAAGTTATTGAAAAATTTACACCCGACTTGAGTTAGAAATTAAGGACGACACGAAGTGATGTTCTGATTCTGAAATAACAATTTTTTGTTCAGTCACAATAGATCGAGAGCGCGTGCATAACGCGTTCATAATGTTTATTTTTTCGCTCACCGCGCGTGACCGCCCGTGGTCTAAGCTAAGTGTGGTTTGAGAGGTTTTTTTCATTTTATTCTCGGTTTTCAGGTTGTTTCCCCCTGACTTGTTTGAGAAATTCATCGATGTTGGACATTATGTGAGAGAACTAAACAGCTACAAAGTCCTCGTCGACAAGATTTCAGCATTAACGGTAAATTTCAAGCACTATATTTACTAAAACTTGCTCGGTGCCCCAGTGATGCTTTGAAGATCTTTACCATAGAGGGCCATAGTAGTTATTCAATTACCCCGAATAAGCGCCTATCCTCTTGGCTATTGTATCAAACATGCGCTCCTTTAGAATAAGGGCCCCCTCCCCTCTCCCTCAATTTCTTAAATAGTTGGGATACAAGAAGAGTGCGAAGATGTGCATATCATTGACGAGGACGATGTCGAAGGTGATGAGATCATCAGTTTTTTTTGGAGCCTAGTAGTCGACTCCTGATATTTTATGAATGCACATACCGATACAGCTATGTGTTAAGTGTTGAATGGAACAACGGTACGCTTGGTTATTAAGCGATGTTTGAACAAACGAAAGACTATTAACATTAACTCGACGTTTCTGTTAAAGATTTAGCTAAAAACAAAGTTACACTTCGTTGAAAGGAAAACTGAAAATAAGCGCCTCCCTCGATCAAGCGTCCGCCTATCAATAAGCGCCGCTCCTTTTAGCCGTCATTTTGAATAAGCGCCCGTGCGCTTGTTCGGGTAAATACGGTATTTCCGAAATCGTGATTAGATAGATGGGCATGGGTGTTTTAAAATAAGTAACATTTGTAGGAAAACAAGACAGGACATCGAAAAAACTTGAATTCAATCTTGTCCTTTGTGCAAGCAGTTTGCTTGCTTGTTTGTTAGAGGATGATCTGCCTGGACTCTTGCTCATTGGGCAAGTAATCTTTTAAAATTACTTGAATGTTGAACGTAGCCTTGCTATGTTTTCCCTTTTCAAAAGGAGGAGGACATCTCAGTGATCAGAAACAATATATTGGCAACCAATCAGAACAAAGCTCCCAGCCATTCCATTGGCTCGTATGAAGTGTTAGAGCTGCTTGGGTCAGGAGCTTTTGGCAGCGTGTATAAGGTGAGTAGGAAGTGCCCAGTCCTTACCAAAAATCAAGGGGAAAAGTGAACCTGCACGCGTGAGCACGCGTGCAGGCTCAGTTTTCCTCGCCTCATTCTTCTCGCCGACGTTGTCGGCTCGCCCCGCCAAAAGGCATAATCTTCAAATATTTTATTTTTTCCTTGCACGCTCCGCGTAGTCATCCTCTAAACGTTTTTATTCTTTTCCGCTGTTAGGTCAGAAAGAAGAATGCCGGTCATTTCCTGGCCATGAAAGAGGTATTAGTTAAATTTTTGTGTCATTTTGTGTGAAAGAAAGTCATTTTAGTGCCATATTTGATTTCTCTATGTATTCTTTGTAGTTGTCTGTCAATAACCCCGCTCTTGGAAAAACAGCTAAGGACAGAGGAAAGAGCGTGGGTGAGATTCTTAATGAGACAACCATCATGAAAGAACAGGTACGAGTTGCACATCTGTTTACATTACTGAGTAGACTACGATTAGTCCCCAATTTTTCCTCAGGGATAGTAGAGTGAACGAAACGCGAGCGCGCGTGAAAATCACCCCACGCGAGAAAGGCGATACGTGGTGGGGAGACAGAAAAAATGATCTCATTTTTCTTTCTCGCGCCGCGTGTCGCCTTTTCTCGCGTGGGGTGATTTTCAGGCGCGCTCGCGTTTCGTTACCCTGGGTACCAGGGGTTTTTTCTCGCTTGCGACGGGGAGCTTCGTTTCGTCGGCCGCAGCGAAAAAGTTGGGTTTGACTAGAGTAATTAAAGAGAAAGTCGTGATCTCAGCATGCAAAGAAAATCACTTTTACAGAAGCCAGCATTTACGTCCTCCATTTGCGTTCACGTCCTCCACAAAACGTGAAAATAAACATTTTCACGTCGTAGTAATGCAGTGACGGCAAAGAAACGTACAAAAAAGCGTGATGCACTTGCGTGTTTTGACGTTCTAAACCAATTGCTTTTTGCCGTTCTCGTTCACGTCGCTGTCGTCGTCGCTTAAGCTCCCTATTGAAACCACTGCAGTAGAGAAGTCAGGCGTGTATAAAATCAGTTGGGTTGTTCGTGAGAAACTTATACAATGGGTAGCATTATGCGTATTTTGAACGACTTGATCAGCACTGTACTCTACAATTATATTGATGTGAATCTCAGTTTTGATGTTTTTTCATCCCTCAGCTAAGACACCCAAATGTCGTCAAGTACCACAAAGCCTTTCAAGAAAGTAAGTAGTTTTATAATTTTTAAAATTGACGGCCACACGTCTACTCTCTCCCCTTTTGTGTTCCGCCGGGCTCTGAGAAAGTAGAGATGAGGCGCAAATGTAAGGCAAGCGAAAATATCAGCTCTCGTTTTATTTTCACGTTTGCGCTTTCTCAATTTCGGGTACCCGACTATCTCGGAGCCTGGAACAGGCTACGACAAGTCATAATTTGAAGCGTGAAATGTTACTACGAAAGTAGATGTTTTCAACATGTCTGCCTTAGCGAGGTAAAAATAATTCGTTAGTGGGCGTTTGCACTCCCCAAATCAGTAACGTTCGTGTCAGTGAATAACATTTCCTGGTGTGACCACTGAAACGAATAAACCTCTTCTTCATTAGAGTGGTTTTCGTTTGAGTGTCGTAAAACCAAAACCGAAGTAATTACTCCGGCCAATCACATAGGACACAGACAATACATTGAACCAATCAAAACTCGAAGTAATTACATGTGGCTGACGCAAAGCGCGGGAAAATGCATGCGAGCGCGTCACAATTGGCTTTGGTTTTACTTCTGATTGGATGAAAAGGTGGCGCGAATCTTTTAAGCCAATCGCATCGTGTAGAAAGTGCAAAACCAATTACTTTTCGACACTCAAATGAAAACCGCTCTATTTTCACATGGTGGTATTTCTAGCTTGAGAAAGCAGCCAACATTTCGCAATGCCCTTTGCCCTTTGAAATGAAGACTGAGAAACGACTGCAGAAATTCCATACTGATGACGTGTCACCCCCCAGATCTGGTTTGTGCTTTTGATTGGTTGAAGCAAATTCCTCTGGCGACACGACCAATCAGAAGCACTACCGAGATCTAGGTAATGACGCGCTCCTCACACGTCATTTCGCGGGGTAACCAGTGGTGACGTCGCGAGATGTCGGTTGTTTTCTGAGACTGTGTAATTCCTAACTTGAATTGTTTAACAAAAAATTTGGATAAATTTTCGGTGCACTGGTCTGTTTTACAGAGGATAAGC
Source organism: Porites rus (assembly GCA_964035705.1). Taxonomy (NCBI): domain Eukaryota; kingdom Metazoa; phylum Cnidaria; class Anthozoa; order Scleractinia; family Poritidae; genus Porites; species Porites rus. Next base: position 27,714,513 of record OZ037995.1, read on the forward strand.
TGTACATTATTATGGAGTTAGTCGAAGGTGCTCCTCTTGGAGAACATTTTAATTCCTTAAAGGAAAAGGGAACACGATTTTCCGAAGAGAGAATATGGCACATTTTTATCCAGGTACGTTGTTAGAAATTTCTTGTTATTATATTTATCCTCTCAGTAGTTCACTCTTGTATTCATTAATTTTGTCATTTCATACCCGTCATTCGTTTGTTCAATCTGCAGTTTTTACTATCGGGGACCCAGTTTTTTTCTCTTTCCATTTACCCTTTTCCCTCTATGTCCTCCTTTTCCTTTGCTGTAGTTATTGATCCGTTTCCGTGTTCATCGCTGGGCCTGCTTGTTTTAGAATTCTTGTTCTTTATCATCTCCTTTTCGCCCATCCCTTCCATTAAAACTTCCATTCTATATTTATGTGAAGCAAAGATTTTTGGTTACGCTTCGTAATTATGAATTGCGTGCAAAATGATAAAATTGTCATCGCTGTTGTCACATGGCATATAAGTGCTAACTTTCTTTTTTTTTGGATCTGTGGAGTTAAGAAATAACCTATATGAGGTCAGTAAGATATTGTTCTTGAGGCGTTCAAGCTCCTTTTGATGGACAGCCTCAGTCAGCTCTCCCTTAAGGGACAACTGCTTACGACGGACACCTATAGTTGGTGCCTGGGATGCGTTTCTTCACTCCTTTTAGTTGACGGAAACATAGTTCTGTCCTCAAAGGTGTCCGTGTTTGAGAGAGTTGAGTGTAGCCCCCTCCCCACCACCACCCCCCCCCCCCCCCCCCAAACCGGTCGAAACGTCTCGATTTGTGTGTCATGTGCAACCAATGTTCGGTTAAAGATAAATCACCTTATTTTTATAGGATCCTTTTGTGCTAACAACGTACCTTTTGTTAATTTCTATGTCAGATTGTCCTCGGATTACGGTACATTCACAAAGAGAAGTTCATCGTTCATAGAGATCTTACACCAAACAACATCATGTTAGGAGAAAATGATAAAGTCACTATAAGTAAGACAAGTGCTTTGGATTCTGTGCTCTTCATTGTTGTCGTTGTCTTCGTTGTTCCACTTAGGGTACTTTATTTCCTTCTGTCTTTTTCAGCTGACTTTGGCTTAGCAAAGCAAAAAAACCCAGAGGCAAGCAAAATGACGTCAATGGTTGGAACTATATTGTATTCGTGGTAAGTGAGTTATCATTTTTCTCTTTCCTATTGACCGCGGCAGGATAAGCTCAGTCGGCAAAGCACTGGACTGGTCGCGGGTTCGATTCCCAGGGCCGGACCAACACTCAAGGTCTTAAAATAACGGAAAATGAAGGTACTGCCTTTGCCCTGTTAACGGGTGGACCTTCTCGTGGCTCGGATGACCACGTAAAATGGCGGTCCCGTCTCCAGTAGGAAAATATTGCATGTCCTCAATTCAATAGTACTTTTGTGCTAAATACATTGGCACTCAAATAAGGTCCCTTTTTCCCTCTTAACATCTGTGTTAAGTGTTTTTATTTCATTTCTCTTAGTCCTGAAGTTGTCCAAAGCCAGCCTTACGGCGAGAAAGCAGACGTTTGGGCCTCGGGATGTATTCTCTATCAAATGGCGACTCTCGTGCCGCCATTTTATTCTTCAAACATGTTGGCGCTTGCCACCAAGGTACCGTAAGCAACGAGAACGATGACGTCTTGGACGTCAGGAATGGCAACTGGAAGTTGATTTTTTCCCTCTTTCAGTGCTCTCACGCAGCAAATTCGCACAGCGGGATTTTAAAAAAAGGCATTCAAATTCACTGTGTGAGACAGAAGCGTTCCATCAAGCGAGACATTGCTTTTCATGACGTCCAGGTCATCGGCGTTTTCTATTAGGGAGCTTAAACAACAACGACGGCGACGGCTATGAAAACGTCACCGAGAAAGTGAATTAGCGCTGCTTCAACTTTATCGCGCCCAGTCCATCTTTTATTGGAGAATGTAAACAAGCGACGGCTAAATTTTCTTTCTCTTTCCATACTTGAATATGGTTCTTAGGAATTCGGCTTAAAAAGAGTTCGCTTTCATTTGACGTAGGAAATGAATTGAAGTAGTCGCGATAGAGATTAGGAGAACGCAAATTCACTTTTTAAGTGATGTTTTCGTGGCCGTCGCCGTCTTGGTATCTTAAACCACCTCGTTAAGTTGTTCCATAACGAATAAGGACGCCGAGTTGGTAATACAGTCAACTCTCGCCTTGCAGACGCCTCGCTATTACGGACACCCCGTAAATACGGACAGCTGCTAAATCCCCGTCGAAAATTACAGACATTTGACTGAAACAAACTCCCGCTATTACAGACTTACGGACACCTCTCTCGGTCTCGACAGCACAATTTTATTGTTCTAATTCTCGATATAACGGACATCAATGAGTATCTTTCGACATTTTAGCAGAATTATCTCAGATTATAATTTATTTCTTCCTCATCTTCTCTTCGTTTCTGTCATTTTGGTTGAAAAGTGAACATTCCGATTCCCGTTTAACATGATCCTTCTATGAAACTACCGTACTTACTTGCAAAAAACAGTCATGATGTACTTAATGTGCATAAATTGGATTTTGTAGTACCGTACTTTATGGTTTTTGTGTACTACAAGTTTTATATGCGAAAACTGCAATGCAATTGGTTCTGGAGATAATATACAATATAAATAAATGTAACTGCTTTTATTATTACCCCCCGTTATTACGAACTCTCGCTATTAGGGACTTTAAGGGCCTGTTTACATGGAGTGGGGGACCCCGGTCTAGTGGGGTTGGTTTCTTTTGTTTTCACGCTCTGGGGACACAAAACAAAAGAAACCTACCCCACTAGACCGGGGTCCCCCACTCCATGTAAACAGGCCCTAAGATCCAACGACGCGGACGGCATCGAGAACGTCAAAAAAAACAATAGGTTTTATAAAAAAAACAACCAGTTTGCACGTGCATCACGCTTTTTTGTACATTTCTTTGCCCGTTTTTGCACGACTACGACGTAAAAATGCCTAATTTGGCGTTTTATGGAGTACGTAAACAAGCAACGGCGAAATTTTATTTCTCTTTCTAAACTTGGATATGGTCTCTGGGAATTCCATTCCAGGAGGGTTTGCCTACATTTGACAGAGTAAGTGTTTAGGAATAATTGCGATAAACACTGAAAGCACGTCGCCGTCGCGTCGTTGGATCTTAAAGTCCCTATTACGGGCACTAAACCGCGGTCCCGAGGGTGTCCACAATAACGGGAGTTGACTGTGTTAACAAAATTATAACTACACAACCTTTACACGGCTTCTTTAAGCATTCACGACGGCCGCGGCAACGAGAACGGCAAAAGAGTAAAAGGTTTTAGATTAGTGAAACAATGAGACTGTGAACAGTTTAGTAAAATGTGTTTTTTTCTGTGGCACAGATCGTAGAAGCTCAGTATGATCCCATCCCTTCTGGTCTATACTCCAGCAAGGTGTCGGAGACCGTTACAAGGTAAGATGTATGGGCGTGTGATTTATGGTCCACAAAAGTCCTCTAGTTTTGTTTGAACCGATTGTTTTTGTTTTCTGTTCTGGGTATGATCTTGACTGACTTTCTTTCATTTAGGTGTCTCAATCCGAATCCAGAAGAAAGACCAGATATTGTTGAGGTAAGATGCTGTGCAGAATCTTTACAGAGTCAAACATTGCACTTAAGAGGATCAAAATAGTCTTTTTCATTCTGGAATGAGGCAAATATGTCTGAGACCTATTCGTTAGCTCTCTTTACAGTGGCAAGAAGTTTTGATGTTTAAAACAGCAAATATATAATTGAACTGACAAATGTGAAATGAATCATACCGGTATTTTAAACTGCAGATAAAGATACGAAAGTGAACATGATTCTCGCAGTTAAATGAACAATCTAGGTGGTTGAAAAACAACTTTAAAAAAATTAAGCCTGAAATTTTGCAGGTTCTTTTTGTTAAACAATATTTTTTAACTTACGGAAAAAAGTTATCCGTTATCCATACAGACCAAAATATTAATCTTGTTTTGAGAACCTTGCCGGAATTTTTTCAGCCAATCTCAATGGTCAGTATACGTAGAAGCAAACTAATTGAAAACGGCCAGTTCAAAACTGATTTATTAGTAAATTTATTTGTTTATTTACTTCTCATTAGGTTGCTGCTAACATCAGTGAGATCATGCTGGTTTATGTGGACAAGCTGCGATCAAATGAGATCAGTTTGGAAAAGAAATTGGAGAGAGAAAGGAAAAGAACTCAAAGGTTGGCATTAGTTCATTCATAGAATTGTTATTGGTTTGTTATTTTAACTCTTGTAAGTGATGGTTTAAAGTTGGTATTGTGCGAATGCAGTGTTTATATACTGTAAAAGAATTTATTGAATCCGATTGGCTGAGAGCAATAACACAGTGCAAAAACGAGGAAATATACCGTGTTGCAAATATCTCTGAGAATGGAGCACTGTGGCTGGCCAATAAACAATTGAAATTAACTAGAACCAATCAGGTGCCGCAACTCTCGCGCAATTTTAACATGGTATGAGTGGGCAGTATAGTGTCTCGTAGGTGGCCGTTATAAACGGGTTCCACCAGTTTTGACTGGTAAATTTTTTATTTTATTATTAAGGGGCAATCATACGACTTTTCTTGTTCAATTGGAATGTAGTTGCACTTGTGTGTTTTTCAACAACCCTAAATTGCACGAGACCAAAATTTTGATAAGTTTTGAAAAACACACTCGTGTAAATTAATCCCTAATTGAACTTGAAGTAGTACGATTACCTATATGCTTATTGGACACTCCCTAGACCAGCTGAAGGTGTTGCAGGTAATCATGGGAATTTGCTTTGGTGGGCCAAAGATAGGCGGAGATAGGCCTAGTCGAATGATGGTGTTCTCTATCAACCAAAAAAGAAAGAAGGTTTCGTTCGCGGAAAGTTAATCGATAAATGTTTTTTCGGTTGCCGCCTTGTAACGCTGTTCATAAACTCTAGCAATGAGAAAAGAATGTGACCACGTGAGTTCACCTTTTTGGTTTGACAAACAAAGCCATGTGACCTAACTTGTACACGTCTGGCGCCAAAATCAACTGTGACGCGTATCTTCGAATTCGCGGTCTACCTGTTTTGGTGGTACGCTCGCTAACCAACAGTTCCCTCTGTAATAGCTGACCATATCAGTAACATGGCTCTAATCAAATTTTGAGTTATGGCACTCACCCTCTTGTTTCATTTCAGACATTACATCGAGGCGACTCGCAACATGCAAAACTATCACCGTCTTTTCTATGCTTCACAAGAACGCTACGACAAACTGGTAAACTTGTCAAGTAGTGGAGGTGCCGCTGGCTTTAGGACAGTGGACGCCACAGAAGGCAGTGATACTGTGTTTGAAGCTGCAAACGCTTTAGCTGAACTGACCTTAAACAAAAACGGCGTTCACAAGAATGGAGAGACGGAACATACGCCTCAGGTGGATTCTGGGATTGATGTTGGGGATATTCTTGCAAATGGAAACCTGGGTTCTAGTGCGGTAACCGGGGAACAAAATGGCGGCACAAAACCAGGCGGTAGCTCGTCGCCAGGCTCCACGAGGCGACAGAGAACGTTAAAGCCTGTTGTTGATAAGTCTGGTAAAGGAACAGGGGAAAAATTTACGAGTAACACTAAGGAAAGAGATAAGTCTTCGCAGAGCGTTAAAGGCGCAGATAAAGCGTCAAATGGTAGAACTATTGTCGATAAAACGAGCGCAAACACTTCCACGTCTAATTCGCACGTTTTCACCGTACCCAAGCCTCCGGGTCCGCGAAAAGGCCCTCGAAGGCAGCTCCACGTTGAATTTGCTAGCAGCAGTAAGGCCGGCACATCGAATGGTACGAGCACCGGTGGCGTGACACATGGTGTGACACCAACCGCGACTTCAGCGAGTGGTTTAAGTGATATTTCATCCAGAAGGACACAAAGCAGGTTTGTTTGTAGTCTTCTTGCTATCGGCAAGGTTAGGTTAAAAGATTAAAGGTTTGTTCATATTGGAAAGTGCACTTAGCTTATCCAGCTAGTTTACAGACACTCAACTCAAATAATTAGCAACAAATAATCCAAACAGGGCATAACAGGGTTAAAAACCCCAACTGGCAGGAGGCAACCAGTTGGCTTTTTACAGGCATGGCCGGGGATTTGAACCCGGGACAACCGAGGACAAGTCCAGCAAGTGGTCAGAGCGGAACTCGTACCCAGGACCGCCGGATTGCGAATACAACGTTCTGATCGCTTGGCCACGCTGCCTCCCTCTAAACATTGTACATCAAAATTGGTGACAAAACGCTAGGTTCTACAGTAGCCCTGCTATAAGGCAAACAAAAGCTCATGAATAAGAAATTTCCCTTTTCTCGGACTTCTTGTTTAAACGGTCTTATTGTATTCTAGAAACCTTGCCTCGAGGAATTGCAATCGTGAATTTAATGTGTGTTTTTAAATGTATTTCTTTTTATGGCTGATTTTTAGTTCCTCCGTTGAGATGCAAAGACGTCAAGCTGGCGGCCAACTTAAAGCAAGACCACGTACGTTTAGTTTCTCTTCTAAACAATTTAACACGTTGTTAGCTAGCTTCAGGGATTAGCCAGACAAAAACACACGGTGAAGCGTCATGCTTTTACCACCACACTCCTGCTATCCAGTGTCTTGGGAGGGGTAGAGAAGTACAATCTTTTCTTCTGTTGCCCGCCTCCCCACAGCAGTACTTGTGTATAGGTCGAGGATCAGAAGAGAACTTAAGTGCAGACAGATGGTCATTATAGTCAATCAAAGATAATCCTTTTCTTTCGCGATATGAACTAACAGCGCGAGACGCATCCTTAATGAGCATCCTGTATCGGAACATGACAGACGAACGTTTTTTTCGGTGTGTTTGCGTCATCTCGCTCTATACATGCTTTCTATGGCGCTTGCGTTGCTCGTATGAACCAATCCTTAGTAGAACGAGCGCAACATGCGAGGGCCTGGGGACGATATTACGCGAGCCTGAGTGCTAAACTCACTGGTATCCCAATAGTAGCCTAGTTGATCCAGCGGTTATGCTCCTTTAGAATTAGGTGCAAAGGTTTCTTAATTCTCTTGAGCAATAATATGGTTTTATTTTCAGCCACTGCTGCCGCCACTCTGAGTATATCTCCTCGTAAAGTTCGTCAAATAAATGATCCCATCTCACAGATCCTCAATCAACTTCATAAAATTATCTTTATAACGCAGGTATGTCCACTTCATTTATTGAACGAGCTGAGAACAGATAACCGCAAAACAAAAATGAAAAGCGATTCAACAAAAAAACGTCTGGAAAAAATCTGATTTTAACCGTTTTACTGGTCATCAGATAGTCATTACGTTTAAGACTGGAAATATTTCTTCTACACTTTTTCTTCAACGCTTGCAAAGGAAAAGCGTCGCAGAAACATTCTACTTGGTTACTACTGAGTAGATTTCAACTAAGTTTATACTCGTTAGAAATTTGTCCACATAAAAACGATTTCTAACGAAACTATATATTAAAAAATAATAAATTAATAAATTAATTGATTAAAATAATAATGCAAATCTTTGTATTATAGTGTAGCAGCGCTTCGCTGCCCTAGTTACATTCTTGGACAAAATAGGTGGAATTATTGGAATAGAATAGAATAGAATAATTTATTTAATGTCGAAGACGTGGAAAGTGTTTGCACAATCTTTCTTCCCCCTCCCTCCTCCCCTTGATCAGGAAAGGGAAAAGGGTGCGTTTTGGCCTTCGCGGGGTTGATCTTTGTGTTTTTCGAGAAGGGGGTTTGCTTCAGTCCATTTCATTTCTTCCAAGATTGTAGTTTACAGGCAACAGCAAGACAACTAAACGTAACAGGGTTAGAAACCGCAACTGGCGGGAAGCAACCCTTCGGCTATTGCAAGCATGACCGAGGGGTTGAACTCGGGCTTTTGTGGAAAATTCGAACCCGGACATTGCCGGATTGTCATTACGTCCCGTGTGTGTGTGTGTGTGTGTGTGTGTTTTTTTTAATTTTAAACGCTTCGAATTGTTGTTATTTTTGTCTCTTACAGTTACCTCCAACGTTATCACCGAATCCTCAGAGAAGAATTGTCGAACAGTTCAAAAGAGCGTTATTTTCACCTCAAAACAGCTATTTTGTCAATCTCAAAAGCGAAGTAAAAAAGGTAAGCCTTTTTTTGTTACCAGCAAATGCTTTGCAAAGTTCGGGCGACAAAAAGGTTATTTTACTGATAACCGACTGAGTGGCAACTACTTTTCTATTTGTGCTTTTTAAGATCAAGTTGTGACGAACTTCTGATTTCTACTAAATACAATATCACTGCTTAATCAAACTCAAAAATCGCGAAAATAAATGAAAGTGATCACCCAAAAGAATGATGTGATTTTTGAAACAAATTCTCCTTACTCCATTTTGTAATGACACTTGTTGATATTGGGGCTAACTTGAAGGTTAAGTTGCTCGAATATATGATTTGATTAAGAAGTGCGCGAAATTAATTGGACACGTGTCATGATTACAGGTGATCGAGGGCTCACAAGAAGTAATCGATCTCAAGTTTGGTTTTGGTGATCCCTTGTTCCTGCATCATCTAGAGGACACAGCTGACAAACTAGGTAAGACAAGGGAGGGGTGGGAGGAAGGAAACCTTTTTTCTAGCCCGCGAGCAAGCTGTCCATTTTACCATTTTAAGGAGCTAGCCAAGCGAAGTGCGAGCGAGATTTCTCTCACGAGATCTCCCAATAGAAAGCTAACTCGTAGACTAAGTTTTTCCCAACTTCTTCAAGGTAATTGTTGAATCCATCATTGTAATTAAAATTGATACACCAACATCCCATCCCTCTTCCTGACTTGAGATTGCTTATTGTCGTGTCACTAAAGCTGAGTTGTCAACATGGTTTGTTTGAACCTGAAATTGTAATAATCAGCACCGTATTTCGAAGAAATGAATATTTGCATTCAACTTGTGTCTTCATCAAAGATTTTAATACTCAGCAATGTCTGCATACTTGAGTTTTTGTACTCAACAGCTTGTGTTTAAACCTAATTGTGATAGTCAGTAACATGTATCTGCACCTGAAATGGTAATACTCAGGAACTTGTATCGACACCTGAAATATCACAGGGAGCAAATCAAAAGTAGTAAGACAAAGTATTCACTTGAAAGCGAATGGAAGAACGCTGAAATTTTGAGCAATCTTATCATGTTGCACAATGCACGCGTGTTGATCCTAACCTTTTGCTGTTTCGCTTAAACAGTGAATGGGGTAAATCTTGAAACGGCGGATGCACAGGAAATCGGAATAACGTACGAAATGATGCAGGTAAGGAAGTGCTTGATATATTAACAGATCGTAACTGTAATGTCTACCAATATATCAGGGGCACCCAACGACGGTTTCCTCCGAAGTACATTGAAAACTTTTTAAAGGCTATCCAGAGTACTTTTAGATCTCTCTTTTACAAGGGATTCAGTATTTTATTCCCGAAAATTTTAGATGCAATATAACGTATTACGAAAGTGACAATTTTACTGATTCCTTTCTCCATCACATTTCAGAATCTGAAAATTTTAGGTGTCCATTTTTGTACGAAAAATTGCCTCGCCCGCGCGGTGAAATGTGAAAAATTAAACTTCAGAAAATCGTAGGGAATTTATTAGGTAAGCATGGACAATTCAGGGGAACGATCATCTAGACATTTTTCGCCGTTCTCAAGTTATAGAAAATTCTAGGCAATAACTGAAAAGAACTGTAAAAGAACTCTAAAGAAATACTTGTTCAGCACTAATATTCAACTGGCTATAACGTGACCAACACCCTAAGATGGACACTTGAGTGTCCCAGTGGCTTCCTTTCACGTAGCTTCAGATCCTTTGAAGTTTTGTTTTGAGAAAACTGATATTGACCGATGTTCAACGTTGCTTTTAATTTTGCAGAATATAATTGAAAATGTTCTTATGGAAAGTGGTTATTATGACATGTCACCCTGTGCCAGGTGAGAGAAAGCATATTCTATCTTACTTTTAGTAGTGTTATAGACAGCAGGTAGAATTTCGTCAGTTTGGTAAGTGCTTACTGCCGACACCGGTTATTTTTAACGTACTTTTTCTTTACATGGATCGATACGTTCTTCAGTAAAAACTACCTGTTTTTTTTTTTTAAACAGCGCTTTGCACCAATCACCCTACTCCATTACTAAAAACCTATCCTCAACTCGTTTTCTTGCTCAATTGGCTCTCTCTGATTTTCACACTTCCTCTATAAATTTGCCGAATAAATGGTTCTTGACCAGGAGTATTACGTTGAGTAATAATCACGAAGTGTCCAGACTGATTTAGGTGTATCCATTCTAGTCACTATAGTTCTTCCATTAGATAACCCCTCTAGGCTCAATACTTCGCCGATTTCATCCGCCATTGATATGATGGAAAGCCATTCTGCTCCGATAAGCCGGGAGTTTACTGTGCGCAAAAGATAACTCTTTAGATATCCTAAATATCTAAGCACTTTGTGACTGAGGCCTTACATGGGAGAATGACGCTACCAGATGTCCTGCCTAGTACCGGCTTTGTTGGTGGTAGGCATTAGTCTGCCATGACTGGCACACAGTGGCTGCAGGTTTATTTAAGCGCGCATGCGCAGTAGTTAGAAATTTCTCATTTTTCGCCTTATACCATAAGTATGGTAGGCTGAATTTCATAAGTCTGAGACGGCTGAAATTCAGACTACAAAGTTTGCACCTGGTTAATTTTTTAAATTCATTTCTTTCAGGAACCGGACTGTTCCTCTGGGTCCTATCGGTACGGTGCCGGCATCTTGTGTAAATTTAGGTCCCTCCAAGAGGGGTACTACGTCGTAGTCGATTCGTTTTAAGCAACTAAAATGGCCTAAAAAAATTAAACATTTCTTTCCAGATTTCTGCATTTCAAGAACTACACACATCACTGTTGTTTTTGCTTTGTTGCTGTTGTTTGTTTTTAGTCTAAACAACGGCTGAAAAGAGTGGAAAATTTTGTTTGTTAACAAAGACACCAACTGGATGTGTGGGTTGATAAAAATGTCTTGTGTACGAAATTGGCCACCCCCCAAAAATTGTGTGAATGCGAGAAAGGTTTTTGTAACAGGATTTATGTTGATGCCATTTTAGCTGGAAAACGGATTGTATTAATTGTAAAATTTTGTACATAAAAGGAAAACTAAGTTATTTTTATAGAAGAGGTGTATTTAAAAAGAAATAGTTGTAATGTAACTTTTTAGCTTGTATATTTTGTTCTCCCATTTTAGACCACATGATGAAACCCCAGTGAACTGTTTCTTTCAAATGTCATTATAATGCATGTGCATGCACGTGCATATGTGTGCATAATTTATTTAAAAGACAAAAGACAAATACTCTGGAGAACATCAAGGGGTCTGAATTTGGAAAGCAAACTATACAAGCTAAAAAGGTCTATTGGAAACGAAGAAGAGGGAATCAAAAATCGGCACGATTGCGCGCCGTTTACCTTGAGCTACAGTAGAACCAGCAGCAAAAAAAGTGCAACCTGTTTTGCAACATTGCTGCAAAACGAGTTTATATATGATCTTGCGGGTTTTACCGCCAACCAATCAAACGTGTCGTGCAACAAAGTTGGGTGAATACTGACTTCTGATTGGATAAGATTACGCGAGAGTCACAACATACACGCGAGTTATGTCAGTTGGGCCAGTAAGACGCTGAACATGAACAGCTTTTGTTTTCAAAAGTAGAACTATTCTCCACTTTCGGCGACAACTTTTCGCAAGACAGATTTGATTCGTGGGCGGTAAAACGCGCAAATTTGCTACTCAACCTGTCTTACAGCAATTTTACAAAACCAGTTTCACGGTAGGCCATTTCCGAGTTCCAAAAACTCTCTCTTTAAAAACAAGGCTAAGAGCAAAAACCAACATTCTTGTGGAAATTACAATCATCATTTCAATGTCAATGGCTTTGCACTCAGCCTCGCATTGAAACAGAGCCTTGGGACAACTCTGAAATGGCCTTTGTTGTCCGTTTTACCGTACCTTTAAGGCCGATACACACGAGGGATTTTGCTCCCGGAGCATGCTCCAGGCTCATTTTGCACGTGTCAGTACACACGAAGGAGCGTTTTCAAGTTCGCTCAATTTGCTCCAGGAGCTTGCTCCCAAATATTTAACCGGTTAAATATCGTGGGGCATTTTGCGGGGTGGAAATTCTGCTCCCAAGGATGAATTATACCCATGAAATTGTTGGTACATACTAGGGAGCTTTGCTCCCGGAGAGCGTGCCCCTGGAGCATGCTCTGGGAGCAAAATTCCTCTCGTGTATTGGCCTTCAATAGGGCCATTTATACGAGGAAAAATAAGACGCGAACTGTACCATTTATACGAGCATGTCTTATCTAATAAGACGCGTCTTAGCTAAGCCGCGTCTTATTTTAGACGAAATGTGCCGTTTATACGGAAAGTTCGCGTCTTATTTTTCCTCGTATAAATGGCCCTAATGTTATCGGTAAATTTTAGAAAGTATTATTTATTCCCTCCATCTAGGCATCGTTCATATACGCGTCGCTTTTCGAAAGATGGTATTTGCAGTTTAAATGTGGTTGTAAATGTGTGTATATGAAAATAGTCGTGTAGCACATTTTAATTCAGTCTCGAAGTCTTAAAAGGTCATTGAGGTGTTGCTACTGGCGATGACTCACTGGCGAATCCTCGAATTTTCCCGCGCTTTACACGGATGATATGTTTTTTTTCTTCGGCTCTGATTTGTTCAGCGAATCCCATGCGCCTGTTGTGACTGGCTGGAGCTGATGCCCGCCTAGTTTTGGTTGTATGAACTCAGTTGAAGGCCATACTTAATTAAAGCCCGTTTGCACAGTGATTTCTAGTCCGTAATAACAGATTGAATTGTAAGTGTGCATGAATCTATTTTGCAGCAATTGAGTGTTAGAATATTCAAATGGTATGAATTTGAGAGATTTTTATCTTAGTTAAATCGAGAGAATTGAATAAGAAATAACGCGAGTGGACCAACTGAATAAATCTGGTGTGAATTTTTAGTAACAACGAAGTCAATATTTTATTTTGTCACCAAAACTAACTTGAACACTTCCTGGCATTCTCCTTGTAGCACCTTCTTGGACAACGACTTAAACAGTAATAAACGCACTGTCTTCCATGACGTCACATTTTTGAGGACGCTCTTCTCCTAAGGCCTGTTTACATGGAGGTGGGGGACCCCAGATAGGTGAGGTAACCCACAGCGGGTCACCCCCCCCCCCCCCTATCATGTAAACGTCGTGATCAAATTAAAATAAGAGATTATACGGAAGGGCGGGTTACCTCACCTACCTGGGGTCCCCCACCCCCATGTAAACAGACCTTTAGTCTCCCATGCAGACGTTCTTAGGGCTTTGTCATGCATTTCTTTCCCACGAAAACTAAAAATAAGAGCACTTTATTTGAGTGTCAGTGTATTGAGCATGAAAGTATTAATTGGGGATACTATTTTTTCGTCTTCAAGTAGAAACTGGACCGCCATTTCACGTGGTCCTCCGAGTCACGCGAAAGTCTAGCCGCTTGCAGTGCAAAGGGAGTATCTTCATTTCTCAGTTATCTTAGCCTGAGTTTTGGTCCGGTCCTGGGAATCGAACCCGCGACCACCCGCTCTACATCAAGCGCACTACTGAGCTTATCCTGCCAAACGAACTTGGGGAAGGAAGGCTTGATTACTGACAAAGCCATAAGGACGTCTACCTAGGACGCTACTCTTCTCTATGAAGCTATGAAAAACAACAATCATGCATTGGTCCTTCTATTTCTTCTCCCTGATTAGCCAAGAGTCTGTTAGTACCAATTTTTTCACCCTGAATTCGCGTCATGGTTTCGCTGTTCAGATAGATGCAGTTATGGTGTTGTCTACACAAGTTCTGATTTATGTTCAAAAGGTGGATAGCGCTATCCACCGGATAAATGACTACCCACTGGATAGCGCAATTGATTTCCCTAGCACCTATCCTTTGGATAGTGATTTATCCGGTGGATAGCGTTATCCAACCTTTGAACAACTGGGGCCAGAAGGCTAAATCACCCTTGCCCCTTCTACTTTAAGATGGACACCCCAAAGGTGGACGGCCTCTGAAAATCCTGAAATGTTTTTGACAAGGCAGTCGCGTGTTATCCGAAACAGCTGTAACAGACTTGTCGCCAATCTGGCTATTTATTTGTTTTGGGAGCTAGTCAGGGTTACAGTTTTCCAAGAGAAAAGCCCTGGGGTTGAAAGTTGATTAATATTACGTCGCTCAAGGGTGAAGGTGCATACGATTGCCGGAGTCATGAAACGGAAGGAGGACAAGTAAGGGTGTTGGACTGGGTCACTGACTAGACTTCGCCAAGTACATTGGAACTGCGCAAGTGCATTTTGAAATTTCAATCAGGCTTCGGTTTAGACAGTGAAATTCGTGAACTAATAGTGACTGGTGCAGATGATTTACAGAAAAGATAACAGCACTTGCTGGTAGAAGAGTGAACGACAAATGAATGAAGAACTTAGTTTCGATCTAGCTAGCGTCTTACTCTATAGCCTTCAATGCCGCAAATATTTGCGACCACCTCCCTCTTGCGTTTGTTTACCAGTAACCGGCACACCAAATCATTCGGACCCTCATTCATAAGCATAAAAAGAAAATCTCTGGCCCATCTGCTAGCTCCTTTCTTTTTCTTTTCCCCGGTATTTTTTTTTATCATTTCCTTAATCAGTTATTATTTTCTTGTGCCCGTGGCTCGAAAAATGGACTAGATGCTTAGTATACCGTAAAATTCCGAAAATAAGCCCCGGGGCTTATATTTTTGAAAGGCCCTTTTTGAGGGGCTTATTTTTGGAGGGGCTTATATTCGGAGGGGCTTATCTCTGGAGGGCAATTTGCGTTTCAAAATCGATTGCGCTAACCTTATAGTTGGAAGTAAATTTACCGTTTTTGCTTTTTTTTACTTTGTAATTGACGGCAATTTTCCAAGTACAAGCCCCCGGGTGGCGTATATTTGTAGGGACGATTTAACGAAGGGTGTTTTGCGTTACAGGTGTGGGGGGGCTTATATTTGGAGGGGCTTATACATGAACGGGGCTTATTTTCGGAATTTTACGGTATTATAGAAAACTGCTCCTTTTACCAAAGCAGTAGGAGCCTAGGGTGGGTGGTTATAGACATCTTTATAGGCGGTGCCGGCTCCCGTTTTCTCACTCTCGACAACTCATAGGCCCAGTATTTTCATCCACAGAGTGAAAAAATGTTGAAGATTTTTTGAAGAAAAGTTGTTAAAACCAATTCTAAAGCTCCCGGCCGGCTAGAGAAAATGGCTTTGTCAGCTTACTTTTGGCAAAAAACATTAATATTGGCGCCATCTGGGCCAATTAATAATTGTCGTCGATTCTCAGAGGAAAAACCGCTTGCCAGGAGCACTTTTTGACAGATAAAAAGTATCGCTGGCTTAACCGCTGGCAAGCGGCCTTCCCGTGAAAATATGAAGCCTGGCACGTTCTCCGGTTTGCGCCAATATTGCTGTTTACAATACTCTGAAGAATCAAGTTCGGACTCTTCGCTTCTTCCAAAGCATCTAGGATAAAAGCTCTAAGTTTGATTCTTCAAAAAACGCGCCTAAATTAACGGATAAGATTTTCAACGAAAGGACCGCGTGACATGCACAACACGTGGAACAGCTCCGTCACGCAAGTACAAGAGATTAGAGTCATTAACGTAAGCGACATCTTTTGTGTCTGGTCGAAAAATCCAGACAGCTTTGCCTTGAATATCAAGTGCCTTCAGATATCTTCCTGATGAAGGCAGAATCGGTGAATTTAAGTTACCGTTTGGTTGACGAGTCAGTGGATCAGGCGTTCAGGTATGTTTAAGCTTGTTACACATATATTCACCAATAATAGCTGAGTCATCGATCTCTTGTCCATCTGAACTTTGAACAATTTGATCGTTACATCATAAATGAATGTGCCTGCACGAAATTGCTATGTCATACGATGTATGGTACATTAAACGAACAACCTACTGCCTTTTTAGGCCGGTAAAACTGAAAATATCAAACGTAAATTGTAGATCGAGTTTACCCAAGATTGCATCATTTATACTGAGTCGAACGCGAGTTTTTTTTAAATATTAAATCCGCGTTCTCAGTTAGCTTAGTCTTTAACATTTCACTCCCTTTACAAACCTATAGTCTTTTTTGTTAAGTAATAAACAGATTACTCTTAAGGAAAATGTGCCAAGCAATTGGTCGCTAACGTTAGTTACATTTTCAAACGCGGTATAAGAGAAGTAATTTTAAGACATTGCTAGTCTCAACAATATGTTAATTAAGGTGGTCATAGATTAACGTCCCTTGTAGCCCAGATGTTTTTTGTTAATTGGCAAACAAAGTTTTTTCATGATGATCAGTTAATCGTACTAAGCCAAAACAGCCTTTCATTCACCAACAACAGGTACTGTTTCTGAAATATTGTTTATACAAAATGGAGAGCAGAAGAGCAGCCAGCTATTTCATAAACAAGTCAATCCGTGTAGATACTGGCTGAGCTGAGGTGGAACTAATAACAAATTGAGACTTTACAGTAATAACGGGTAATAATTTATGTGTAGCCACGTCTATCGTATAATTACTTTCCTGTGTCAGGAACATTTTTGAAAGGAATTTATCTGAGAGACGTGATAATCTTAGAAGATAGTGTTTTTTTAAAATGTTAAATGTTTTCACAGCATGTGTGCGTGGCATGTTATCACTTTCGGTTGCTATAAGTTTTTCACTTTTCTTTTTGTAAAACTTTGTCGTGGATGCGGTTTTCTAGTTTCGGGAAGCTGGCTTGTTCATTACAAGGATTCTTTCCAGTCATGACTTGGCAAATATCATTACTTCCGCTTTGTTCTGTGATATGATACTCGAAATACTCCAAGATATCATTTCTTCTATCTACACGTCAGTCTGGTTCACCGTTCGCAGGAGGACTGAGGGGTTGTGCGAAGCGATCTTGCACTACCTAATCACTGTGCTACGAGAGTCTATAGACTTAAGTGGATGCGGACAAATCCTCTATTAAATAAACTGTTAGACAAAAAGGTTAGGCTTACTTTAATAATTTATTACAGCCATGTGAAAATTTTGCCAGGACTTTCCTGCGCTGATTCCTTTCTTTTCTAATTTTGTTGCAGTGTATCCCAAGAATAGACCTCATCAGTGTATTCTACGCAAGAAAAAAAGTAAAAAGTAAAGCCCATGTGAGTTGACAAGAGAGGTTACTTTCTCGCGGCACTGATATACTTCTTACTTCTAAACTCATTTAATTGGTGACCTACGGGAAAGACAACCATTACTTTCGAGATGTGATAATGGCGTATAACGTAACGGTATATGTTAAGGTCTCTATAGTGATTCGGGAGAAATTCGTAAAAGTTTCACGGCCTGTAAATGAGAAATTCGCAGTGTATATTTCCACAATGAAAGGAGGAAAGTGGAAGGAGGCAATATTCCGTTAAATATAGGTTGTTGTAATATCGTTTACTTACGGAAACCGGTCGGTTCAGGGTTTGGGCAAACTGAAACAAACTGGTAAAACTAATATCAATGATGGATTTATAAGAATAGAGTACGGAAAACACGACTACGTTTTCAGACTTTCCGTTTGTTTCGGGCGAATTTTCGTTCTGCGAGAAAGACTCGAAAAGTTGTATTCACTTTACTTTCCATACGGATTTTCCAGCAAACTATTCGCCATTTACACATCTCCCACAATACACTAATTTTGTATAACCTTCGTTTGAAATTTCTCTTGAGTATTACAGTTTTTAGTAAAATCCAACTAGTGGTCTATTATCAATCCTGCATTCTGATTGGTTGAGCAACTACTAGGCTATATGTTATAGCCCACTAGTAGCGAAAAGCGCCGGCTTTTTGGCGGCAAAAGAGGATTAAAGTCTAGCTGTAAGCAGCTAAAATTTTTTTATTCTCGATATTTTTGACCAACTAGTTGGATTTTGCTAAAACAATTATTCCTCTCGCCCTCATGGCCTCTGAGTAAATAGCCCATTCAGCCTTCGGCCTCATGGGCTATTGAATCAGAGCCCATTCGGGCTCGAGGAATAATTGTTAACTAATCGTCCCAAGAAAAATTGAAGACAATAAGCCATGTTCTAAACGGGCGGGCAATTGGTTTGACTTATAACAGCGAGGGTTTTGAGGGACAGCAAAAACACGGCGAACAGCAGCAAGCCACCTCTCAAGGTTCCTCTGACTGAAGAAGAATACCTGGTGCGTCAGGGTCTTTAGGAATTCTGTGATAACGAAGGTTATTTACATTTCTCAAAATGTTATTGCAGTTTTGAACACAGCACGTTTAGTGCGCTATGTTTGTTGATCTTCATCCTGTCCCACTGGACAATCCCAAGAAGCTTTGTGGTCGCTTATCGTACCTGTACGTATTCGTGCAACTAGAAATTGCTCAGAATCGCCAAAAGTTGCTCGAAATACGGGAAGTTGCCAAAAAGTTGCCGAGCAGCTTGTGGAAAGGCGTCCCTGATTTAGAGAATCGACCCTAACTGTGTCCTCTTCTCTACTTTCTTTTACGAACGATTGCTCGTGACAGTATAAGTTTTGTTCAGATATCCTCCAAGGGCACCAATACTAACCCAAAGTTTTTATATCTAATCGCTCCCGATGTCTCGCGCTAGATTTATGTGTAGACGTTTTCGTGAACCTCCGTTGCAGTGTTTCGGTGTTTGTCGCCTAGAAGTCCAGGTGGTGTGGACATTTAGACGACAAAGTGCTTTTATTTTCATTCTAGATTGTTCAACAAAAGGAAGACTTAGGGACGGTGAAAAACCGCAAACTGAGCTTGTCTTGTCAATCTGAGTATAAGACTGACCTTTGAGGAATCATGATTTCATCTCTCCAGCAAGATAGCGTGGAAATCTTGGAGAAAAAAGCACTGATGTTCGTCTTAACACGTGGACATGGTTTGCTGGTCTTATCAGGTAAGAGATTTTACAAAGCGATGTTTTTATCGTAGGCGGACGGCTAGTGCCTTCCCCCCTTTAGCTCATCACCGATGAATAACGTGAGCTAGATAGTGAGGGATCGATATATTTGCTGTTTTAAGTGAATTAATTCTGTGTTGAAGTCATTTTTTGGTGCCCTCACAAACACAAAATGCACCTGCAGATTTATAAAGATACCAAACAAATTACACCAGGCAGCAGCGTAACCACAATATTTTTTTGGTGATTTTTGCATCTGCTCGGAAGAGAAGTCACCAATGGTGCGTTTCCCTGACCCCAAACAATACTAAAACAATTGGAAGAATGACGATAGCTGGGACTATAGACCTTGTCACGGTTTTGGCGACTATTTTTGACGAGTAGGCAACCGCGTGAGAAATTACAGTTACTATTTTTTTAAACAAAGTATTCGAAAACATCACTGACAACAACACTGATTTGACGGCCGCTCTATAAACTTACTTTGGACTTTTATAGCCTCTTACTGTCTCATTTGCCTTTCTCTTCTTCGTTTAAGTCATTATTTCACCAGGCAAACATCCGGGATTCTGCAGTAATTCGAGCCCAGGCTTTTTCAGTTGCCCAGAATGTTCCAAAATGGCGGCAAAGCGTCCGGCGAGTCCGACCTATGTAGAATGTCAGAAGTCTCCAAAATCACTTAGTTTTTTTGGATTTGGTCTCCCCTTTCTTTGACCCCCTTTCTTGAAAAAGGGCCCCTTAAAATTACAGAAGGGGGGCCATTTGACCCTTATTGGCCAGTTTCTAGAATAAACCCTGTGAGTTAGTCCTCCCTTCCCGGCATGGTGTGGCTAAAGAGGCTTGCTCTAAAAGTACATTTAGTGAACCATTCCACCTCATTAGAGACCTTTAGATTTGAGGAGGAGAACGACTAAGAGATTAAACTTAAAGTTTTGTCGAGTATTGTGTAGCTCCAGAAGATAACCATACCCCTCCACGGAGGGGGTTTGGGGTCCAAAGAAAAAAAGCCTTCCCTTGTATGGATATTTTCTGGAACTACACATTTTAAAAAATAGACACTCCGGAAAGCTTCATTGTACTTTTTTCACCTGAAAGGTTAGCACTTTTATCCTATTGAGGGAGGTGAAGCCCTCTCCCGATTGCAAAATGAGAAAACGTCTAACCTTTGACAACTTGTTTCCACCATTACGACATTTCTGGTTAAACAAGCAGTAGAATGACGACGACTATTACGTTTTACCGCCAAAATGACGATAGTTTACGCGCGTGCAATCCTCAGTATTGAGAAAATCTCGTTCCTTCTTGTCGTCCCCGACCTAGAATCTAAAGATCTTTATTGAGATGGAATGGTTGACCATGTGCTTTTAGTGCTATCCTCTTGACCCACACCGTGCCAAACGTCACGATCTACATCTCAAGGACTGACTACCTCTGGAGAAAAAAGATAATATATCTTTCTTATTGCCTTTGCCGCGATGGGAAACCGCAGGCGTTTTCTACACATATGTGGTCAACTCCAGCCTGAAATGGGCCGTCATCGCTGTTGGGATCGGCACAAAGGGCCCGCCTTATATAGAGACAAAGAAAATGTCTGACTGAGAACGAGAGTGACCAACAGTGGAAAGAGAAAGTTGACTGTAGTCATTGCGAACTACGTATTAGCCTGAGAAAAAAGCCGAAATTTCGCAAAGCCACCGCTGGTTTCCCCGCGAAATGACGTATGAGCAAAGAGCGAGTGTAGACATTCCACACACTGATGACGTCTCACCACCCAAATCTGGGTAGTGCTTCTGAATGGTTGAAAATTCGCTTCACCCAATCACAAACACTACCCAGATTTGGGTGCCTGGTGACACGTCATAAGTATGGAATTTTTCCGCTCGAACCTCAGACGTCATTTCCAGGGAAAAGCAGTGGTGGCGTCGCAAAATGTTGGCTTTTTTTCTCGGCATAACTTCGTATTTTCTGGTAGAGCGGGAGACTGGGTCAGTGTTGTGTCGAACTGCACTATGGGACTGTTTTGGGAACGCTATAGCTTCTTTCATTCTTCTTTTAGAGTTGCGCGGGAAACGTACTGGGTCAAAAACTGTCACCAAAAGTAGCCCTACAGAGCAACGGACTAATTTTGATACATTTAGGGCGAGTTCGATCGACCGTATTGCGGAATAAGAATATCTCGAATAAAACTCTAAAAATCAATTGCTTTGGCCTCAATTGAATGGTAAAACCTAGAAATCTGGTAGAAATTAGTAATTAGTAATTAAGATGAATATAACATTCCAATTCCAATTTGCCATCGAAGACTGAGAGTTGTGACAAAATTCTGCTTATTCTTATGCCCGAATACGATCAATCAGGAAGAAAACGAAAGAAATCTATTTCAGGATAAAGATGAAAAACACTTTCTCCCGGTTTTATTTACCCGAGTCTCGGAGGCAAGTTGTAATTTCAATACATTGAATTGGCCTTTTCGACGCCAGACCGACTCGCCCCTCCACAGCCCCGGCTTCGACTCACCTCAAAAAGGCCAGGAGTTGCCTCGTACCTCCAGAAAACTCCTGATTATTCTTCTAAAACCAACTGTTGTGCTTTTTCCAATAGATCAAGACAGTTGGCCCAGAAATCCAAAGCGGCCAGGTAAACCACCCAAACTCACAAAAAATGGAACCTGCAAGAATGTTGGAATCAGATCGGATGGATGACCGTCAACAGCTTTCTGTAAGAAGAAAATAAAAAACAGAAAACAAAAACAGGATTATCTAAAGGTAGGATATTACTGACATCATTTCTAAATACTTTGTCTGCTATGTACAGCGATAGATTCAATCAGTCGCCATGTATATGGTCGGGCACGTTTTCATAACTTCAATGTAGAGCGTTTTCGCATGGCATCAAAAACAATGAAACGGCGACCTTTTTGGTGTTCCAGACCAATCAATGTGAGTTAAACTTGACTTTTCTTATGCACACGCTTTCGTTTTTTCCAGTAGATTTGCATAGATGCTGGCCACGTGAGTGAAAACGCTTTATTACTGCAGTAATACTGCAGCACAGTAGCTAGTTTTCCCTAGGAGGGGAGGACTCCCATATAAAACGAGTTATGTGGATGCCCGTCGGAAAATAAGATTTGAACCAACCTGGGGGTGGCTTTGTCTTTATTTGAATTGACACCTATTATAAGGAAGACCAATCTGGGCGTAGTTCAGGCTTTACGTTACCCCTAATGGAGACTACACTCTAACATTGCCTAGTCCCTGTACGGCATTTTTCCAGGCTTTCTCGGTCAATGCATTTCGGTGACGTATCCGAGGCGAAAGCAAAGGAATTCGCTTGGACCACGTGACCCGAAACGTATTGATCGCGCGGAATAATGAGGCCTAGCGACTAGGCAAACTCTAACACAGTAAAGCAGCGTTTCAGTTGCTATTTTTATTTCGGACTTTCTTTCCGCAAAACCTCAAGTGATATCTTAAAGGGCAAAAATGTTGGCTTTCCTCTCTGAGCACCTCAAGTGAGACTAAAATCTGCAAATGATTTTCATCTCGCCAAGAGAAAGGCGAGAATCCCCGTTCCTTTTATACGGGAGTCCCTCTCCTTGATTCGTTTTATGACTGTTGCTCGTAAGACCGTTGCCACGTGGTTACACTTCACTGGCTTCCGATTTTCTACTGCAGTGGCGGTAAGCCTTGCGAGCAAGCTCTCCTATCGCCGCTCGCTCGCGCGTTCTCGCGTTATTCGTTTAACTCGCCCAAATAGGAGAGCTTGCTCGCAGGCTAAGTGGCGGGTTGATTACCAGCCGTTGTTTGAAGACCGGGCCCGAAATAGCCTCGGAAATTGAGCCTGACTGCGGTGTGGTCAAAGTATGTTTTTTTCATGGATTTAACTACAGCTTCTAGGCGAAACATCTGTTTTAAATTACCATGTTACCTTCAAGTTGGTAAGAAAAAAATTGGCCAAAAAACACTATTTTTCACCCTGTATTGAAAAAATTAATTGTTTTGGAGCAAATCCAAGAAGAAGCACTGCGATTGTTTCCTTTATTTTTCCTAGCCATTTATTTTGGAAGTTTCGTGTACAGGTCTTGGTTTTAACAAGTAAACCTTTATCTATTCATAGTAGAACTAAACTCTAGAATTGTACTTTGAGTTCAGAACAGCAACGCATCTGGTATTTGGTGGCATTGGTGGCAAAAGGGTATTGCGGACACAAGCCACGCAATTTTCACTTCACATTTGAAACTAACACCACGGGTTAACGCGTTGGATGAATTCCAAGGAAAAAACCTCACCGATCCTTTGAGATTAGACGAAATTTCTGCCCGTTAGCTGGCGGTTTTCTTTAGTTATATATATAAAAAAAACGGCTAACAGAACCGCAGGATTTGAGTCGCGCCATACCGGCGTAACAAAGTGATCGAGTGTCTAAATTCCGTCGAACCTCTGAATTGTTTCAGGCTTTATTTTCAATACCATAGACCACGTGAGGACTGATGACTTTTTCATCTCACTAAACGCGAAAATTTCAAAGCTACGACATAGTGGCGATTCCGCCAATTTAGTCTGTACAGATTTTACAGGTTCTTTACACAGTCGTGCAAATAAACTCAGTTTCGCCTTGTGGACACCTCGTTATAACGCACACAAGGAAGCCAACTACAAGGCAAAAATGTCGACATTTGGCTGACTGGCCGAACAAACTCCCGGTATTACGGACAACATTGAACACTTAGACTGCAGTAAGATTTACTTTTTTTCTGTTTTTATCATCTTAGTTCTCTTTTTAGTTAGGTATTCACTCTTTCTGTTGCATATCAATTTGAATTCATTCTTCTCCACCATCCCCTGGAGACCAACAATTCATCCCGTTACTATCTTCTGCGCTAATTTTGTTTTCAGTCAATCGAAATATAAAGATGTTATCTGTATAATCGATGTATAAAGTAAACTGAAGAGAAAGTGGAACTTGTTAAAAATCACGTTTAAACCTTTGTGGCCACACAACTGACTTTGTCTAAACGTACACAAACCAGAGCTTCTAGACTTTTTAACGAACAGCCTAATAATTGACGCAATTTTGTAGATTTTACAAGTAATACGTTTTGTAAGGAGATTAAGAAATTTTTGCTCAAAAAAGTAGCTTAGACTTAATTTAGGTTTTAGTTAATTTCCTTAAATATCGTCATTCGTAAATATTGATGTTAAAATTAATGATTGGTTATTTCTTATAGGTCATTGAAATTAAAATGTCATTAGCTTTTAGATAGTAATTATCATTTTTAGCAGCTATTGGATATGGCTGAATATGATGTGAAGAATTATTGAGATAGGAAGAGGGTTCCGCCTCGGCGGACCGGCTTCACAGTGATTTTGTTACAAATAGTTATGGTGAGTGCTGGGACTCAGTCATCTTGTGAGTCCCTGTCCATAAACAATGAATCCCAGTTCAAAAACAAACAAACAAACAGAGTCCTAAATTGAAAATGCTTGGGCCTTTATATAACCAGACAGTTAATCTGGAGACAGACACCAAAACTCTTTATTACAGTTTACTGATTTTAAAACATAGTCCTTCTATATATTAAACTAAAATAAATATGCATCTTTAAACAACAGGCACAGAAATCACACGAACAGGATATTCCACCAAAAAAAAATCTTCAAATCGTTCGATCGTTCTTTGCGTCCTGCGGGACGCATGCCATGAATTATTTTGCGTCTTTGCGGATTTTTATGCGTCAAGGACGCAGGACGCAGAGGTAACAAAATCACTGGCTACACCCTCTTGATCTGCATAGTTCTTCACATCATACGGAAGCCTAATCCAATAATTGTTTTATTATTCATTCAAGATAATTCCTAGTTTAAAATCAAGCTAAACATGCTTAGCTCGATCGATGTTACGTTCTTGTGGTTATTTGCCCGTTTCTCAGCAAGTTCATGATATAAAGGAATGCTTAGTCAAGCACATCTTTAACAATTATTCCACGATTGCGCGTTGGATATGAGATGGTAGATAGCCAACGAGGCGCGCCTCAAATAGCAAATGTCATCCGTCGAGTTGTATTCTTGCTGTTCTTATCATGTCTTTAGGCAGTAGTTTTGTCATTTCTTCTTTTTCTTCGAAACGTGTAGAATGTTCAGCCATTTTGTCTTTCTCTACCAAAACAACGCAACCTCGTCCACAGGGCTTCTCTGATGCCGTCCCCTTTCTGAAGACTATTCTGTACTTTTGACGTCATTTATCGGATATCGCAACGTCTTCCAAATTTGGTGAACGCTAGCTGGTAGTGAAGACTTAGTCGTGGAATTTGAGCCAATTAGAAATGGACAAAATATTTTGAGAGAATAATAATGTGTTTTTTTTTGTGTGGCAAATGAGGAGCGCGAGCCACCTCAGTGGTAACGTAAGTGCAACGTCAACGAGTATTAGTGTTAAGAGTAACCTAGTCGTGCTGAAGGGTGAAGACAAACTTTTGAGCAAGTGACACACCAACACAAACCCACGTCACGGCGGTCTAGCCAGTACCTGACGCATGCGCACAACCATATCACCCGGGCAGTGGCAGCCATGGACATCTGTTTCGCCCTTATTAGGGTTCATCAGCATAGCATAGCCGTCGGGCCCATAAAACGCCTTGTTCAAACGCCCTTCACTGACTTGCTAAAAGGTGCAGCGTCTGGCTGAAAGGGAAGGAAAGAAATGGACTAGCCTTGAAGTTTTACGGAGAGAAAAAGAAAAACGCTTAAAAGTGAAAGCCACAGATCATTGATTGGTAACACATTGGGAAATGAATTTGTTTTTTCTCTTTTCCTTGAGGAGCAAGATTGGTCAACTGGTGAGAGAGCCGACTCGCTCACCACCAATGTGGCCTGGGTTCGAGTCCCGTGGTTGGTCCTTTTCTCTCCCCCCCACCCCCCCACCCCGAGAGGTTTTTCTCCGGGTATTCCGCTTTTGACTTCTGAATAGCCTGTGTACAGACCCCCCTCCCCTCAGGAAAAATCAGATTGGTGAACTGGTGAGAGAGCCGACTCGCTCACCACCAATGTGGCCTGGGTTCGAGTCCCGTGGTTGGTCCTTTTCTCTACCCCCCCCCCCCCCCCCCACCCCCCACCCCGAGAGGTTTTTCTCCGGGTATTCCGCTTTTGACTTCTGAATAGCCTGTGTACAGACCCCCCTCCCCTCAGGAAAAATCGCCCATTCTCCGATTTTTCCTGAGGGGAGGGGGTCTGTAAGGAGGGTACTATCTGAACACCTGGAACGGGCTGCTTAAGAAAAGACAACCTTTTCAAATTCCAAATCGATCAGGAATGGCAGTGAACGAATAACCAGTTATGTGGATGTGCTAACTCTAAACCGTTATTTATTTATTCATTTATTGTTATTTACTTTGAGAATCAGCGAAATTACCTTGAAGTCCATAATTCTCGCGTAGCTTTTACAAAAACTTGGGACAGTTCTTAGTTTTTAAAAATTAAACTGATATAAGGGGAAAAAATTGTTACGTTTGCCAAGTACGACTGTAGATGGATGCGTAACAGACCAGCTGAGACTAGAATCGTTATATAACGAGTTATATTTCCTTGGTCAAAGTCTACATAAGTATTCTGACACCGGATTATTAAACTGAAAAAGATAACATTTATACGATTAACCCATACGCTGAGTGACTTAACACTGCATGTTTGAGTTTTAAGGCGAAGTAGACATTAAACAGAGCCTGATATCATGAACACTTTGGTCGTTTTCCCACAAATTCGTCTATACGGGGATTCCTATACAACCCTTCCATACCAATTCTGCATACATCACTGTATATTAATGTAGCCCAAGCTTGTTCAGTATTCAGCCATACTTATAATTTGCAAAACGTACAACATTTTCCTACAAGCAACTTTGTAAATTCTGCAAATACAGAACTGAAAACTCACATGTAAAAAACCAGCCTGCGAACTGTAGACGCATTTCCGGTCGTCGCTTCTCGGAGGGAGAGAAGCGACGACCGGAAATACGTCTGCGGTTCGGTTTAGGCTAGTAAAAAACCTACATTTTCCTAGCCTAAACAGGTTCTTCGGTATGCTTAGTACAAGTGTAGGCTATTTAGTTTCTTTTTCTACAGCAAACAAATAACATTGTAGCTCAGTAACAGAAGGTAGTAATGTTGAACTTTTTCCTTACACAAAAATTGCTTACCAAATTATTATTTCAGTGAACATGACTATAATAAGATCGCCAAAAATAAAAACAAAATAATTAATGTTGACTTGTTTGCACAAGTGTACACATCTTTAATAGATTTTAGAAAATAATAACCTGTTTCAAATTCTTAGTTGTATAGAGGGGTTCTAACTGGCAAATTTAAGCCAACAGGTTCTCAAACTGACTAGGTTTTTACTTGCGGGTTTTTTGTACCTCATTTATTTGCCTTGCAAGTTTGAAATATTAAGCCATTTCGGACCTGTCTTTTTTCAAGAGCTTTGAGCTGAAATGAGAGTCACCTAAACGTAGCCATATCAACCTAAACAAACTGGAAGTATGCAGGACACATTATCATTTCAGGCTTATGATCGAAATGAAAATTCTCCTTTGTAGTTGCTAGGCATTCCTTGTGAAGCTGCTTTTGAGAATTGAATGGATATCAAATCCCTATACCTGAGAATATTTTTTATTTTATTTTATTTTGCCTGCCAGCACTGTCAAGTCCCCGATATTGTAACGAGGCAATGAAAAATGGCAATGATGGATTTAAAAAAAAAACACTCAACGGATTATTAAATGAGGATACTTTTTCTATGACTCCCGTTTTAGAATTGCCTGTCAGTGGTCATCCGAGTTACGCGAAGGTCAAAACGTTTGCAGGGCAAAGGCATCGCAGTATCTTCTACCTCAGTTATTTTAAGACCCTATAGCCCCGGAGATCGAATCTCCGACCTCCTCTCCAAAGACCTCCCAACGCTACCCCCTTCCCCCCACCCCCCCCCCCCCAAAAAAATAATAATTGCTACAAAAGAGCTAGAAATGAAAAGTAGGATACAGGCCCAGAGGGACAGACCATAGGAAAAGTTATGCGGGGGGTGGGGAGGGGGAGTACGACCCCTTCTTTTCTACTCTGCATCCTACCTACCCCCCTCGGGCTACTCTTTGTGTCAATAGCCAAAACACTTCGTCGTCGCCTAGCAAAAGATCCTGTAGCAAGTGGCTTTTACTACACGCACACACTCAATTGTTTACTTTTCCACTGATCACACAAGCTTCACATGCACAATGGCTAATAGATATTTAGTGTCCGGTCGGTTCTTTTTCAGAATCCTTTGAAGTGGTCATCCCTGAATGATCTTGGACACTTGCCATTTCGCTTGGCAGACAGATACTCTGAAAAGCTTGTCTGAAAATCAATAGTTGGCTTCCTAGCAACCTTCAAAAAGCAAACATAAGTATCTGAAAAGCGCCCACGCCTCTTCACACTCGTGTTTTCCCCTTCTGCGAGCCTTCGACGATCTGTTTAGAATTCCAATGGCATAAGCAGCTTCCAAAGAGGTAAAAGCGTCGAATAACTGACATTCTTTGGATCAAGAGTTCGATTACACATTAATTGTATTGCGGCATTCCTGGCATACTCGTTCTGCTGTTGTTTGCTCCATTCGAAAGGTCAAGCAAATTAACTTCAAATCTAACCTCGATTGGACTTCAACATATCGGCCCATTCGGAATCTTCAAATTAATCAATCCTTGCTCCCTTCCCGTTCAAATCCCTTTCGCTAACTAATGCGATTTAGTATGAACTAACAATTCCCGCCTTCGCGGTCGAAAATCACGCAATGAATGTATTGCTTTTGCATGGGCATACTTCAACTGTAGTGAGTATTTTTCTTAACAATCTTGCATATTCACTTTTGTGGGCTCCTCGTTTCAAGAAGCACTTCAAATAATAGAAGTTCTGTTGGTTTTTTACAATACTTCGGCCTTCAAAAGTTCCGCAGTTTTTTGGCGCTACGTTTCAATGTCATTGACGAGGTCACAGGTTCTTTCCAGTGTATTTTTAAATGATATTATGATAATAATAATAATAATAATTTCTGTCATTACTACTAATAATAATTATTAATATTATTATATCTGTTACCCTTATTGTTTATTTCTAAAAATATTTTTCCATTTATTCAAGATAACTGGGGTCGAAAAAATTTACCAAATCCGCTTCCCTTTTTCACATAACAATTTTGCTTTTTTTAAAAAAAAAAAAAATTGGTTTGCGCCTTTGAAAATTAAAAAAAATGAAATATCTTGATATATTTTATAACGTTCCACTTAAATTATTTCCAAGTTGAGCGCTTCAACTTCGGCCTTTACGAAACACTGAGCACGCGGTCAAATATCAGTTTGTAAATTAGCAAACGAATTGTTGACATGTCAGTGATTAAAAACATTATTTTTTTTCTTACAAGTTTCTTACACTCCGTAAAAGCAACTGACATTGTTTAATTATTAAGCGGGCTTTGATAAATTTGTTTCCATTCTCATGAAATTGATCGTTAGCGTGTTTTCCAGTCTAAGGAGCACGTGTTTGATGATCCGCGCGCATGCCTATTTGCCGCATCTCACCTTTTCACCGCGATCAGCCAGCCCAGTGACTGAAATTTTTATGATAGAGGCTAAAGGCGATAGTTTGCCTGCCGACTTCTGCTTGTCGTCCCCCATCTCTGGCACTTAGCAGACTGCCCGGCTACTCTGTGATTCGGCGCTAGGTAGAGAGCTCTTTCAGGTAAACTGATTACGGTATATTTATGTGCAACTTACTTTGCAGACCAATAACGCATTGCGTGAGGTTTTCTACAATTCGCATGATCTGACGAAAGCTAGTGAAGCCGTCGTAAGGAAACGCACCGCGTTTTATTGATTTTAAACCTCCTAATTCAACGAGGTTTCAGATACGAGCTTCTGTTTGTCTCTAACAAAGGTTGACACTAATCTAGTCCACTAGAGAGCAGCTAATCGAAAATTGCAGTAAACTCCTTCAATCTCCGATGCGCCTTTCGTGTTTAGAACATGACTGTGTTTAGCTAAAGATCCGTTTGTTCGTTCCAAGAAAGCTCTCTGCGAAGCATTCGTTTGACAACGACCTTGATAAAGTTTCCAGTGTCATACGCCTACAATTCTCAAAGGCTTTAAACAATGTTTGGGAGAGGGAAACTATTATCTTATTCACTGGAGACTCTACGCAGATCATGTACGCGATCTCTTTAGCGTGTCTTTTTGTTTATACTCTTTTAAATGAGCTTCGAGCTAGAAGATTCATTCAAGGTTGTTCTCACCGTGTTTATACTTCCAAAATTAGCCTTCGCCTTAGATCTGAAGAATACAAATTAGTCCGAAAGAAACGTACGCGAACGTAATACATTCACTTTATAGAAGGACGCTCAATGAACTTTGTTTTTGCTCATAGCGTGACTGGCGTATTGTTTGTAATCTATTTCACTCCCTCCATTTTAGGCGCGAAAAATTCCAGTGCTTCTGTAGAAGAAGTAGCAACGTTTTTGGGCGATGACTATCAGTGTGTGTCCGTGTAGTCACTTTGTTCAGGGTTCCGGATGAGTACAATGTTTACTTCGGCAAGAGAACGCTACTTATGTTGGCCAAATATGACTAGAATGCATCTACACGCTTAAAACAAATATGTTAACCCGAGCACCCTTAAAGCGATCTCGTAAGCCCGTTTTGCGCGGCTCTTCGTCGATTCACCGCTTTGCTTGTGCCACTCTTTCGCTATATAACGAGTCGTTGTAGAGTTTGTTTAGATAAATTCGATGGAAGGACATGTTAAGCTTCCCTGTGTGTCACGGCTAAGTGGTTTCGCTCTTTTGTTTCTCAATTCTTTCGTGTGTGTTATCGACCACGCGACGGTTATGAAGGTGCGTACGGCACTGGCGGACGGGACCAAATTATACCCTGGCGACAATAAACAAATGGAAAAAAAAAAGCCAATGCTCTTGAGCAACTCCAATCACTCATTGCTTTTTTCGTGATGTATCTATCGACGGTTTGGATGTACCTATTAAGAATGTCATTCAAATAAATCACGGACTTGAAACGAACTTTCTTCAATTGCTTTTTTGCGGACAAAAGAGAGGAAGGAACCTATTCGTGTGTCTAAGATTGATTGATGCTAGTCTTTTGTTTTAACTAGTAACAAACTCGTGTAAATACACTAAATCAATTAAGATTTTGATTTAGCGATTGCGTGAGGACTCGACACTGTAGCAATCAAGTTTCTGAGCCATGCCTTAAGGAGTCAAGCTTCTGAGTCAAAACTGCCAAGTCCTTCCTACCGAATATTACCAGTGTTCCAATTTTGCTTTTCCATGAAATTTTGTTAGTGAATTTCGCAGAAAACAGTTGTATATTGGTTTCGTGATCAGCCGGCGTTGAAGAGATGAGCTTCTTACGTGCAAGTGCAAAGAACAGCAAATTGTTAACAGCCCGCCTGTACACGTGGGTAGAATTGTTTTCCGGTTTGTATCGCTCGCAAATATCCCAGGAGTGGGCTACTTTAGTGCATAGCACTAACTGCATTGTATCTCTACTGTGCTATGTTTAAAAACCGTAGGTTAAGGACTCGAAAACCCTGCTGTACAGCTCAGAGTGATGTATATGATGAATAGGTCAGTTTTGAGAGATCAGTTCATATATGTAGCCATGAGTGGCTATAACTCCAAACAGAGGAGCAGTTTAAGTGTTCGTAGGAGAAAGAAAAACAGAGGCGCACTACCACAAATCAATTCTTACGAGCGTTCATTTGAATGTACCAACCACCGAATATATACATTGTAATTGATAAAACGCTTGTATGAGGTGCAGTCTGTCAGTTTGAATACGCGCTACTACTGATGAGTCCATGTATCTACACTCTAGAGCTGCCTCGTATAGGTAGTGCTTAGAGTAATGCTTAAGTAATGCTTAGTAATTTATCATTACATGGACAAGCTTCCATGTAAGTTTACGAGTTTAAGTAGAGACCCAATGTTCAAAAAACATAATTTAATACCAGAATTAATTCTTGAAAAGGTCATACAACTACTTCACTTCACGATGTTTTGAGAATAATACCAAAAATGAAAACTCCTACAGTTTTCTTGTAATCTCAGTGTTAGTTGTTGGATTTTCTTTTTCACTTCAATAACTTTTTGAAGCATACATTTGTAGTGGTGTGATCGTTTGGAAAGGCTATTGTAATTGACAATGTCATTATCACCATCATCACTTTTCATGCTAAAAATGATTGGAAGAAACACAAACAACGTGCAACACTGTCAAGCATATATCACGGTACATCTTCGTGTTAACCAAATCCTTCCAAAAATCATTCCGTCTTGTCTGGCTATAAAAGTATGTTCTGTATATTTGAGTTTGTTTTGTGTCCCTCTGCACAATGACCCCGTTCTCAACCAAGCTAAAACAGCTGCTCTTTTTGGCCTTTGATTTTTTATTTTTAGTATCACTAGCTCTGATTGTAAACAATTGATGTCCGAACGTCCTCGGAGATGAAAAGTATCTCGCGCAATAGCATCACAGAGTACTTTCTTACTAAGTTATTTCATGCTTGTAAACTATTCGGCTATTCCATTCACCTAGTAGTTACTATTTTTGTCAGAAACTTTCGAGACGATTTTACACGGATTTAGTAAGATTTTACAGATTGATCGTTTTATTTTGACGAAGTTTTCTCGCTGCTGGTTTGCCTATTTAGTTCTTGTGTTGTAGTTGCGTTTCCTTATGATGAGTATTTCGTTATTAAAAGATTTTAAAGTTGCCTCTGAAAAGAATAACGTAGCCGGGATTGGTAATAACAGATCATTAATATTATCGAAATGTGTTAGGAGCGATAGCCGGGCAGATGGATTTAATTGTCCTTACAAAAAATAACGCAAGTTTGTCAACAATAGTGTTATTATTTTATCCCGAAGCTTACTAGAATCTAATCTTGAGCTGGATCGCTAAATTTCTTTTTTCAAGTATTATGATTTCTTTATAAAAGTATGTGCCAATTAATTTATCATATTTTTAGCGATATCGCAATATATTTTGTATTGGTACTAAATGGCGTAAATCCTTTCCCGACAAAACAGAAAAGACTATTCCGAGCAAATTCGTCCTTTTTGTTTAATCTCATGTAAAGTTCTCGTCAAATGCACTGAGAATTATAGCAGATGTCTGCTGCACGCAAGCGGGCTATGAACTAATCGTGTACTTCATTCACGGCAAATCACTGTGGTAGGCCGTAACATGGACTCTCTGATATTTATCGCAAAATTCGAAACACTCCAGGGAAAGCTCTTAAATATAAGCCGGTGTTTTATCTGAGCCTCGCACAAGAATTTCTTCAGCGATAACAGCTGTGCCAGTCCTTCTACATTTTGCGTGTCCTTTGTACCGAAATTGTGACTGAATCAGTGTCTAGCCCAACTGCACTCAACGTGAGGTCTTTCCGGCCCTTTTTCGTTTCAAGCCCAGACATTTCGTCGAAGTTGCTGAATCTGTGGACATTGAACAATTGAACTGTTCAGTGTTGTATAACTTAGTTCACCAAATCACTAGTACACCAAGAAATCACTTCAATATGGCGCGAGACTCTTTGGAATGGTATCAAGTGAATCTCCAATTAAGTCTGATGTCTCTTTAAGCTCTAGTCTCCAAGTACTCACAATAATTGACCCATTAATGCAGGGATGTGTAGAAAAAGAGTGTTTTCGGAAAAGCAGTATTAATAAACATTTCGTTTTAAGTCGTTTGTTGTGAAGCACTTGTATGCCATCAATACTACATTCTCCGTTACGAATCGTCAGGTATAAAATGACTTATTTATTCGGTATGTTCTCCAGAACTACAAAATTCATTTGGTAACTGTCTGGATTATAAATGGCACCGCATAAAGTAATTGTGCATTTTTAAATTTATATGGATGTGAAAATCACGAACCTGTACATATACAAACGGTTTTATTGCTGTTGTACCATTTAGAGTATCATCTACAGACAAAGAACGATCAATACCGTAACACTAAACACCACATGGACTGCTCAATGACTGGCGTTCATCTTGAACATCCACAGACTCGACGCTAATAAACCAGGCCTTGTGAATCGAAAGACAACACCCTACGTGACTTAAGCTGAACTAAGGTGAATGGCATAGCCGCGTTATTATGGAGTTAGTATCACGATATGCCAAACGGGGCGTTTATTCTAACTAAAACATAGCGTGCCTTCAAATAACTGTTGACTGAATAGGTAGCTTTCATCAAAACACATCCACACACTCCAAACTAATATCAAACGCCTTGTGTAGCATCACCAAAGGACTTCTCATCCTAATTAGCTTTTAGATGATCTAAACTGAGTGGTACAGTCAAATTTGAGACTTAATCGAAGATCGCGACGTGGAAAAAGCAATGATGTTAATTTCGGAATCGCGTGCGTTGTCTGGAATGCTAATTTCATTTGGAGATTACTCAGAAAACACACGATCCTACGTTCATAACACTTCTTTAAAAAAAAAACCTTTTTCATATCATGTATTTGTAAATGTGCAATAGATCGA
The DNA here is from genome assembly GCA_964035705.1 of Porites rus. Taxonomy (NCBI): domain Eukaryota; kingdom Metazoa; phylum Cnidaria; class Anthozoa; order Scleractinia; family Poritidae; genus Porites; species Porites rus. The sequence continues at coordinate 27,749,178 of OZ037995.1, forward strand.
CTGCTAATTGAATTTTCCATTTATATCGTATTTTCTCTTGGTAGATATTGCGATAATTTCATTACATACTAGCAGACGAAAAATCTCTGCGTGTTTGTATACTCTGTTAATAAACCATGAGATTACCTCTTTATTTATTGATCGATCACACTAGTAGAATTTCATTCAGTCTCAAAAGTTACTATCGCCTCGTAAAGCATATCGTTCATTAGTTAAGGAAAGGACTGTCCAATATAGCGTTTACTTCAATGGCCCACACTAAAGAGAATTCATTTATACACAGAATTTAACTTAACTCTATTCAGTACAGCACCGTAAATAGCTTCACCGAAAAATAAGTGCTTAAAAGCTTTCTTTTAATGTAATAGTTAGTGATTTTAGACCACTTGGTACAACATGAAAAACAAGGCCACAGCAAAGTGCGGATCGGTAACTTTTATATGAACGCGGAGGATTTCATCCACAGACTTAAAAGATAGAACATCTACGGCGTCGAAGGAACTACTTCCAACGCAGTCGTCCATTTGATGTTCCGTCATAGTCAGTTTAGGATTTCGTTCACGAACTTAAAGTGAGTTACTAACCGCTGGCAGTTAACTACGTCGTAAACGGCTCCACAAAAACACTTTGCTAAGTAGCTCTAGTTTTTACATGATGCTACCTTAAAATCATTTCATTCGCGGGCCGAAAAGTTTAAACCAGCTTTTGCAGCATCGTAATCAGGGCCTCTGCAAAGTGCTGCTTTCGGCAGTATAGTCATTTGACTGACGACACTTTAGCTCCTTCGACTGCTAAACCGTTACGAGATTTAACACGTACAATATATACAACATCAACAGCTCAAACATCAAGTATTGCTAAAGCCAGCTTTCGTTTGATGGTGAAGTACTAGAGCATTGTGCCAACAGTATCATTGGAGAGTGCTACTAAGTAGCTTTTATTTGAGTCGTGATAATTTGGATGTTCTCCCTCAACTCAACAGACTTAAACGTTCCAAGCAGCAACTTAGGCAACATTGAATAAAAATACCTCAACGAAGTACCGCTAATTATCTTTCATTTGAATAGCCAGAGCCATGCAGTATTTCATCCAGACTTAAGAAGCAAATTGTGGCACATCGCTGTTTTTCAGTCAAGGATGTGTTGTTGAAAACTTTCATCAGAGAGGATTTTCTTTTTAGCAAGCTCCTCGAGCAGGCTTATAAGCTGCGCTACAACGAAAAGTTTTCTTGGGGTTGACACATTTTTATTCCATTGTTCAGAAGTGTAAGCAATTTTCTATAGCTTTATCACCGGCAACACAGTAAGAGGGACGCCGCTTAAATGATTTAACCTCCTCCATAGCGTAATTTTCATGTACACCGCATACTGTTCATCTCAAGCTTTCTTTTGGTAGCATTTACCGTAAGATTTCATATCGTTTATCGCCCTTTTCAGATCAACTAACTTAATACCATCTTACAGCTCTACTGAAAGAGGGACACCATTCAACTTGATTAACCTTCCTCCATAGCGTAATTTTTTTTATGTTTTTTATATTTTTTTACACCTCATACTGTTTAACTGAAGCTTTCATTTGGAAGGATTTACCGTAAGATTTCATATATGAAATAGCTTTACTATACTATCCTACAGCTCTTATAACTAGTTGAAACCTAGATAACTATAAAACCAGCTACTACCGCTCAGCTAACAGCACAACAAGCTGTACTGAAACCGCAACCTACGCCAGAGCTTTGGATATTTGAACATAATTCAAACGCCTGTTGTAAGCTCTTCACACATCTTAAAATAAGTGTGATAAACTAGTGCTCGATAGGCGAGATAGTCAATAGTTTTAAACAGCCATATTGTATCCATTATTACTAAAGAAATCGTCATATATAAGATGCTTATACTTAAAAATATTCTTTAGAAGAACCAGTTAATATTTTTTTCCGTTTAGTGAGCCATTAATCTGTTTTGGAGCTTTCATGCCTTATCTTATTTCTGGCTGGTGCATTCTACTGAATCTCCTCCTTTTTCAGCAGCCAGGGATCGGAAATGAAGTTTTCCCGTGTTCTCACTTACGGCCAGACGACAGATATAATATTGCACTACATGGCATTCTTTTTACGACGGAAAGTTGATCTTTCTCTATGAAAAGACACAGTTAAAATGTTGTTTTGGGCGTCTTCGCTCTTCAAACCAACAGCAGCAACACCCTCTTATAAAATAACAAAGAATTGCGAACAATTTAAAGTAATCTCTCTTGCAGTATTAGTGTTACAAATTAGCACTATGCATACCCTTTTTAAAGGTTGGCAATTTGAAGTCGGGGCGACTCTTACATCGTTAGATTCTCGGCTTGCTTTGGCCAATGACTTATTCAGAAGAATAATCATGCGACCTATTTAGTTAATTAAGTTTTAAAAGAAGTGCAAATTGTTTGAAACGAAAGCTACATACATGTAGTTTTTTAATACGAGCTATTTGCTTCGGCATAGGAGCGCGAAAAGGATTGGACTTCAGTTTGGTCTGTGGTAATCTAATCCTTAGATGTTTGTTTTGTTTTGTTTAGCTCACGGCCGGCCATGAAGAGCAAATGCAACAGACTTCTTTAACACTACCGCTTGGCAAAAAAACGTGACAAACAAAAAAAAAAATTAACACCGACGGCCGCGAAAGTACGGCTTAGTAGCTTTGAATTACACTATAGCACTAAAGGACTTTATAGTACACAAACTATGTTTACTTCGCAACCAAGGGGTACGGTATTTAAGTATCACAGCAAAAAGCTACCCATCGAGGGGCTTTGATTTGATTCGTCTCTTTATGCATTTTAGATGGTCACAAAACCCTTATGTTTGAAGCTTGGAGAAATTCCTGCAGTTGCGAATATATGATTTTCATATGTTCATTATTTCATGAACTACAATAAACATATACGGTTTTTTTTGTAAGTTGTGAACAGTACATAACTAGCAGCGTTTGATATATTCAGAGTCTTGGAGGACTTGGAGAATAAACATAGGTACAAACATAAATTCAATTTCTTCTGCAGCTCTTCTACGACACGTTACGTTATCAACGCAACTTTTTTTTAGCTGGCCTTAGTCTGTTAACAACTTTAAGGAGAGAAACACCAGTTTGAATATACGATAATTTCATATACAGAAATACTAGTTATGTTTAATAATATCGATGTAACAGCTTAGAGGAATTGAAATCAGGATTTTGAAGTAGTTATACACGCTGGAAATAGAAATGTAAGATCTTTCGCTGTCTTGTTCACTTTCTCTTTCAACTAAACAAGACCTGTTATAGCCACGGTGCTTTTAGATCCATATGTGTCAAACGCAATCATATTCCGAGACAGCTAATAGAAAAACCAGGTTGTTAGTTTTGCAGGTCGGTTAACAGAACATTCTAACATTAGTTGTGTAGGTGAACAAAATTAACAACCAGTTTGACTTTTACTGATTAGTCAACTTTAGTGTGGCTACATATGAGAATAAAAGAAATCAGGAAACAGTTGCACAACCTTATTCTGTTGGAGCTTAAAGTAAGTGAATTGGCCTCGCTCATGATCTTAGAGTTTTCAAACAAGTTTTCCGAGTTAAAAATCTTCACCTGATGTTTCGTCATTCGCGTGCAGTTGTTCGCGCCAGAAAAGCTCTGACTTGTTGTATCAAGCTCGATAATCATCACTAAATTCACACCTCTACGCGGCTTCTAAAGACAACTTCACAAATATTTAATGCGACTTGATATGGTGGTAAACGAAAACGAATAGATTTCAAAAGGAACCTGCATCAATTATTTACAAAATCACTCCGGCGTTGCGAGTGATTCCAGAGGGTCTCTCTTTGTCCTTCCTGCAAGTTAACGGTTTAGCACGCTTTGCGCTTCGACGCATTCTTTCGAGCCTGCTGTTTCGTTCGTGGAAATGAGGAATGGATTCTGATGCCCACCGCTGGGAAACAAGAGGTAACGTTACCGTGCGAAATGGGTTACTTCTTGTACGATGAATGAATGAAGTGTGAAAATATTTTGGGTAGTGAATGGACCACATCCTTATGTTATAGATCTCTTTAGAATTTAATACTTTGTAGCTGTTTTGCGATTGTTTATCAGATTGCAGAGATTTAAATGTGTTCAATGGACGCCCTTTTTCCAAAGGACTTTCCAGAGAAGTCATTAGGCGGGGCGATAATCTTGTAATTTTTTTTGCCTGTCACCGATGAAAGGAACTGTTCAATACAGTTCATTGATGAAAGTTTGGATTGCTTTTTCAGCAAAAAACAACGTAGGAATTCACAGAAAACAAGTTTGTGGATACTGTACGCGATTGTTTTCGTGTGTTGTGGATCAATTCTTGAATGGGCGCGAAATCACCTGTAAAGAAATAATAAATGGAAAGTCGCTATTCGGAGACTATCAAAGAAAAGCGCTCCTTGAAAATGGGTCCGTTAAGTGATTTGCTTAAAGAAGTGCTAACTCGCTTTACATATATTTGTCTCTGTCTTATACCTTCGTGTACGTTCGCGTGATCTTTTTATTTCCACAAAAGAAATGGCGATCAAGTCACAGTCTCTTCTTGCAGTTCCAAACCAGTGAAATCTCAACCGCATGTAAAAATCATTTTCCTAAAGCGTGTTCAATGAATATCTTTCCTTTGTTACATTAGCACTGATGAGAAATACAAGTAAACAAGCCCAATGCGTCCATCTGATTGGCTGCGAGCTTGTCAAACACAGTTTCGCCGCCACTTAACAATAGCCGTATTGTCATCTGCCGTAAATGTACTTCACAACGTCGTTAAGGAGAGGACACAAGATTTCCAACTTTTCTGAAGCCACCGTGTTCGTACAATGGTAGAACTCTGCACCCAAACGATAGTTTACAAAATCACATGTTTCGTTGCCAGCGGGAGACCCGACTATATGGCGCTAGCGAGCTTACGATAAATGATTTACCGATTAACGTCCCCCACTGCAAAAGCCTTCCCGCCGGGGTGTTCATTGGTCGAACCGAATCACGTGTAGCTCACCGAAGAAAAGGCCGCAATTAGTTCCATTGTGAATTGACGAGTTCACCCGTACAAGGAGTTTGCGTGTTGCAGTTGAAGTTGAGGGGTTAACCGGAGCTAGGGGCAGTGTACATAGTGTGTGTGGCGGGAACGCATATCCTATGTCGTCACGGCATTGTATGTGCTAGTCGCAATCGCCCACCCCGATCGATGTCTTGGCAGTAGACAGTCAATGAATGACACTGGTAAAAAAAAAACCCGGCTTTGTATTGATTTTTGCGCAGGGAAAACCAAGCGATGTCGTTATCAGCAGAGCACGGTGCTGCAAACGAATATGTCGCCACGTGTGTTTTGTTTACGTTCGATAAGATTCGCTCTTGGTTTTACTATCGAGTAAAGATGCGAATTGAGAGAATCGTATTCAGCGTTCTCATCTATCATAGTAAGCATATGATGCGCCTAGAAGCAGTGAAGATGTGAGGTATTGGTCCTAGAGATCTGACGGGGATAATAGCTTGATATCAGCGAAGTGAGCGGCAGTTTAATAACATGATGGCACTTATACGGCCGCTCGAGTTGTACCGAAACAAATCCAATGTGCGCCGCTTGTCTAATGCTTCCACGCGCCAAGTTTGGGTTTTCTTGCTTGTCCTAACAAGGTCCTTTCCGTTGCTTTACTTTCAGATTCAAGGCAACTGGAATGACGAGGTTCCCGATCAGTTGTAGGATTGTAGGCATATAATGAGCGATCCATTGGTTCAACAGCAAGAGACAGGCACGATGACAACTGATCGCACAGGCAACAAGGAACGCACTCACGCCGCCAAAGACGGTGAATCGCACGCTTCTCACGACACGGCATCGGCGCCCGATCACTCAAACAGGGAGCTACCCGAGGGAGAAGTTCTTGAGGGGAAGGAAACGCAAACAGCGGAGGCTGAAAACCGTAACAAAAACGGACAGGAAAGGGATGACAAGAAGGTATCTTCCTCTCGGATTATTATCCTAACACTTCATATCCGCAACGGCGGCGTCATGCGAAGGCCGCTGGATTTCGTCCTCAACGCATACAAAAGCCATGCTAAAAAGTTACGGCGAGTCCGTTTGGCAGTGTTTTGGTGTTTGAATTTTTTATAGTTCGCGTTCGCGATGAGCTTCATAAATAATGAAATCTTGCCGATGATTGTAGGTTTATATGATCGCGTGTTCCGTTCTTTGGATTGCCGCGAATTCCCACATTCCCGCGTTTTCGGTGTCAATTCTGTACACATCTTTGTAATCGAGAATTTTTAACCTGGTTTACGAATTTGAGCGCCGTAGATTTATTGCGCGTATTTAGATCGATTCTACAGTGATACGGTATTGTTAGTGAGATTCTTTTGTGTGAAGCAAACATACGCTGAAAGCTCATTTCTCGAGTCACAGTTACTGGTGCGGAACTGCGAGCATTGTAAACACGTCGCGCAAATCGCGTGTCCTTCGCTTTTGATAGCGTCAAACAAAAAAAAAAAAGGCCGTGATTGCAACACAGAATCGTAAATTACACTGCAAAAACTATACAACGCTCGGAAGCTAACACGCTTTTGGTTTATATCTCTCATCGCGCTAGGAAAGTATAGCGAAGTACTAAACGACCAATCTCACAGTTTAGTCTTAGCTGGAGTAGGCTTTTTCTTTATTGTGCGACAGACACCCGTTTCTTAATAGCGATCGCCTGATTTCGCCATTGTAGCCTCGCTCCAGGTCGACTTATTGTCGAGCGTGAGTTAAATATTTAGTACGATGAAAATGAAAATAAACTCAGCTTTAATAAAACTTTTGTATGCAGGAAAAGGCGATTATAAACTGTCGAAGTCAGTGAATCTATTTCGTTCTCATGTGGCGACGGCAATTTCACTACGGCAGATACGGCAAGGCTTGTTCGCGGCAGCCATCGCCATTTCCCTCTGTCACTGATTTTGATCAATGTACAGAAACTATTACGGCATGTTTCAGAAACAAATTCTCGTGCTCGGTTTTCACATGAGACGTATTCGCAAGCTGTCCTTACAAGAAAAATTGATACCTTTGACGGACCGCTAGCCGGTTAAGGAGCCGTGAACTCATTTATCTGACGGAAGCCGATGCAAGTCTTGCCACGATAAAAAAAAAAAAAAAAAGAAGTTGTGCGTGACTATCTCGGGAGGCCATCAACGAGATGTTCATAAATGCTAATTTACATTCTGATCGTAGCTACTGTAGTTTTTGATGGAAATTTCACTTTAACAGTCGAATAACATTTCGGCTTTGTAAGTGTGTTTCAAGGAAATTTGTGTTTTTGAACTTCGCTGGAGTAGTGTGATTGAGCTTATTAAGACAGTTATTTACAGAAGCAGCATCTACGATGTGCACGAACTAATTGACTGCAAATTGCGCTCAAAGCTTCCACGATGTATGTACAACTCACTTTGTCAATAAGACATCGGAAGCGCTTTGTAGTCACGGGAACTTCTGCTTGCAAACGAATCGCATCGAAAAAGAATCTCGCCGCGTTTATCGACAAAAAAGTCGTAAACTGTACGTGCGTTTTTCTCTTAAAACTGTTTCAGAAAGCCACTATAAAGGTTTTTTTCATATGACGGTCAAATTGTGCTTCTTTTAGATTATAATAGTAATATTAAGTATTTTGAAAAGATTTTCTATAAGCTGTAGCTGAATATATGTATGTCCTTCATTCATTCAACACGCGATCCTCATAGAGGTATTTCAAGTTTCACACTTGGTTTTTCAGACTTTTTCTTGAGTTCCACTGCTCCAGACTTTTCAAAGTAGTTGAGAACACGCGCATTATTTTGTGCAAATGTTTTTACCCGAAAATGCTCTTTTCTAACTCGCTACTGGAACGAAGGTCTCAAGGGCAAAACACTTTTTTTACAAGAGAGTTTAGTCTACCTTAATGCTATTTAATAAATCACAAACTCAGTACAAACTAATTATCAATGACCACCTTAAAGTTATCTCTTCTTGTTTCGTGCTAAATTCACGAAAATTACAACCTTCGTTCAGTGTTATAAGGGTAACTTTTAGCGCTAAAGTTTCGCACTCTTGAGCGAAGATAAAGCTCTAAAAACGGCGCGTTTAAAGAGTAGGCCTTTGAAAAGAGCATGCTCTAAGATATATAGGTTTTCTTTGGATTTGGCTGGTCGTTTTATAATTGATTTTTTGAAAACGCGAGATTAATGCAAATGAATTCAATAAATATAGTTGAAATGTTTGAGCTTGTACACGAAAATTGAAATGTTACTATTGAAATGAAAGTTGTTCAACAGTGATTCGAGCAGCGATCCTAGCTCGCGCTCCTTTCTTTTTTTCACAAAAGGGCGCGTTTGTTTCCTTTTGAAGATTTCCGTCATTTCTACTTCTGTTTCTACTTCGATCTGATTTATTTTAGATGACAAGGCCGCCTTCAAGTTCCTCGGTCTCGTGGTTCTTTGTTTGTTTAGTAAATGAAGTTATCTCACGTTGATGGTCCGTTGGCTTACTCTTTTAAAAAAGGTTTAATGGTAATGTTCCCAAAACAAGTGTTGTGTGGAGGAAGTGTTGTTTTTTTAAAAATTATATAATTTACGATAAAGTATTTCCACCAGCATATATGTGTCTTCGACTATTTTATATAATTGTTATGGATAAACGACATCAGACCTGAGAGTTGTTACTTTTTTACATAATAACAGTGCACAGGAAAATCGACCTTACAATTTCAAAAAATTAGGAAGCTCGATACATGCAGATAATGAAAAAAAGTTCAAAAGGAACATTTTACCATCTTAGCTTGGGCAGTGTAAACATCATTAAAAGCTTATAGCATTTGTTTCCATATTTATGTTGAACTTTTCACTTAAAAGTCGATATCATATTTAAGCACTTATTTGGAATGTTTAAATTCATGTTATGTCTAAAAAGAGACAACCATATGAATGACAAACCAACCGTGATGTTGTTCACTCAGTGTTTTTCAAATGGAAATAAGTCAAATTTATTCTTAACAGTCATCTCCTTCCAGTAGTGTTTAATGTCTGTGTACTTGTTATTTTGGTGAATATGTTAGCGGTCAATTAGATGCCATCTTTTGAAATTAAGACTACTTGTTTAGCATTTGCATGTTTTCTGTTTTTAGTTGATGTCCCCACAGTTGTTAAGCTTTGTTCTGAAAAGAAAAAACTAATCCCACAACATTGCCTTCACTTTGCGAAAAATTAGCAAAGTTTCCTTTTGCGCTTCCAGGAAAAGAAGTCAAAATGTTAGGAAAAACTCCAAATTCCACTTAATTAAATATGGAAAAAACACCAAAAAATGGTAAAATTATGGGTTAGTATCATAATATGAAAGAAATGCTAGGCGAGAGTGGTTTCATTGAAATGGTCACACCGTAGGATTTCATCCAGAGACTCAAATGTTAGAATTTCATACTAATAGTACCATGTGAAACTACTTACTGAAGATGTTTCATTTGAAGGGTCACACCATACGATTTCATCAATAGACTCAAAAGTAAAAAAAACTACATACTAAATATACTGTAAAATTCCGAAAATAAGCCCCAGGGCTTATATTTTTCAAAGACCCTTTTTGAGGGGCTTATATTCGGAGGGGCTTATCTACGGAGGGAAGTTTGCATTTCAAAATCGATTGGGCTAGCCTTATAGTTGGAAGTAAATTTACTGTTTTTGCTTTGTTTTACTTTGTAATTGAGGGCAATTTTCCAAGTTATATTTGGAGGGGCGATTTAACGGAGGGTTTGTTGCGTTACCGGATTGGGGGGCTTATATTTGGAGGGGGCTTATAGATGGAGGGGCTTATTTTCGGAATTTTACGAAATAGTACCTAAGTACTACTGAAGAGGTTCAAGGGTCACACCCTAGTACTTTATCCATAAACTCACATGGTAGAACTACATACTAAATAAATAGTACCGTGTGAAAGTACTGTTGAACAGGTTTTATTTTAAGGTCTCATCCACAGACTCTAGAACACCTCACATTCTTGACAGTAATGCTTAACTATCTTTTTTTAAAACTTAAAGTAATACATTACTGAGAGTTGATAAATGGTTGGGATTATAAGAACAAATAATGATATTCCTTGATTTCTTTTGTGTTAAATTTTGTAGGGTTCAATGAGACAACAACAGCAGAATCAGAACAGGAAGAAGCAGCCTGCTAACCTTCCAAAAATGGTCAGTGTCAAACTGAAAGTTCATTTTTATCTTTTAGTTAATGCTTTGTTTTAAAGTTAAGAAGTTAGAGCTGTCTTGTTCTGAAGTGGCCAAAATATCAGTTTCTTCACTGTTTTTGTCCTTTTTAAATCTTAATCCTTTTCTTTTCTTTCTTTTTTTTTTTAATGCTTCAGTTTTTTGGGATGTTGTTTATATGAAATGAGGCAATTTCTTCACTGTTTTTTTTTACTGCTTTAATTTTTGGAATGCTGTTTATATGACGTCAGCCAGCCTGGCCTAATAGTGATGCAGTGGTGAGATCACTTCTCCAGTCCCACCCACTTAAATGTGGACTGTGTTTTAATCCCAAATGTGATGTTGTACACTCCAGTTTTTCGGCAAAAAATAGCCACTGTGTGGATGAGCTACCTCTTAATCATTTTTTTAAAGCAATTATTTTATTTAATTACTAATTTTAATCTACAGCTGTAAAGGAACAATGTTAGGTTGCTATAGGTTCCCCTTTCTCTTTCATGTACAAGTATTTTTTTAATGTATAATGCTTCCCACATTGAGCTTTGATATCTGAATCATTTAATAATTAAAATCTATAATTAATAAAAAATTATATTCCCTTGAATAAAAAAATTAATAATACTTAATAATAACAATTTAATAATTTAAAATTAAATGAGGTAATTTTTTTAACTAGTGTATCAATTTAAGGGTAGGGCGTAGACAAAGGCTGGTTACTCTGAATAACAGACCACTATGCCTTTTTTAAATCTAGATACTGTCAGCTTTCATTTAAGGAAGGGTGGTAATAAAAAATTAGTTATCTGGTATGAGCAAGTTGATTGGGCGTTGACTGGAGTGTGGCAGAGCCATTAGAGTGCTGGACTTGCAATTTGGAGGCCCCAAGATGAAGTACCACCCTGACTGCTAGCTGGATTTGTTCAAGGTAGTCCCAGTTCAAATCCTCGACCATGCTTGTAAATAGCTAGCTGGTTTGCCTCCGGCCATTTGGGATTCTTAACCCTGTTATGTTTAATTTTTTTTTAAATTAATTGTTTCAGTCATTTGCTCAGCCCCACTAGTATAAGTGCTATAAATACTCCTGAGGGTAAACAAAGGAATTCTTCTTATTATTATTATTGTACTTATTAATTTTTCAATTTGAATTGCAGCAGCAGCAACAAAAAACTTACCAGAGTGGACGAAACATTCGCTCTAGTCCAGCTGGAACTTGGCAACCATACCCTTCATGGCCCATGGGATTCACATCAACACGCTTTCCACCGACTGCCGCAATATATGGCTATGCACACCCAGGGGTAAGAGCAGCTAGCAAGACAGTAAAACAAGAAGGAACCTACAATCTTGGTCATTATAGTTTGCTGAAATGATGGCAGATTTTGTCACCCCTTCCCTTGAATGTTGATTTACACGTGGTATACAGCTGTATATTTTAGAAATTATGCAACAAACACAAAGTTGGTCTCCTTTCTCAGGGCTTGAAAAAAAACTTGAATGCAGCTTGTCCTTTTGGGGCAAGCAGCTCTTATATTTTGCTTGTCCAGGGCCACTTCTTGCTTCTCTTAGGGCACTTTCCATTGGTCAGAACTGGACAGGCGGACCATTGCTGGATGAGTCAGTTAGCAAATGAAATTGGCTTTTTCCAAGGGTTTTTGCAGAAAAATCACCTCCTTCCTGCACACAACAGTGTATTTAAGATTTGACTGATCTGGCTGGATAGTTTTGATTAATAGTGAAATTCTCATTACGATGGGAAGGGTCCGGCCGGTCAGTTCTGACAAATGGAAATTAACACCCTTAATTAAAGATTTTGTTACAGGATGACTTGCCTGGACACATCTACTTGTCTCAGACTACCAGATGGGACTATTTTTGAGCCCCACCCTTGATACATGGGTGAAGTGAAGTGGTACTGTTGACCCAGGCTTAAATTGTAACCAGGGCTCCAGTTTCTTTAGTTTAAAAGCATATTTTCATTTTAACTAAGGCACCTGAAAAACCTGAACTGAGTTGTTCAAAGCTAGGTTAAGTTAACTCAAGGTTAATATGAAACTTAATTTCAGAGATCTAAAAGCTTAACAATTTGATGATGGGATGCTCTAAAAAGAATAGAGAAATTTATCTCCGACGGTGTGCGTTTAAACAAAAGGAAAAGAGACCCGGATTAAAATTTAACCCAGGGTTAGTGCCAGTGGGCCTCCAAAAAAAGTGGTCCCTGGGGTCTTGATACACAAGAAAGGATATAGGACAAGGGAAACTTCTTTGTGTTACACTGCCACCAAGCTGAAATTATAGTTTGGGTCTGGCTTATGTAAGGGCAAATATAGCATTCTTCATCACATGTGGTGGTTCACATACACTTGTTTGTTTTTATTGCTACTGCTCACTTCCCAGTGTGTCATATCTGTACTGTGTACATTGTTTGAGTGCCAGTGGTTGGGTTGTAGACCCAAACAGGAAATTGAGGTGAGGAAGGTAATCTCATAATCTTCTGTCTGAATGACAAGCATCCTCCAGCTTGTCCTAAGCCGTAGTTTAAGACTTGTTTCAGCTTCCACACTTAGAGCCATAACCATGGAGTAACACGGGAATTGGAATTCATTGAATGCCATGCATGTTTCTTCCATCAATATCTAACTTGCATACAGTAGTTAGAATGTGTTAATGTGAGAACAGTGAAATGCATAAATGACAAATTCCCTCCCCTTGGCTGCTAGACCTGTATTAAGTAAATGTAGATCTGGTGAGTCTAGTATCTAAATTCCAATTAAAAGGATAGGAAGGTGCAGTCTCTTCTCCAAGCTGATGAGTTGGCCTTTTCCCTTTTATGTCAGTAACCCCTTCCTGGTGTCCCTCCCATCCCTTGGGGCAATTTCTGTTTGGTGTCCTGATTTAATTCCTTCACCCAGAGGAAAAAGAAATATTAGACTACATGCTAGGGAGTTCTCATTTTGGATGGTCACACCACAGGATTTCAGGCACAACTTTTAATATTTTGAGTTACTGATTCTTGTGTTAATAATTGACACTGGGAAGGAATTTCTCTCTGAAGGTATTTCTTGACTGCTTGCCAAACTGAATGAATAGTCAATGTCTGAATGAATGCCAAAAGGTGAAAGGGGTGCTCAGCTAGTGGAGGTAATCCCATTGAATTTTGAAACCGTTTTTTTCTGTCTAAGGATTTTTGGTTGACAAGGGATAAGAGCAGAGAGTTTGTGATGGAGGAACAAAGTTGTCAGCAAAATATTTTGTCTCACCATGCTGAGTTAAAGGATCAAACATCACGTTCAATTGATATCGTGATGTAAGAAGGCAGGGGTGGCTAATCTTTTGACCCTGTTGTATCTAAATAGAGGGGACTGATACATATTTAGCAAAAAAATCAAGTAGCCTTTGTGAGTGTGCAGAGTGACACAGTGGAGTTTTGTTGTGTCTGTTTTTCTGTTTCCTGCATGTAGGTAGCATTCAAAACAACAACATACTTTCCATTAGCAGTTATCAGCTTAATTAACTTTAGCTTGACATTAAGCAACCACCTGTGATCATTCAGATGGTAATTTTGTGAAAATAATATGAGCTGGCAATTATCCTGAACTAGGCAATGAGCCATTTATGGACACACATAAGAGAGCTGTCACTTTTGAGCATGAAGAGCAAACATTCAAATAAAAACCTCCCAAAGGAAATTAGAGTGATCATCGTATCAAATACTTGGATAGGACTGTAGCTTAAGCAGGATTCTGCATCATGACATAGGCATAAACCATTCGCTCTAAGACATTTGTGATGGCATTGGTAAACTCATCTTGGTTGTACTCAGCACCTTGGACGCTTTTCATGCAACAAAAATTCTGGTTAAAAATGTCAGAAATTCTACGTGCACATGCAATGGAGTGGTTGCACAGACCCGACCCAAACCACCGCGAGTTTGGTTATTGATCTTATAAGCAGGAGTCAACCCGGTACTGGGGGCAGCAATTTTGTCAAATGAAAAGGGGCATTTCTGTCCGACTGACCGAGATAAACCAACCAGACAAAGTGGACCACCTTCAAAGCTGGTTTTGAATATTCCGGTAGGACCAAACCATTTGGTCCATTGGTCCATTCCACTTGATGTACCAATTGAAATTTCCAGAATTTTGGGTTAAATGGAAAGCACCCCTTGTCTCGGTTAATAATTTTGTCGTTGCTTGACATTATGTGGGGGTCTTCTACTACAAAAGGATTCCATGGTCTGGGGAAAGTTCCAGGCAAGTCATCCTCTTACAATAATCATTAACTAAGACAAGCAAGAAGAGGCCCTTAAGAAACATGACAAAATAATGACTTGAAAAAGTCTATGATATGAATAACTTCTTTTAATAGCTGACAACAAAATGGTTTGGCCATGTTATGATTTTGTCAGGGGCACCCAATGAGAAAATACTTCAAAACCCCTTAAACATAGCATTGTTAAACGTATTTTAGTATTAAAACGGTAGATATAGGCATATTTTTATCCCCTAAAAATTTTTCATCTGTTCGGATTTCCTAGCTGAAAGTCTAGAGATCCGAAAATTATAGGGATCAAAACTTACCTTTTTGAAAATTTCAGCCACAAAAAAGGCTCCTGAAAATTGTAGGTGAGCTTTATAGGGTAAAAATCCGTTAAAAATGGGCAATTATACCAATTTTTAGATGTTCGAAAATCTTAGGAGAGGTAGGCAAGCAAGAAATTTTACAGAAAATGTTCCAAAAATTCTAGATCTCAAAGCGTCTTCTGAACAGATATTTGCCGAATTTTGACATTGGGTGCCCCTGATTATGTCAACCCCAGTCATTAGACCCTCTTACAAAATCACTGTGATTTTAATGCTTCTTCTGTTTTATTCTATATGCAGACATATAGCATACCAAGTAGTCCCCCTCCGAATTCTTCTCACCAGAGAAGCTTATCAGCTAGTGACAGTCAAGACGAATCAGAAGAGAAACTTAGCAAAACTAATCTGTACATTAGAGGACTTCCACCAGCAACCACTGACGAGGATTTAAATAATTTATGTAGTAGGTTAGTGAGAGATTTACCGTTTACATCTAATGTATGTGTACTGCATAATGTTATACCTGCCAACACTGGCAGACAATATTATTGTTGAGGTGCAGGTCTCACTCCTGTGTTTGAAAACTTTGATTTAATACCTGCTCCATTGACTGAAGATTTAAATACAAAGGTACAGAGGTGTAAATTCTTATCGCTAACACTGCTGGATTTCTGTGACTGCCTCTTTCAACAATGATCAGCTCAGCTGCATATTTTGTACTTTCTTCACTGAATGTAAGCAGACTGCTTTGAACCATACACTTATTTAGAAGTGACGAAAGACGAATGAGATTTTAGTAAAATGCTGAAAAAGAAATGGTACTGGAAAATGGGAGTGAAGATTTCATCTAACTGGGTATAAATGCCCCCACCCTCTCCCCTCCTTCCCTCCTTAAAAAAATCTGTTTTAGTCATAAACACTTAAGCTATATAGCAGGTTTTCCAGACCTTGTATGCATGGTCATAGTCCATGACCAACGCAGCAGCAGCAGAAGATCATTATGAAA
This sequence comes from Porites rus, assembly GCA_964035705.1. Taxonomy (NCBI): domain Eukaryota; kingdom Metazoa; phylum Cnidaria; class Anthozoa; order Scleractinia; family Poritidae; genus Porites; species Porites rus. The sequence goes on from OZ037995.1 coordinate 27,765,004, forward strand.
AACTTAATTTACTTATCCTTTGTTAAAACTGTGGGAAATTAACCATTGAATCTATACTTTGTACATGAATAGTCATTCACTGTATTACCCACTCAAATCTTCAACCAGCTCGATTGGTATTTCAAGATTTTATTAAAATAAGAAATAATTGGTTAGCCATAATATTATTCTCTGTCCCCACTGAACTAGTAGGCGGCCAGTCCAGGGATATTTTATTTAAAAAATGCCATCTGTAAAGAAACGTCAAGCAGAGTAGCTGGCTGATACTAACCAAGTAGGCGGCGATTTTCACTGGCAGCCGGCTACTTTTGTCAACCCTGCACAAGGGATCCTTGGATCCTTTCTAAGACAATACAAAAAAGACATAACTCAAAAAAAACTTTTTAGGACTTTTGCACATCAGTAATATATTGTTTGATGACAAAAATAATCATGACATGAATGCCTGATTCAATGTTTCCAGGAAATATCTAATACTCCTCAAACACCCTCGCCCTCCCCCCACAAGACCCTGTAGTGAGGTCACTCAAAAGACAAAGCCAAACTCTAACAAGCAAATGCGAAGTGAGGAGTTGACAAAAGCTTGATGGGAATAACACTTGCAAATAATTACTAAATGGCACAAGGTTAGGAATAGTGATCCAGATTTTTTTTGGCACTGTCTGTGAAGCTGTTTTAGTTTGTCTTGGCTGGTGGGTGGCTAGATACCCAACACCTTCCATAGGGGAGGTGTGAAGAACTTTTATAGACCAAAACTAATGCATTTGTCAACCCTCTTTGCTCCACAGATATGGAAATATTATTTCAACAAAGGCTATTCTAGATAAAAATACAAATAAATGTAAAGGTAAACCATTTCTTCTTGCTTTTGTAATGTATGCCAGTGGTATGAGAGTAATTAATGTACCATCTTCAATTCTCTGTTCACAGACATAATTTTTTATAAAGATGGACACTTCTGTAAAATGGACTACATGACTTGTGTCAGAAGCCCATAACCCGGAGCAAGCAACTTCCATGCGTTCCTGTCACAGCATTTTCATGGACCAGTTTATTTTTAGAACAATTTTGGCGCAAATTTTGAATATCTTTTAAATTCCACAAACCAGTCAGCAAAACCTACAGACCTAAAGATGATATTTTTTGACAATAATATTTAGTTTTCCTTTTTGATATCTGATACTTCAAATGCACTCGTAGACATGGTGGAGATTCTATTTTCACGGGAAAAAGTGCCCCAAAATGTATCTAAAAATAAACCATAACATAGGTCTAGTGTGGGAGTTGCTCGCTCCAAGTTATGAACTCCTGCTTGTGTAGAGTTGTCAAGAGAGAGGGCAAGTTTCACAGGAAAAAGTAACAGATTCCCATTTTTGGATATTTTAGGGTTTTAAAGAATACCCACAAAAATCCTAAATTTGGAACAGTGAGACAAGTCCCAATCAGGGAACTTGGTTGGGAATTCCCTGGTTGGGACTTGTCTCACTTTGCCAAATTTGGGATTTTTATGGGTATTCTTTAAATACCCTAAAATATCCAAAAATGGGAATCTGTTATTTTTTCCTGTGTTTGAGACACTCAAACAAAATATTAAAACTGTAAATCTGATCACTTTCAGTTACAAGAGTTTTCTTAACCCTTTAAGTCCCAATAGTGACCAACAACAAGTTTCTCCTAACAATATCCATACACTGTCAAGAGATAAAGTTATGAGAATTAATAAAATGATCATAATAGAGAAAATTTCATGACCTTTTATCAAATTCTCTCAACTAATTCTTAAAGGAGATGTATGGAGATCGGTTTGGAGAATTTGTATGTGGATATTGGGGCTTAAAGGGTTAATATGTCACATGTCTTTGGCAAAGCAGGGAAACAAATTCGAAAAGTATTAAGAAGGAATCCATCAGGAAATTGAGGAATTTTACTTTTCAGTGGACAAAAACCTTGTACCAGAATAATTTAAACAATATTGCATTTGTTTTACATTTTCAACGGCTATAGATGTGAGTAGTTAGCTGCAACAACACCAACGGAAATTTCTTATGACATCTTACACTTGAAAGTTACATGTTACGCCGTTGCTTATTCAACTTCATTGGCTACCAATTGAACAAAGGATAACTTTCAAAATTGCAGTAATTACATTTAAGGCACTTCATGGTGCTGCACCTAGCTATATCACTGATCTCATCAAGCCTTATACACCTGGTAGACTTCTTAGATCCTCTAATCAATTTTTACTTTCTACATCTAAATTTAATCTTAAAACTTATGGTGGCCGGTCTTTTACTATTGCTGCACCTTCTGTTTGGAATGCACTTCCATTTGAACTTAGATCTTGTAATTCCCTTTCTTCTTTTAAATCTAAGCTCAATACTTGGCTTTTTAAAATTGGTTATGATGATGTTGTATAGAATGATGATGTTTTTATAGGATGATAATGTAGTTTTGTAGTTTTGTAGGTTAAGGATTTTGTTGTTATTTTTATTATGTAAAGCGCTTTTGGACCATTGGGAATTTTTATAGAATGACAATGTAGTTTTGTAGGTTTAGGTTTTTGTTGTTATTTTTATTATGTAAAGCGCTTTTGGACCATTGGGAATAAGCGCTCTATAAATACTGTATAATTGTTATATTATTGAAATTTTCAGAATTTACCTTTGTTTTCACAATTCTTGTGAAATTTGACATTGATTTTCTCGGACTTCCATTAGAAATAGTCTTTGGTGTTATGTCAGATAACTAATTATATCTATAGGCCTTGAAATATGTAAAATAGAATGTGATATTGTTTAAATTTTTCTGGTACGAGATTTTTGTCCACTGAAAACTGAAATTAGTCAATTTCCTGATCGATTCTGTATTAAACCCCTGCCATTCTTCAGTCACTGTCTTTGCTCTATAAAACAGGCCTGTCTAATACAACAGATACATGTATTTATCTAATACTTAGTACAGCCACTCTCAAGAGTAATTGTCCTAGTTGGTGGCCCTCTAGGGGGTGGGGGTAAGGGGGTTATGTATATCTCTAGTCTGAATATCAAATACAGTCTTTTGAGGAGTAGGCCATGTCTCTATCAGTATTTAACCCATCTTGTCTTGTTGTTTGTCGCCACTCCTTCTTGTCTTGTGTCGCTGTTTCAAAGCCATGCTGCTTGTCGGAATTCTACCCTAACAGGACCTGTAGTTAGAGTTGACTGTATTCATTAGTGGTTATTAATATCAGTGACCTTGAAAATCGTTGGTGATCAGTCATTGTATTGAAGGTTAATACATGGTTTGTTATTTCAAACAGGATATGGCTTTGTGGATTTTGAGTCCCCAGCTGTGGCCCAAAAAGCAGTGACGGCTTTAAAAAGCAAAGGAATTCAAGCACAGATGGCAAAGGTATTCAGGGCTTTGTGTCCTCTTAACTTCCTGTTTCTTCAATTAATAATCTTTTACTCTCGTTTGAACATTTTTCTCAAGTCATTATAAAGCAACATTTTTCTAAGATTTCTCCTCTGGCTAAATGCTATAAATTGAAGCTATACAAATTAATGTACAAGCACACAAAATAAGTTATCATAATTGACTGTGGGTCGGTCTCAGTCAAAGTAAAACTTGCTCAGTAGTATAAGTATATAAGCTCAAAAAAGGGAGCAAGTCTTTCATCATTTCCTTATTCTTAATAACAGTCACACTGTGATAATCCACCCACACATCTTACATACACGCCGCATTTGTTTAACAAAGTATATTGTTTGGCTGCACATGTTGACAGTCTGTTATTAATTTTATTAATGTTGAGTTAACTTAATTAACCTTGACATGCCTGTGAAAAAAACTCAAGCAATGATACACTTTATTTACCACACTTAATGTGACCCTTAGAACCTTGTAATTCAATTTTGCAAAATCATCCTCTGGGGAACATGGAACAGATAAATCAATGTAAAAACTCTGAGTCTTGATATTTTTAGAAGTATTACCACAACAAAGAAAACTACTCATTGTCTTTCACTTGAATGGTCAAACCACAGGATTAATTAACAACTCTGTAAGTGGGACCACCAACCCTTTTTCTTAAAATAACGCATTTCCTGTAGAGGACCTGACTGTACTTCTCTCTTTGAACACCTGGTAGTATCAACTCACACACTAAACACCTTTTTCAGTCTTCACAGCACAATGGGAGAAAAATTTGCTTATTGGGCAGTGATGTTAAGGTTGTGTAGTCTCTACCAACAAAAACATTGGGCATCTGCTCAAGTGCTAAAATTGAGCTGTTTTTACCAGTTTTTACAACAAGAGGCTGTAGATAACATTTTCTCAGGGTTATTAACTTTTAAACAAGTTAAGGTCAACCCATGTTGAGGAGAATTTCAATAAGTAAGAAACCACATAAAGATAACAATAATACATGTACTAACAATACGTCGTTCACACTAGGTTACTTTTCGGGTAGGTTTTTGTATTGGAATAGTTTTGTTTTTAACCTAGAGAATAAGTTAAAAAGAATGCCTTTTTGGAACCATACAGAATTGCTCTATTGGCATTTACATCTAATTTTGATTTATAACCACTTATTGCCAGAAGGTGCAATTATGTGTTATGGGCAGATGGCGCTTGTATTAACTTTACCTTTGTGCATTATTTTTCCCTCCTCAGCAACAAGAGCAAGACCCTACCAATTTATATTTTCTTTATCTTCCAAGGGATTTTGATGAAGCAGTAAGTTCAACTGGATTAGTTACCTGGGAGTACACAATTTTAAAATGAGATTTGTAAAGTACTGCTTGCACTGTGTCAACTGCAGAGCTTTCAAAGAATTTAAGTTTCAGATCTAGAAACACCACAACACTTAAAAGAAAGTAGAACTTGATTAATTAGTCCTTAAACCTGAATTGTTTGGGCGGTTATTAATTTCATCATCATTATCATCATCATCATAAATAGTGGTAGTGGTTGTGCTCCTTGTGGTCCTTGTCATCAATCATCGGGGCGGGGGGGGTGGGGGGGGGGAGGAGAGGGAGCAGGGCAGGGTGAAGGTCCTAGTTTTTTAAGTGTCTTTTCATTAGCAATGTCACCAATAGGTTAGGTTGTGGTTATTTTAATTGCTAATGTTCTTGTACTGAACAGAAATTAGAGGCCATGTTAAGAAGATACGGCAAAGTCATATCAACCAGAATATTAAGAGATACAGATCATGAGAGTAGAGGGGTAGGATTTGCAAGGTGAGTATTATCTTAGTATTTTCAGTTAACAAGACGCCTCCAAAAAATTGACCACTGAAGAAATTTGATAGGTGAAGTTGGACTTGCATCCAGCACATGAAGGAAACCTCTCTGTTTCTAGTTTTGCATGAATTTTTTTGCTAACTGTTTTCCATACAATTATTTTCTTTGAATTTTGTTGTTTATCAAATTTAATTAATATGAGTGCACATTACACCAGTGTAGTTCTTCACATACTAATACATTAAGTTCCTGTTCTCTGTGAACCATAAAAGTTTTTATCTTAAAAAAGGTCCCACAGTGTTTTTTTTACCAGTTTTATCAAGATTACTGATTTATTATTTGTATTTAACTACTTCTAATATAACTGATCATTTTAATTTTAAGAATGGAAAATACACAGATTTGTGAACAAATTATTAAAGACTTTAATGGAAAAAAGATTCAAGGTAAGATTTTTTCTTTTTAAAGTTACAAATATGTCTATGAAAAAAGCCAACAAGAAAAGACAATCTTGGCAAATAGCCTCTTGGAAGAGTGGATGTAGTTTCACCCTTTGTTTCTTATCTATGAGGTTTCATAGTTCAATAGATAGAGGTAGTTGAAATACCAACATGGCATTGCACAAAATTAGTCAACACACCTAAACCACAGAGCGTATCCAGGGCTGGAAGTCATTTTTTAGTGCACTTGCAAAATTTTGCTGGTAAGATTGTTTTCCAGTAGCAAACTGGTGAGACCACTAGCAAATTCTTTCCCTTTGTTTAGGAGACATGGATGATTCTAACTCACAAACGTTTGCTAGTGGATATTTTTCTCACTCACAGATTATCAAAATCATTCGCATTTTGTGAGTTTGCAAGTGTCATTTTGGAGCCCTGGTATGTATCCCGCATGTCATAGTTAATTGGAATAAATGTCATTTTATTGTCCCATTGCAGGAAGTATTGAATCACTTGTAGTGAAGTTTGCCGATGGAGGTCCCAAGAAGAGACAGCAATCTCAGCAAAACCATGGTATAACTATAAGTATTTACTTATACCCAACAATATTATTCTCAAAGGTGATGTGTCTAGAGGCAAATTACTTGCTAATAATATACTGAGCCTGAGGAATGAATGACCTATTGTTTTAGTGTAAGAAATGATGTAGTTTTAGGGGCTATTTACACCATACCAGAATGAATTTCCAGCTCCATTTATTTCTCTGTATTTGTTGACATGATACCGAAATGACATTCGTTCTTATACAAGTCATTCTGCAATGAGTTCATTCTGGTGTTCAATCCAAATGAAATTCTTGATCTGGTACGAAATTTCATTCCTGTATCAATGTAAGCTGAAACAAACTTTTTTCCAGAGTGAAAATCACAAATCCTGTAGTCTGGTGCAAGTTGCACATGCATATCTGATATGGCATGAACACCATGTGAGCGAGAATTCCTTAAGCTGAGCCGGTCAATTTTATCATGTGAATGCTATATGAACTTTACTCCGGAACAAAACTCATTCTGGAATGAAAGTCAGTCAAGTATCACATAGACAGCCCCTTGAAGCTCATTTTGATGCTTGTTTTAGCTCGCTTACATGAAGGTGCTAGTCTACTGCTAATCAGCTCTATTCCATGAAGGTTCTTTGACTAATGACTTTATTTTTCTGTTGTAATGTTATTTTCATCTAAGCTGCAATTGTTACGAATTCTGATGTAATGTTCTTCCTTGTTTTCTTTGTAGTAAGGTGTGTGTCTCATTAAATCTTTATTCCTATTATTTTTAGCAGACAGTTCATGGCCCATTAGCAGACAAGAGGTGAGTTTTTCCTTTAGATCATAGCAAAGCACCCCAGCAAACTGAAAGCTTTTTTGTCCATAACCCAATGTTGGAAGCTCAAAGCCAACAAAATGTACATGTACTTTAACAATGTAATTTTGTTACATTAAAAATATATCTCCTTTCATCTTTGATTTGATTTTTTTTCTAGGGAGTACCACTTTTGGGATATGGAGATGCACTTGTCATGCAAAATGGGTCAGTACTTACAGTGATTAGGGTGAAACTGTGTCACCTCTGTTATAAGAATTGTCCTCTGAGAGGACTGACATGTGATTACTGATAATCATTATTAAACTGAGTAGCATTATCCATGTGAAATGTTTGTAATATTAACAATAAAATTGACAATGAATACTATGAAATCTTTTCGAACCTATCAAAACAAGGTGGCAGGGCAGTTTGTGAGGTCTGGGTTGAGGTGGTCTTATTTAATTACTTACTAATGGACTTACACACTCTATGACATAGTGCTTTAACTTGCTTTAAACCAGTAAGCACAAAAACTATAGATCTAAAGCCATTCCCACCCTCAAATACTTTAGCATGTAATGAAATTCATCACATAAACCACTTCAGTAGTATTTTCACTGGCATGGTATTATCATACTCATGTAGAAAATACAACAGTAACTTTTGAGTCCACTGATAGTATCTTATCACGTGGCCATTCAACAAGCAACAAGATTAATGTCACAAAATTGAACTTGCCTTATGTCAATGTTGCCTAATATAAATTCCTTGATATTTTTTCAGGTCCCCAGTTAACAACACAGCAAGGGTCACACATGCTACAGTTCTTCAAGGACAAGTAAGTGCCTCTGCAATAACAATCATGTCTACCCCTCCAGTGTATAATTATGTTGCAGTTAATTTTTTATTTCAGTTAATTTTTATTTTTCCTTTGTTTTAAATTTATTAGCATACATTACCATACCCAAAAACAATGGAAAAATAACAATTAACAGAAATGAAAAATTAGCTACAGCATATATATTATTCTTGTGCACATGTCTCACTATTACTCCACTGTTGTGTTTTTTTTTTGTTAGGGTGGAGCATTTGTGCAGACAAACATTCCTTTAGCCTACCAGCTTGCGGCAGCAGGAGGCGGCAACTGGCTTGCAGCGCATCAACCGTACATTCATATGCAGCATCAATTACAACCTGTAAGTCCTAGGTACAAATTCTAAATGAGAGCTGCAGATGGCCTGCAATTGCATGTAGCCTCAATGCAGTGAAGGCAACTGTTGGAGCTCTCTTACATGAGTTTTTTATTTGTTTTCAATTCCTATGAAAACAATAATACATCATTAACTAGTGAGAATTTAATTTGATTTTTCCCTTAATCTTGTGCTTGGTAATCTATGATAATAAGTTTGAAACAATGACTGAAGTAAAATTGAACCCAAAAATATAACTGAACCACAACATGCCCCCTGACCCCAACACCAGTAATGTACCTGAGCTGCTCGTAAGGTGTTTCCTCATTGTTCACAGAAAGCAATAACACAACATTCTATATCATTATTTCCCATTGTTTCACGGTTATGGTACCAAACCAATTGGCTTTTACGGTTAAGAGAGCTACCACATGACCCCCCCCCCCCCCACCCCCCAAGACACTAACATTTATTTAACTCACCTATCTTTTCTTCCTTTCTGTTGTACCCAGAGTCAACTAACAGCAACAGCAGTAACACCTTCCAATCTTGAGCACAATGTTGGCCCAATGCAGCAAAGCTCAGTTCAGCATTTAACCAATCAGATGAACCAGTTACAAATGTCAGGCTCACAGTACATCACTAGTCCTGTTCATAGTACGTTCTCACAAGCGTCGTGGCAAATGATGCATCAACACGGGCAACATGCACATCCACATTACATGACAGCTGAGGTGAGGAAGAAAAAAATTGCAAAGAACTGAATGAGTATGTAAATTCAACTTTTTTAATTTTCTCATTCAGAATTATATAGCTATGAAAGATAAGCAATAGAAACAAATTAGGTTTCCACTGTCAGTGGTCATTTTTAAGAGCTCTTGAACTTAAAAATAACCATTGTACAAGCAAAAGATTGTGCATTTCTATTGTTTATCTGGGCAATAAAATCACTTTCTGATAACTTTTTTGATTCATCGCCAAATTTGAATATTTCTTTTGATTCTCTTGCCCTGACAGCAGAGATCATGTGGCCTCACAGTCTTTTAATCTTAGAATAGAATTATGGTAAACTAGCAATTGGGGGGACAGCGGGGGTCCAAACCTCCCACTTCCCATTCCTTCCATTCCTGGCTCTCACCCTTTTCTCTTGGCTTCCTCCCTTTTAGCCCTTTTTCAATTAATGCAAAATATTAAGCATCATGTTGCATAATTCCACCATCTTTCTCCTGCTTCCCATTTTCTCAGACCTCCCATCTCTGCTCCCCCCCTTTTCCGTTCCTTTCCCATTCCCTATTCTCCTGGTATCCCAGCCCCTGTCTTCCCTCACCAACAAGGACTGACAATAACCACTGCAACATTATGATTTCAGGAGCATTCAATTGGGACCTCCCATGTCACCACAATCTCCTCCTGCCTCCCATACCCCTTTCATCCCCTATTCCATATATACCAGCTCTCCTGTATGGGTATCCAAATCTCCCGCATAAAATCGGCTTTTGAGTATTTTTGTGTTATAGTTTGAAGTTTAGCCCCTTTTTTGAAAATAGTATGGTTTTGGGGGGCATTTTTGCATGTATTTAGTCACTGACAAGGACTATTTCGTCATTACAATGATGAATGGGAATTTTGATGGTATGTAATTCATGTAAGACTTCACATAATGTCCTAAGTAGACTTTCTCAAAGTCGTTCGCTTGGTTTTCTGGTCTGGTGTGGTAGGACCCGGCACGAACTTTCGCTCGCTCGCGCTTCGCGCTCACAGTCGCGCTACGCGCTCAAAAGCTCGACTTGTGAGCAAGTCTATGTCCTAAGCAATTCCCATGACTGTCATAATTTGTGGGCTGAGGAGGGGGGGGTGGGGGTAAGTCGTTTGTTGACATTCGGGGGGGCGGGGTGGTAGTGCAAGAGATACAGTCTCCAGATTTTAGATCTCCAGAGCTTAGGTTATCATCTCTGCTATTCTCCCAGTCTCCCAGCACCTGTCCTCACTGACAATACTACTGCTAATCTATGATTTCAGGAGCATTCAATGGTTGGAGAAGGAGATCCTCTTGGGCCTCCCATGTCACCACAAGCTGCTGGCCTGCCACAGCATTTGGCAGATCACACTCAAACTTTAGAAGATCACAGAATGGGGAGTTATACGTCACCTTACCAAAGGTAATGTTGAACTAAAGATGTTAAAACTGTAGCCGTCTGAGTCAAGATTTTAACAGAAAAATTTAAATTGAGCCTATCCGTTCAACCTTAATGGTGTTAGGAGTTTGAATTACTCAGGGGCACCCAAGGTCAATTTTCGGAAAATATCTATTCAGAAGACGATTTGAGATCTAGAATTTTCGGATCATTTTTTGTAAAATTTCTTGCTTGCTTATCTCTCCTAGGATTTTCGAACATCCTAAAAATTGGTGTAATTGCCCATTTTTAACGGATTTTTACCCTAAAAAGCTCACCTAGAATTTTCGGGAGCCTTTTTTCTGACTGAAATTTTCGAAAAGGTAAGTTTTGATCCCTATGATTTTCGGATCTCGAGACTTTCAGTTAGGAAATCCGAACAGATGAAAAATTCTTAGGGGATAAAAATATGCCTATATCTACCGTTTAAATACTAAAACACGTTTAACAATGCTATGTTTAAGTGGTTTTGAACTATATTCTCGTTGGGTGCCCCTGATGACTGTGTTCCTTTAGGCAGAGTTAGATTGTTCCCTTAAACTGTTGGCTCCAATTTTTTACCTATTTTTCTTATTATCTCATCTTAAACTTATATTGCATTTGTAAATGACATTTGTCGTGTAATAATTCTTAAAGTTATAGTCCGTAAAGATTGTTGTTGTTGATAATGGAAGATGAAACAGTTATGTCGCCTTCATTAACTGGTATCACCGGTGTAATGACAATCTTAAGCTTACAAAGAAACATTTGACCAATTAAGATATGTCAGTGATATGCCATTAAAAATTTATTTTGTTTTTCTTTCAAAGAAAATGAAGCTGGGAAAACGAACCAGGAAGCTGCGAATTATTTAAAGTAAGTTAAAAGAAAGGGCGGTTGTGGTAGAATGTATTCCTTCGAACTGATGAATGTTTTTTCCCATTTCAAACTCATTATCCGTGTAAAAAGATATAATTATTAAGACAAGTTTGAGCTTACCTCTTAACGCTTCGGGACCTCTTGCTGTTTCTGTGATTCTGCCGCCATTTTGAAATCCCATACAAAAATTTGGGCGAAAAGTATCGTGGGTTTTCTAGTTCCCAGTTCACAACCGTTGCTCTGAAGCTTCACGGGACCGACAGGGTACCCGAATCAGGAACGGGGGAAGCGGTGCGGGGTGTGGAAGGGTGTTGCTTTTGAGCAAGAGAGCAGCTGGACATCACATTTCTGGCAGGTCTAAGGTCTCTAGTTTTAAAATAGGCCAGACCCGGCCAACCTTGAACTAGTATATACTTGCAAGACTTTTCTCAATATTCAGCTCTCTCAGGGGTCGTTAATTAAGCTGTTAGCCATGTCTTCGCTCTCCATTCTTGTCAATAAGCAGGGATATCAAAGGAATCACGCAAAGGTTCGAAGAGGGTAGGAACATGTTTTAATTAAACCCCAAAGCCATACTTTATTTGATTCGTTCTTTTAGAGGTCTGGGTGGCTGGGTCGCACGAGAACACTGGGGTTGGGTGGGATGGTACGACGAAAGAGTCTGCCTTTAAATGCTGACCACCGAACTCGACTCTGTTTCGATTCTCCACATTTTAATAACAGGCGAGGAGCCGAAAAAACAAATGGCACAAAAACATCCTCGTCCCCAGGGCTTTTCTGGTAGAAGATAGAAGGGGCGGAAAAAGGAAAAAGGCCCAGAGACGAGGTTGGCACAACCAGCCATGTGTTTTATACTTAATTAGAGGTTGATCCTTTTTGTAGGTTGACTTAAAGAACAAGCCCCAGCCTGTGAAATCGAGAGGAACTTGGAAGAGGAATTGAGTAAGATTCAACAGGTCGCCTTGGAATCTCATTCAGAGCAGGGCATGGTGTTAATTTATGTTAATAGAACTCAGTTTGCTCCTTCGCTGTTGTTTTAAAACAAGATGTCTATTTTTATGGATTTGCTTTAAAAAAAATGCGCCCTTGAAAGCTGTTTGCTTTACCGTGTGAAAAGATGGTGTGCGATCTTCTCCAAGGCCATGCCATATTTCTCTTTCTCTCTTTGCTTCAGAGGCCTTGAGGGGTTACTTGGCAGTCAGGAAATGTGTCAAAAAATTCGGATCAGACGTGAAGGTCTTTTGGCATTTTCTAATCAAACTATTCCAACGGGAACTGGAGCCGAAGTACGTCTTTCAATTGTTTCTGGAATCGTTATGGGGGACGGTCAGCTATTGGCCAATTTCTTTTCCGTTTCCCTGGTAACAGTCCAAGAGGTCGTTGCGAAAGTTTACCCGCCCCAGGTTCCATCTCGTTTAATAGACCTTTTTACCGATACGGCGGCCATATTGAATTAATTCGATTTAAGGAGTATTTTAGGATGTCCAGAGGGCATGAGCACGTTTCGTTTGTATTTTCGAGAGCTTTTCGCGACATTTTTTCTTAAAGTTTTCTTAGAATAAGATTGTAATGGGAAAACAGATCCTTGTGCCGTGTTTGGATGTAATAATGATTGCCAATAAAATGATCACAAATGAAATGTGCTCATGCCCCCTGGACATCCTATAATACTCCTTAAAACGAATTATTTCAATATGGCCGCCGTATCGGTAAAAAGGTCTATTGTGTATTGCAAAATGTTTTAAAAGACTATTTCAAGACCTTAGTTTTTTAAGCGCTTTAACACTGGATCCTATTTTACGAGAAGCGTGTAGTTTTCTTTCTGGCAATATTTTCATACCTTTAGCACCAAATTCTTTTCTATCCTGTCAGTGAAAATCTAAAATTGTTCAGTGCAAGAGTTAAAAAAATACAAGATCGATTGTTGTCAGATAAAGTAACTCGAAGTTGAAAGTCCTTTATGCGAGAGTTTTGTTATAAGAAATTTTTGTAGTGTAGTTTTATTTCCCTTTCGAATAAGATTGAAGAATTATTTTTACGCATTCTCGTTCAAGCTGTCATTCTTCTACTGTACGCTTCTGTTATTTCGGTGATATTTTCGTAACCAGGCCAGGCCATGAGTTTGCGACGTATTTTAGAGCTCAAGGATTTTTTTTCAAGTGGAAAGAAAAAGGAAATTATTTTAAATTGTGTTCTCTGAGTTTAGAACAAAAGAATCTATTGTGATCTTTATTTAATTCAATATAGCAATTATTACGGTGTTCAGAGATTGATGTGCCAAGGAACGAGTGTAGAATTTAGTTTTCATATATTTTCTCTCCTTTTTCGGACGCTTCGTCTCTGAAATTACTGTCAATAAGTCGCTATTCTTATCTTTTTACTTTATGAGAGAAAGAGCGTGATTTGTACAAATTTTAGGGGCTTTATGTGTAGTCTAGAAGTAGTCAGCCGTTTCAGTGATTAGCTGAGGCAACTGAGGGTGAGCGAAGAAATCTACCAAAAAACCTTTTTCCTATCCTTTCAGTCAGCGCAGTGAAAGTTAAATTTTGATTGGGATCTGTGAAAGATAAGTAGAAATTAGATACATCCGTCAAAGACAATTTTCGCCGCCCTTGGGATTGTTTGTGGAATGAATCATTGTTTCAGTTTACATCGCTTCTTTTTCCCTCGGATGAACTGGGAAGATATACGGGGTCCTTTTCCATGAATTTTGCCGTAACTCAGCCGAGGTCCCCAATCGACGAAAACTCTATACATAGCTTTCTTCCCGAGAATTTTTTGTTCAGGTCGTTGCCTCGTAAAAGATCAGAATGTATCGTTTAGTTTTTTGAGAAAAAAAAATTGGAGTGAGAATTATTTCTCAAATTTTATTGTACATAATACGGTTGTCGAGAATAGCGAAAAAGATATCGGGCTTTTGTGAGTATTTAGTTCAGTCGTAGGATTTTTAGTTTCTTGATATTTTGTACAAAATTGTTCGTGTTCAAAGGAGCCGGCTCAACTATTTCCTGCCCTATTAAAGTCATTAAACCAGTGGTACCACTCAAACAGAATTACTTTATCCAGTCAAAAGAGGGAGGAAAAAAGGATATCTATCAGTCAACTTAATATTTTGGAATTCCAGTTCAAGGAACCTTTATTTATATCTGTTAAAAATGTCTACCTGATTTCATTCATCCGTGTGTTTCATAACAAAAATTTTTGACATAAGAAAACCCGTAGAAACAAAACCTGACTGCGTTCATTTTAGTTAGACCTTGTTCAAATGTAACTGAGATTTCGCTTAACTTTCCTACAACCTGCGCGCCACGTTCTTACAAGTCCCATATTTAAATTCCACACTGCACCTTTCTTAGGATCAAGTTAGGTCTCTGGGAAACTGCCTACCCAACCCTCCCCAAGCTAACATTAACACTTACTTCTTACTTAGGGCAAAATGATGGCTTAGGGGAGGGGTAGGTGGGCAGTTAATCACTAAAACGGGGCAAATGTTTTTTGTCAAGTAGCTTCCCCAAAAGCATGTGAGAAGCTTTGTACTTCAGGACGCAACGTCGGTAATTTGAGCGTAGAATATTTTTATGAAACGTTTTGAGATGATGATTGTTCCATAGGTGACCAGTGACAAACGAGATTTTCCGTTACAACGTGAAATATAATTTTATTTATTTATGTTTCAAAATCTGAGGCACATCTTTTTTATACTTAAACTTGAGAAACCACGATGGATTAATTATTTGTTGTAGACTTACGTCGGGACCCTTTTTTTCTGATTAGTTCAAACTGTGTTCAATTGGTGGATTTTCACTGTCGAGTAATTTTTTTTACTTGCGCGCACGCGTAAATAAATTAAATCAACCCCCTCTAAAACGGACACGTTTGAGACCGGCATCCTGAGTCCGTTTTAGCTTATAAATGCCCGTCTTATAGCAAATCAACTAAAAGGAGATAAAGAAAGGTAGGGGCCAACTTTAGGTGTCCGATTTAGCAAGGTGTCGGTTAGGATAGAGACAACCTATAAAAGGTCGCGTGTGAGCGTAAAGGTTGAACCTCCTTCAATTTTTACGTTTACGGGCGACCTTTCATACACTAGCTCGTATTTTATTTGCGCACGTAAGCAAGTAAAATAATTATGCGACAGTGAAAATACACCTTTAGAGATACCAGCCTTTACACAAACTTTTAGAGCTTGCTTCCTAGTTTTTGTCTGGGGTGAATCTAACCTCAAAATGTCGAGCTTTCAGTTTCTTATCTTATTCTTTGTCATGAAAACATCCCCCAACTGCTCGGTTTTTGCAAAATATCCTTAAGGGTTATTTAAATTAATCATTCAGGCTTCGTACACATGACACAGGACGAATTGTTGACCGAGCGCTTCGTTCACAAGGTACCGTTAAATATTTTCGCTCTGTTCACACGGAAATTTAAACGTCCATGCGTCTAAATTTTCGCACGGTTAAGGTGCTTTCGTGTGAACCGAACGCCTAGCTTAACGAACGAATTTTCAACTGGTAGAAAATTCGTTCGATGCCGTTTGAATGTAGCCTCAATCAAAAGTGATTGTGTTCAATATCTCCGAAAATCATTTCTAGAATCAAAGCTCTTTTGAGGTTGCAAAGGTTTAGATAACTTTGTTGATCTTACATCGCAATAGTTAGGAATTAATTTATAACATGATTGAAATGGAAGTTGATCGTGACTGCCGTGCAGTCGTTAGTTGGTATAGAGACTTAAGTCTCACTTTTTTAGTCGCACAATAGGGCCATTTATACGAGGAAAAACAAGACGCGTCTTAAATAAGACGCGAACTTTCCGTATAAACGGCACATTTAGTCTGAAGTAAGACGCGGCTTAGCTAAGACGCGTCTTATTTTAGAACAGCCCTTAACGCCTGTTCTTAGATAAGACACGTCTTAGCTAAGACGAGAAAAACTTCGTATAAATGACCGTCGCGTCTTACATATTAAGACGCGAACGCATAGTACGTATGCGTTAATTTTTGGCGTGCCACGTTGGATTGCCGTTGCTACAGGCAACATTCACATGAAAACGAGTCAAGAACAGAAATAAGACGCGAACTATTTATACGAGCTGTTCTCGTCTTAGATAAGACATGCTCGTATAAATGATACAGTTCGCGTCTTATTTTTCATCGTATAAATGGCCCTATTGATGCAAGATTTCATTTGTCTTTCTTAAAACGAAGTTAAGGATATGTTCATACTAAAACGAGTTGCTTTTCGTACCGACATGAAAACCTATCCGGTATATAATATGAAGACCTATCCGATCTGTGACTCTCCATTTAGATCGACGCGGCAAAGCTTTGCTCCTTTGCAGAAACCGCGACGAAATTACCGTTTTTATTTGTGAACAGGAGCTATATCCGGTATGGTTTTCGAGCCGGTGCTAAAGCTATCCGATATAATGTGAACTGGCCTAAGTGCAAACTCTGATACGCAAATATTGTTTTATTCTCACGCAAATGCAACTCGGTTTTTCACTTAGCATCAATTTGAGATAAGAGTTTTTAGAAGAAACAGTTCCTTTTCTATAACTGTCTAGTCGAGGCTACGCAAGACCATTGGGGACTTAAACAACCACGACGGCAACAACAATAACAATAACTTTGCACGTGCGTGACGCTTTTTTGTACATTTCTTTGCCGTCGTTGCACGACACATGACGTGAAACTTTCTTATTTCACGAGCTTGGGAGACGATTTTCTTTTTCTTTTTCTTCTCCAACACTTAGATACAGACCTTAAGAACTCAATCCAGATTTGAAAAATAGAATTTGTCACATAGTATGATAAGAAATAAGAGCAATGAAGTTTAAAACAGTGCGAACTTTTTTTTAAGTGACGATTTCGCCGTGGTAGTTGCTTGAGCTCCCCAATCCCAAGGGACTGGTAGCAGCCTATATCTTTTGGAACACGAAATTGCCATGTCGTCATCGTCCTTTAAATGTTCTTTAATCCTCAATGTTTGGCTCCATAGCATACCCGTCTTGCGAGTACTTCTACATTACTTTTTCATACGTTGGTTGTGACAAATCGACAAAAAAACTTCAATACAATTTAATACCAGCTGGGAAATCTTGCTCCAAAGCAGGCTGGATTAAAAAGAAAAAAACAGCGAGTAAAAATTATCTTTGGTCTTGAAATTGCAAGAAGTGTAAAAACTGCACGCTAAAATGAGAAGGGGATATTAATTAGTTACAGTATACTCTGTCTAAAACAGACTCTTTTGGACCTATTGTTGCTGTGCTCCTCAGTAAAATCTTGGCACCCTATCCTTAACTTTCGTCTTGTGCATGTCTTTCACACCAACTTACCACAAGTCATTTCTTAATCTGATACGGCCTCCTTTGCGCTCAAAGACAAGGCCGCCCAAGCATAAATTGATCAAGCCTACGAACTGAATGTACATGCGTGAGACACCAAATAAATTTCGCTCAAGACAAGCCAGATAGTCTTCGACTGTAGCGTAGCTTACACTCAAAAGAGTACCTGTTTCAGAGTCGACTGTAGAAATTTGTCGGGTAGAAGATTTAGAGAGGGGGGAATTTTCTCCTTTTTTAGTTAAAACTTCCAAATTGCTTTGCTTCAGGTCAGAGAATATTAGATTTCATTGATGTAGGTATATACCGCTTACAAATTCGGGAATTAGTGTCAAAGTCGCGTTTATCAAGAAAGCGTTTAGTTTTTACTTCATAGAGCCGGTCAAATTTCTCAAGGGCAGGCACCGTTGATACTAGAACTGTGTCCGCCTGGAAAGTCGAAAGTCGGGACCAGTTTTAGAGAGTGTCTTTGTCTTTTTTTTACAGAGAAAGTGACTCTAATTTAAATCCCGACTTTGTATTTTTGCTGTGCCGGTTTATTTTTTTTATTATGTTGTCAAGTATTTTTTTGACAGCTTAAAACGAATCACGCATTTGTTCTAGCAATGTTAGTAAGAATCATGCAAAAAGTAGCTTCTTGATAAGAATTAAAGCGCATTGTCGCAGAGGCAAAGCAATTTTATGTGGTTATGTAGTGTTTTTTAATTTGCTTTAGAGAAATTATTGAAAGAATCATCGAATAATTAATTCCAGGTAGATTCACTCCATGCGAAATTTCAGTCTTTTGTAAAGCGCCCGCATATCGGTTAATTGATTTAGGGAATTTATGTTGTCTTTCTGTTTGTTTGCCTTTTTAAATTTTAATTTTAATTAGTGGTTTGTGTAGTTGAATCAAATAAAGAAATAGAAAAAAGGAAATTGAGGTTATATAGGGTTTGAATTTTTATTGCCTCTGCACTTTTTTAAGAGCGAAGTTTGGGAACTAATTAAATTCCAGTCCTCACTCCTGAATATTTTCTTCCATCTCATCTTGCTCCCACTTATTCACTTATTCACTTAATTGCGCTACGCTCGGAATACCTATACACGCTACACCAAAGTCTGGTCTTGCGCACTCCCCCCCCTTATGATGACCTGCCACTTTTATACAAAGACAGTTATGCAAAATCTGCTGTGTCGTTCGATGTTCACATTATGTCATTGCCTAGACAAGAGCCTTCTTCGTATTCGCTTCGCTTTTAAAATTTGTTTACGTCACCAGTTAGTCACGCCATTCCTTAGTGGTGTACCTCCTCCAAAGAAATCGAAAAATCGCTGTTCTTATTATTGCATAGCCTGCGTAGCGTCGCCTTTTTGCGCCTGCCACGCAGGCTAATTATTGCATTGGTGACCAGAAGCTCTGCGGTAAGGTTTTCCCGCCGGAGAAAAACTATCCGGTGAAGTGTAGTCATGGCATTATTCTGCATAACAAGAAAATGAAATACGGGATTGAGATGGAGTGCAGGTCATTAGAGACAATTAGGGGGCGGCTTCCCTATTTTCTTGAATTCTTTATCGTTGAAAGTTTGCACAGACGAAAAGCAGGCAATTTGTTTGAAAATGGCAAAACGTTTGCAGCACTTGCTCGGACTGAGATGACTAGGCTAGCCTATCGCGTTCATCCCCCGGGGGGTACTCCTGGGAATTCTTAGTGGGGGTGTTCACGTGCCACCTGGTCCGGTTCTCCAAACTTCAGACCTGAACCTTAAGAAATTATGTCATCATTACTTAGATTAGAACAGCAACAAAAAAGATTTCTTGAAATCCTTTTCGAATTCGCATATTTCCTCTCTTTCTTACTCATTTGGAATTGAAACAATAAATACGGTCGTACAGTCTCGTAGTTCTTTTGAAAATAATATCTAATTCCGGACCAAAATGAGCAAAGAAAGTACCCGTTTTTAGACGGCGCAAAAACCCTACCCTTTGGTGCTGCATACATATATGGCTTTTTAGGGGAGTAGTCCCCGGGCTTTCATCAGAGTTCTATGCTAATCAAAACTGGAAAATAAGCGTGCAAAAGCTCCTTGGAGAAACTGCAGTTATAGTCAGTAGTGAACCGAAGTTTTGTATAAATGTCATCTGTGACAGTGTTTACAAAAAATAAATGTCAGTTTCCCTGCAGATAGCCAAAGGAAAATTTGTTTTTTAAAACTGCTCGTGACAGAGCGCGCGAACAAAATCGATCGAAGCCGCAATTATTAAACCTACCTTTGTGACGTTTGCTTTTCATTCTTCAATTTAAAAAGAATGCGTTGGATTACGAAGCGAAAATGAAATGGAAAAGTAAATTTGTATTAATTTGCCTACTCCTTCTGTTAAACAGAAAACATTGTGAAGGTAAGTACGAATTCATCTTCTCCAAATTCAGCCTCGTTTATTTAAGCAATAGACTACACTTTCTATGGGTTTACCGGCGTGATAACCCACGCGGGATGTTGGGAGAACACGAGAAAAGCTTGTAAATCACGAGCCGAAGGTAACTGGTAGATAGATAAACTATCCGTTTTGTTGCTGGTTGGCACATGGTTAAGTTTTCCTGGAGACTTTGTACACCAGAAATTCACACAGTTGTTGTCTTTCTCTGCGATTTGGCATCGTTGTGAAATGTAAACTGCTCTCCAGCTTTGTACTTTATTACTTCTAAAGCTATGGCAGTAATAAAATGTGGAAACCAACGCTTTTGATATTAAGAAGGGCTGGGTAAGTAACTTGTTCTGTTTTTTAGCCTTTCTAAAACCATTGTTTGCAGATCAATAGCCGGTTTTGTTTATGGCTCGTGGTCCGGATGCCTTTTTCTATGGGTTTACCGGTATAATAAACCATAGGTTTTTGACCAATCAGATCACGCGTACTATTTCAGTTATTTTATAATAAAGTATGCAATGTTTTTTTTTGCGTTTTGAAAGCGCTTGCCGTTCGGCGAGTGTGCCTTGGTGACTAAGAGCTGAAGCGTAATTTTTTTAAGATTTCATACTGTGCTCCGGCACCGTGATTGCTTGCACTGCCGTTTAAAATAGCATGACTTTTAATTGGTAACAGATCTGGTAGATAGTGTGATGTACAATTATTCAAAAGACGATGCTTGAAAAAAATATATAGCGCCTGGGGTCATAAAACTTTACAGGTCTTTAATGGCATTTAATGATCTTCTCATGATTATGCGCAACTGCACAAACTCAACAAATAACGGTAGTTTGCAATTTTATCTTTTGAAACTTAAAAGGAAAATAAATAGACAAAACAAAAATAAAACCATATTTATTTGTTTGTTTCACACCATCGCATTGTCACGTTACGTGTTCATCCTTAGCGAGCTCATTCTCGAGCCCAGTGCCTACTCTTCAGGCGGTTATACTGACCAGAGATTGAGCTCGCAGTGCCGTGCGCGCGATTAAAACCGGCCTGCCGTCAAAAATAGAACATGTATTCGTTTGTGACGTTCGCTTTTTCATTCTTCTATGATAATACATTGGATTTTCCATTCAGTTTTGTCCAAAACGAAAATGACGTGGAAAAAAATATTTATAATGGCTTTTCTTTCCCTACTGTTAAACAGCAAACTTTGTAACGGTAAGGACTGATTCTTTCTTTTAAAGCACTGGTAGGATGGGCATTTTTTTACGAAAGTTTCGCTGGCGGCAAAAAATATTCACTATCTTACTCCTTGTTTTTAAGCAGGGAAGAATCCTGTTTCTGTGGATAATGACAGCGAGAAGTCTACTGCGGGATGGAACCCTACTCCACTGTATGCAGGACAGATAAAACCCCTACACAGGCATACCAGCCCCAGCTTCACCGAGAGCTCAGTTAAAACTGGTAAAGAACAAGGTAACGTTGATCTCAGGAATGAGAAAATGGAGAAAATCTTGACCATGCGCAAGCTTGCTATGCGAAGATTGGCCAAGAGACATGAAACTGTGTTTCACCTCATACTGCCAAGCCGCACTTGCTTGAATGTTGATTTCCTTAAATTTGCTATTTAAGGAAACGTCAACATTCGAGCGAGTGCGGCCAACATTTGCTACAGGCAAAGTAACTGGTAACTACCCAGAACAGTTCTTCATATTTCCCGACCTCTCTAGCTTTCCCACAGCAGTTAGTTTTAGACTGAAATGTTTTCTTTTTTGACGCGACCTTGATTGACTACTGTTTTACCCTTAGTTGTTATTTTCAGAAGTTTTCTCTTGACAGAGGAGAGTATAATAAACCTTTTAAATACGAGAAAAAGCTTACTTTAATTTGTAACCACGACTATAGGTTTAAATGCACCAGACATTGATCTCGAGACCAAAGTTGGATTTTGATGCCCCGGTTGTTCAAAAGATGGATAACGCTTTCCATTCAGATAAAACTGTAACCAAGGAATAACGCAATTGGTTTTCGTACTTCTTATATTCACTATAGCGCTTTTAGACTTGCCTACAAGTCGAGCTCGGAACCGGAACCGGAAATGTGAAGCGAAGGACTTTGAAAAAGTCTATACTCAAAAAGTAGATAGCGCGGCGCTATCTAGTTTATGAGTAGCTGAGGCCTTTATAGCGAGCGTATATCAATGCAAGAGATCATAACAAGTCATCTTGACCAGCGTTGTTCAGGTAAAAAAAATATCTTAGAAGTGGCTTATTTTTCCCCTTTTAAGACAATTTCTGCGTTTTTGTCCTTCCAGAAGTACCAGTCCAGAGGAAAGTTAAACTACCCATGATCTTAACACCTTTACCGAGTACTAATGAGGACAAGTTTTCCTCGAAGATCAATGAAGAAGGCGCTGATACTAAAGACAAAAGCGATACAAACAGTGATCGTTCAGAGCATGCGCACGATATCCCTAAACCCCGGATGACAGAGCACGACCGCCCAACACAAGGTGGCACCGACTCTAAGGCGGAGCGGCACAAACCAAGCGCGCATTACGAGATAACATCCCCAGGCCTACGTTGGACTGCGTACGAACTCAGGACTGAAGTTACACAGAAAACCCGAAAACGTTACAAAAAGAAAAAAAACAAACTGTCCCAGCGTGCCGACGACGACGAGGAGAATAATGATGAGGATGACAATCAACGACAGTCAAGATCTCTTGTCAATTATGCAGCGATTGGTGCTGGTGTAATGGTGTTCCTGTTTATATTTGCTGGGTTGGCTCGTCTGTGGTATGTTTCTTTGATTTCACAATTAGGGAGACTTCCCTCGTTTGTGAACTTGTCTTAGTAGAAGCTGGCTCTCTGTCAACTGCCAGTGTTAAATAAGAATGTTTTTAAGGCAGGAACTGATAGTTGTCACTGACTCTACCCATTGCTTGTGAATAACATTCACATTCACATAACATCACCAGGAACTTAACTTCAGCAGTATAAGTCATTTTGTACATTCCGTTTACATTAAGATCCTGCAGCACTGAGTCGATTCTAAATTGACCAGCTTTGCAAGCAAAAAGAAAGCACATCACGTCGCTAGTAGTTTTGTATAGCACGTCTTCATTGGTGGATTTATTAGAAGGTTTACGCTGCGGTAAACTAAGTTGTATACCAGGGATCGTGCGCATGCATATTTTAGGATAGGATACCTCTTTCTAAACCTCTTTCCAAATCCCTCTGCAAAGAGTTATTTCCGAGTTGAGAGAAATCGGCGGATGCTTGATTCTCTCCAGTCTCACCAGTTTTTTCGAAGTCTTTCATCTGCTCTTCGGTCCCTCACCATCGTTCACAATAGCATAATTTTTTTTTATCTTTAACTTTATTTAATTGCAGGGGAATCTGTAAGAAAAGATGCTCAGGGAGTGCCTATCCTGACCCTGGTTGTAATTTCAATTCACTGCCTAACATCAGCGAGCAGCTTAGCGAGGAAGAGATAATCTTTGAGAGGACCAATCTGAACTGCGGGACGCGGACATCAAGTGACTCTGCTACTCACAAACCTGAACCAAATCCACCATCTTACCAACTGGCAGCAACACACTTTGATGCCCAGTCGCCATGGACCCTAAGAGACACTCCCACATCCACACCTTTGATGGCAGTTTCTGCTGAATGTTCTGACTCTTCACCTAAAGAAAACATTTGCGTGGCGGTCGATATTCCTGAGCCAAATCTACTGTATAAAGAATCTACTGCTAGTACCATTGTTGACCTCTCTGAATCCAGTCCAGTCTCTGTTGTTATTGATGCTCATGAATCCGACTTTTGCGTGGTTGTTGATATACCCGACTTGAGCTCTCCCGACACCTCTTTCACCTGCTCGTCCTTAAAAGACATTCACAAATCCACACCTTTGGTGGTAGTTTCTGCTGACTGTTCTGACTCTTCACCTGGAGAAAACATTTGCGTGGCGGTCGATATTCCTGAGCCAAATCTACTGTATAAAGAATCTACTTCTTGTACCATTGTTGACCTCCCTGAATCCAGCCCAGTCTCTGTTGTTATTGATGTTCCTGAAGCCGATTCCTGCGCAGTTGTTGGTGTACCCGACTTGAGCTCTCCCGACACCTCTTTCACCTGCTCTTCCTTAAAAGACACTCACAAATCCACACCTTTGATGGCAGTTTCTGGATGTTCTATGGAAAAACATTGCGTGACGGTCGATATTCCTGAGCCAAATCCAGTTTCTGAAGAACCTGCTTCTTGCATTGTTGACCTCTCTGAAACCAGTCCAGTTTGTGTTGTTGTTGATGCTCTTAAAGTCGACTCATGCGTGGCTGTTATCCCTGAGATGAACTCTCCGGACACCTCTTTCACCTGCTCAAGCTTATTTGATGATGCCTTTTCGTGGTTTTCTTCATCATCTTTGACGTCCGTGTCATCACTCGATATCACTTCAGCAGAACCGGAAGCCTCATCTCTTACACTAGAACCTGAAACCTACTGCTCCTCACCGACACTAAATTCTACAGAAGCACTGGGGCCAAAATTGGAAATCACCTACCACCACGCAGCCTTAGCAACCGTTGAACAAGAAGTGGTTATACATGCTCGACCATCTGAGCCTTCGCTTCCAGTGACCATCGAACCAGAGTCCTCTTTACCCACTGCGGAAAATCAGCCACTGCTAGAATCATCTCTCGCTATAGATCCGGCCACACCCAAGCAATCCTCAAGCTTCGATGTATCTGCTTCTGTCTCTGGCGAATCAACACACACAGTTTCCTTGGCAACAGAAATTGTTAGCTCATCCCAAGAGTCTTGTAAAACTCCTGTGGCAGCAACAGATGATGTAATGTTGACTATTGAAGACGAGGAGGGTGAAGTTTTTCTTCACGCAAGCAATAAATCAGGAGCTGAAACTACAATAATGAGCCTGAATAGTGAGAATGAAGAACGCGTTACACAGTTCGTGGAAAGTCCTGCAAGTGACACATCTGCCGTGACTACAAAACCTAGTACAGTTGAAGCTTCCGGAGTGACTGCTAATGTTAAGGATAGTAGTGCGAAGAACGTCAATGGCGATAGGTAACCCTTTTGTATACCTTGGGTCGATAAATAGTACCTTTTCCGGCATACTTTGCATCCTTTTTGATCGCGGGAAATCCACTATGTTTTAAATATGAATAAATAAAAAACCCAGTACGTTTTCTCGACTTTTTCACAGCCATAAAATGCATCTGTTAGCCCCTTTGGGTCGTTTTACCCTACCCTTTCGTATAATATATCCAACGAGTGAAATCCCGAACTTTTCATTCACCTAAACCCTGAAAAAGGAACCAATTTCGGACGGACCCTCCCTCTACAGACTATTATAGTAAGTACCTAGCTCCCCTGGGGCTTACGAACTGCGTGATTTCTGAATCAAAAGGTTGCTTGAAAGGAACCAGTTTTTTGGTAGCTAAAAACCTCGGGTGGTTTCTCTTGAATTTTGAGACATGGAGAGAATTTATCACCAAATCACTTTCCTTGATTTTTTTGTACAGAAAATTGTTGTCCATCAAATTTAAATCCCCGGTCAAACACGACAGATCTGAGGGAGACTCCTGCTCTTCAACAAAAAATTCATTTCCGATTTCTGATGCTTGTGCATCGACGAGCTATACTGCTGAGAAGGATCTTGATATTTCATCCTCTTTGTTTCCTGGTTTAACGGGCGAGAAGCAGGTAAGAAGATCTATATATTTTCAAATTAAAAGATTATGTTTAAATAATCATTGGAAATGGGTGCAGTTTTGGAACTCTTTTCTAAAAAACTTTACACGGTATATACCGTACACGAGTTTGTTATGCGACCCCATGTCGTTTCGCCTACGTGATACAGTTTAATAATAATAATAATAATAATAATAATAATAATAATAATAAAATATTTGGAGCATTATACAGAAGTCTCACTCCTCTTACACGGTAACCCTAAGGAAAGTAAAGAAAATAGATACATGCATATGAGAATCTTTCACACTTCAAAAGAGTTTTCTCAACAACAGGTCAAATTAATATTTATATATTTATTAAATTGTAATACTTGAGAAATATAGTACGATTTATTATTTTCTCTCTTAAAATGTTTTTGTTTTATACACTAAGAAGCATCGCATTGTATTTTTTAAATATTTTTTTATTTTTCAAATGTACATGACATGATCTTTTGAGTGAGTTCAGTATAAGCTAAAGTGTACTCTTTCCAATTCATAAACAGACATCCGACTTGGCACTCGAGTTAGAAAGCGGACATGGCGCGACTGAGGTGATTGTTAAAGGAGAACTTCTTAATGTAATCGCTGAAGACTTCGAACAAACCGGGTAAGACTTCCCTTTAACAGAATACCAAGAGGAAGAGATCGATTTCTTGATCTCCCACAATATTAAGTAAAATTGAGTGCTAAGTTTTAGCCTCTTTTTCTTTAGCTTTGGCCAAGACATATATATCTAGACAAGCTGGAATTGAAAGTGGTTGTAACCGTTCTCTGATGTTGTCTTCTATATTCCAGCAACGTAACGCAAGGTGAACGCCAACCTGTTTTCTTAAGATTTTGGTATTCAACTAGCGCTGCGTTGCTGGCTTTGGCGTTTTAAACAGAAGATTCCAGCAGACTGAAGCTTGGGTATTAAAACTACTGTAATTGCACACCTAGAATGGGAATCTTGCATTTTGTATTAGATCTTTAAAAAGTATTGCATGACGTGGATGTTCAAACTTATGGTTCTTTGAGAAGGAAATAAATAAAACGTTATGTCTGTCACAGCCCATTCATGATATGTGTTCTTTTAAATTGGGCCCAGTTCTCTAAAAATAGAGGAACACAAACAGGACAAATACGCGCTTGGACATGCGAGCCTCAAACTAGAAAGGTTGCATACATATAAATCGAAAGAAAACTAGAACGTGTGTTGGTCACCTTTGCATGTCGTTCTATTTTATATTTCAGCATCAAACAAAGCGAACATCATTCTGTTTTAAACGCTAATGCTGACGTATTCATTCCACGCTTTCAAGCAACTGGCGGCCGATTTGAATCGGCAGAGCGATTTTGTAAACTGGAGCGTGGGTATGTTTTATACTTTATTTCTATTGCACACTTAGGACGTTTATCATTTATGTGAACTAAATGAGGTATTGGTTTACAAGTATGTGAGCCAAACAAAAACCAAAACCAAAAGGATCTTCCTCCCACCATGCGAACAGTTCTAAGATTCGAGCCATCTTGCAGGTCGCTGTAAAAAACCGCGGAACCGTGTATAACTCAATTCCAAAAGTTATCCCTGTAAATAAATTTCCAAACTATCATAAAACCGGTTCAACTGCAACAAACCGGATTAGTCCCACGAGACAAGTCTGCATAGTCTCTTGATTGCTTTCCAACCTCACAGAAGTCCCACAGTGCTCTATTTTAGACCCACTTCTTTTTTCTTCGTGCCTGTGATTATTTACGTTAGGACGAACCAATTTAAAAATAGATCCCTTTAATTTGGCATTTAAACGGAAATCTTACTGTGAATCTGGCCTATCGCCTGCTTTTATTTGCCTTTAGCTGCGAAGCAAACTTAAACGTGTTGGTAATTGTTGCCTTTCGTCTTTCCGCTTTTCAGCATTACCGGACAGAGTGTCTTAAACGCAGAGGTCAAAGAATTTTTACCATGCTTTGAGGCCGATAGTAGATTTAAAACATGCCCTGCTCAGGGGCATATTAGCGTCAGGACCAAATAAGGGAGTGCCCCCTTCCGGGAAACACCTACACAACAAAGAATTCTCCATGCAATATATAATTTACCGCTCGAAAAAGAAAAACATTAGCTGGGAAATCAAAATGAAACACTAAAGCCAAGAATGTTTTTCTTTTTAACCAAAGACAAAATATCAAAGTAAAAGACTGAAAAGAAAACAAGACAAGAATCAAAATAAGTGAATTTTACAAACACAGTAGACATCAAGTTGGCAAGATATTTTAGTTTTAGTTAATTTTTTTTCTTGACTTCAGAAGCGGCTCTTTCAGCTATGTTTCAGATGAAAGATTGATTGATTGATTCACTGATGATTGTTTTAGTTTTTTTTGGTTTTGTGATTTGTTTGCCTAATTTTTGTTTGTTGGGGTGTTACGGGGGATCTGGTCCGTCGGGGGGCGTGGGGTCCAGGGTATTCCGGGGTGTCCTGAGTATGTTCCGGGGGTGTTCCGGGGTGTTCTAGGCCTGTTCCTAGTTTTACAGACACCCAATTCTGAGTTTGATGTAGTTGACAATCGCCAGCTCAACTAATATTTTTTCCCCCACAGAAGTACCGGAGGAAGGCATTCGTTAAACGTACACGCCAAAGAATTTGTTCCTGTCGATTTTCAGGTGAGGAAATTTTCACTAATAATACGACCTTATCAAAACAACATTGGTGGAAATTTTCTCATTTAAGCTCCTTAGAAATTCCTATGAGCGGCTATCGGATCTCGCCTCCATGCAACGCGTATTATCTCTCTGGCTACATTACACCAAGAAGAAACAATTAAATTTCAATCACTGTAAATCCTGAAATAGTTACTTTCAAAGTATGCTAATCGCTATCGAAAGATATTGTAGCTACGAAAATATAGATATTTTTCCATACTTCGTAAGAAACGATTAAAGCAACATGTTTCGGTTTTTTAAGTTGTTTGTCGTTGCAAAAAATCGAGTATTTCTTATTTTTACAATTCCAGTACAATGATTAATAAAAATATAGTGAATGTTTAAAAAAAAGTGAACATTGTTTATGATAAGATGATAACAAAAAGATTTATTATTTCGTATTAGCATTTTCTCGTGAAATATTTTCGAATAAACGTCAGCATCGACTTGCTTTCATTTGAATCATCTTTGATTACAGAACAGTGCAAGTGTCTCCATGTTTGCCCAGCCTAAGCACGATGTGGTCCCGTTTGCTTCTCCAGCCCAGCCACGCCCTGTTAAAAAGAGACGTCGAGCCAGACGCCGGAAAAATCACTCCCAGGATCTTCAGCAGCCAAAAGGTATTTTAGTGATGCAAATAGGAAGTCCCTCACGAATAGAACCCTTGTGATTTCAGTGGAACATATTCGTGAAAAATATATCCAACAGACTCAATTTGAGCACTTAATTAGGCCCCCCCCCCCCCACCCCTCTCCCATGCAAAATTTTACTAAGTCCCTCAAGAATAGAAAAGCAGCGATTCCAGAGCTACAGTGCGAAGGATCTTGATATTTCATTTGCTTTGTTTTCTGGTTTAACGGACGAGAAGAAGGCAAGTTGTTTTATCTTCAAGTTAAGTTTAAACAATGGGAAATGGTTGCAGTTTAGGAACACTTAAAACGGTATACTGCAAGAGAACTTGTTGTGCGCACCCATGCAGTTTCGCGGTACGTGATACAGTTTTTAACTGCAGAATTTTTCTCGTAAGAAGGACCATTCCTTTTTAGCGGGGCAAGCGGGGGAGGGGAAAGGAAGGGGATATAGGGGTGGAGGGAAGGGGCAAACTTCACGACTCCCTGAGAGTATTCTCACTTCAAGCTTCGTTTATGGACTTAAGTACTCGCGACTGAGTGCGTATGATGACACCACACTATAACCTTATTATAATGACCTGTTACAGAAGTTGGTGCCATAATTCCTAACATTTTCGATGGTCCCCCTGATTTTAACTTAAGGTGGAAGGGCCATGAAGTCTTGGTCTGTTGTGATAACGAAGTGGCTGTATTAACTACGTTGAGGCACACAATGTAATACTTTCCCCCTTTTCCTCCTTTGTTCTCTAGATTCACTACTTAACCGAATAAACGAAGCAGAACAGGGGTAACTTATCCAGCACGTGTCAACAAACACTTTTAAACAGTTTTCAATTGGAAGAAAAAGTCTTATTAGTTTTTTCTCGTCATTGTAAATATCATATCTGCTCAATACTGTTACAATTCTTCTTCATGAGGTAAATGACTTGTCATTGGAAAGGAAATCTTTCAGAATTATCAAGAGGGCTTGATGCATGGAAAAACATAATCGTGATTTTTTTTCACTTCTGAGTAGTTTTAGAACACAACCGCGCTTTTCTGGGATAAGCACTGTGTTTTTATAATCAATCTTGTAAATAGAAGAATTTTTATTTGTAAAAGAAATTAATTGTGTTGTACTAATAAAGCACCTATTTTTTGTTCGGATTTGTGTTACATGTAATTTCTCAGTTTATTTCATTGTTGGCTATTAATTGCGTGTTTAAGGTGAACAGGCGATTGCCCTTGTTTATCATGTGCTTAAGCGAAAGAATAATTGCACGGGTTATAAATTAGAATGTTTACTTGAGCAATTTGAACACAATAACGGCAGCTACAACAGGGTAAATGAGCAAAAATAAACCCAAACAAACAACCATGGCGACGCTATGACGATTTGATAACCAACTGCTAACATCCACCCCTCCCAGGAAAGTATTTCCCAGCCAACCAGAGCTGCGGATGTTTCGCGACAGCTTCTCGACACTGAATCCACTAGCCGTTGCCTTGGCGATGTTACCATGCACGCGCTCTTCTATCTCACGCCAGTTGGAAGAGTATGCAAGGGCCTGGATGCAAAATTCCTTCGCAAACTCGACACAATCCTCCAGGAGAACGCTGTATCGATGGGGAGCAGCTCGCATGGCCACAAGCTGCAAAGCGTTTAAGCTTATTCCATTGAATCTACTGATATAAAAACTGCGCTGGATTCTATTCTCGACATCCCTGAAGAGACTGCACTCTTTGCGTATCTTGTACCACCGTAGTTCTTCGTTCTCAATACACAGCTCGTATTGCCAGCACATCATTTGAGCGGGGATGTCAAAGGGTGATTTTACAACATCCGAAAAATCGACCAAGCCAGTCTCGTCTTCACCCGCGGGAACGCACAAAATAAACCCGTGCCATCGTTTGTTCACACAAATGAATAAATCCATATCCATCTTCCCGGTGGAGGCGAGCTGCTTGATTTTTTTATTGTCTTTCTTCTTGTAGGCTGTTACGACTTCGGCATCAAAGTCGGACAAAGTATTGACGTAATAGGCCAATGGTTCTACACTGCGTAGTGTTCCTTCCATGCTTGTCTACGGTCAGATAGAAAAAAAATAATTATAACGAGTCTTGCATAAGGCCGGAGATTAATCGATGGTTTTCAAATCGTACTTTCCCACGATCCAGATTTGTCTATCACGACAACGCGAGTGCTTATCGTTTGAAGAACACCGAAAGCGAAGAACTAGTTCTTCCACAACCGCGCATTGATAATCTAAAGAGGAGTTTTTCCTTCAGTGGAGCTCAGGTCTGGAACTAGGAACAACTTAACTGTACCAAACCCTCCCACGGTCTTTTTCAACTTTTGACGTTGACAAGTTAGGGAAAATTCGTCTACACCTCATCCTTGCTCTCTTACGTAAGACGAATCACTTACGAATTTGGCAATATTACTAATTCGACTTACTATTACTATTCTAATTCTTCCAGTGATGTCGACGGACTTTCTCTAACTGGGCCATGTAAAAAGTTGAGAAAACCGCGGAAGAGTATTTCGACAAGCGACTTGAGTAAACTTTTAAGAAAGAAGACAGTTAACTTCCGCAATTATTTTAAAAACTGGTTGAACTAACGTTTATATATGAAAAACTATCTATCTATGAGGTCATCAATAGATCTACCTCGTTATCAATAAAAAAAGACAGAAAACTTAACCGAGCTTAGCCTGAGAAAACAGCCGTTTCTCCTCGTTCTTCGTCGCTGAGGACGTTTCGCGAGGAAAACGAAACATCCCCAGCGGCGAAACGCGAGGAGAAACGGCTGTTTTCGCAGGCTAAACCGAGCTGTCACTTGAGGCCTCGTTTAATGAGAATTCGACAGTCACGACCAACTGGACATGACCACGCTCCTTATAGCGGAGCTCCACGCGCGCGCGAAGCGCGCGCGTGGGCGGAGTCCCATAGCTAAGGGAATCTACCCATCCAAGAAAATTTGGTAATCACGTGACCGTACACCGAACGAACGAACGACCGTCCGTCCGCACCACAGGGCAACCAATGTTTACTCTCACACTTTCTAGCGAGTTTGGGAACCCAGGAAAAAACTAATTGCACATCAATGTTGTGATCAATTGACAGCTGTCAAAACAGGGTATCCGCTGACCAGTATCACCTGACCGTACCGCGGGCTCAAGTGTCGACCCATCGAGGTCGAGTCTTTTTTTGCAGTCATCCGTTGACAAATCACCAGCTTCAAATGATCGCTGGCTTAAGTTTATTTTTTCCAGTGATTCATATGAAATTTGTTGTGTTTATGTCATTATGGCCTCGCACTATTAAGATTTTGATTTCAAACTGACCTCGGACGCGAAAATTCAGCCAGGTTTTTTAAAAGTACAGGCGGAGAAGACCTTTTCTTACCATGGTCACGCGTTGGTCACGCTCTACGTCCAATTTTTATGCTCTGATTGGTCAACATTTGACAGGTGAGTTCATGCGGAAAATTTATGCAGCATCTTGAAAGTTGTTTACTTTGACAGCTGAAGCTGACAGAGTTTTGTGTCAACTAGTGATGTTTTTAACTGCCTTTTTAGACCAGATGTACAAAATGAAATACAGCTTCTATCAAGAGTCTTCTGTTATTCATGGCTGGTTTGTTTATTGGGTTTTTGGTTGAGAAATGCGTCGCTTGTCAAAATTCGGTAATCCGATTTCGGATGGCATCGTTTTTGTTTTTTACCTTGCTTAATGCGTAAGAGGGTTTAAAAGTCTCAACCAACTGTGGCCTTCCTTGATAGCTTTCAGGAACTGAATCTCGAATGGTAAGCCTGAGTAATTATTGTATTTGATGTTTGTTTTTGTTATATCTAATTTCATGAAGTCGAGCACAGTTTATGCGGCAAGTTTATGCACGTTTGTAAGATTTGAGTCAATGATCTGACATAGTGTCAGGTTTGATATAAGCTTACAGGACTTTAAAAGGCCTTCACAATATCTTTTCTCACCGCAAATAGAAAGAAAACGATCCGAAGAATATTTAGTTATAAATTTGGCTATAGAAAGAAAACTTTGAGCGATTTTCTTGCTTCGAGGAGTTCACCTTCGAAAACAGTAAACACCGCACCGGGAAGCCGCGGCTTTAGCTTTACGCTTAAAGACTCAGGATTTTTAGAGACACCGAATTATATTTCTTTTATTGATTGTTAGTAGTCTCTCTTGCAATTTTAATCGCTTGTACGTGCCGGTTGTTTTCATTGTTCATGAACATCGCTTGCAGGAGTACTAAAAAATGTCGCGCGTATCAAACGCTTTATAAGATTACACATCGTTATAACTGAAACCATTAAATAACAAAAAAAAATAATAATAAATTCGTTATTATGTTGAAGGGTAACTCTATTAAAGTTATTCAAACACTCGACCACACTGACAGCTCGCACTAGAAATGAGAACCGGCTGGCCGTATGGGTGATTTTGGAATTTTTTTGAACGGTTTCGCTAAAAGCCCACGATTGATCGTCCTGAATATTGACTAAGTGTAATTTGTCTTGAAAAGTTGTGAAATGCCGCATTCTGTCCGAGGTTCGTATGATAAATAGAATTGTTTCACCTCAGATGTGATGTATATTAAAAGAGTATGAAAGGTTGGTTTACACACCCCTAGATTTGTTGGCAAGAATTTGTAAAGTAAACCTGTCGAACGCAAAAAAAATTCGGCCTGATTTGTTTTCCAAGAATTTGTTTTTGAGGCCTAATCTACTGTGATCAAGAGCCATTATGGCTCTTGAATGTGATCGAACATGTTTGCTATTTTTTGGGTGTACATATAAGGCTATCAACTCGATGTAAGATGTTTCACTCTAAAATAACTTCGCCTTTCCCTCAAAAGTCACATGAATGTGCCCTTAAGTTAACCGATTTGTGGATTACAAGTTTATTGTTTGATTTAAATTATAAATTTATAAATGGGAGCTTCGCTTTTAGTGCGTCTTAGCCTAGCATCGTTGTAATTCACCATATACCTACTGCATTGCAATGGACTGACGTTCCGTTTAAAATTATAACTCAATGCTTAATCACAGCCCCAACAGTTTTTAGTGTACTGGATAAAGTAGGGCTAAGAGATCGTATTTTATGTTGTCATTGAAAACACGTAAATTTATCATCGTCGATCTGCTGCCTAAAACCAACAATAAAACCATTTCATTATTCAACAGCTCACCTCACTTAGACTAGATTCAACTGAGATTGAATGCTTGTTCTTTGGGTCGAACGAGTGCGATCAACAAACCCGATGATAAGTCTGATATATAGTTCTGTATTTCACTCTAACTTAACTCGATACACCCGGAAGTAGAACCTCGTCCCCAGGATCTTCTCGTTTTCCAATATGGGGACGAGGTTGCCCGGAAGCTCTTCTGAGAAGGCTTTAAATAGGCTTAGTTACCCAACATCTTGGGTTTTCTAGGAAACGGCCATGGGACGAGATTGATTCATTCGCCGCTGTTAAAAACGGCACTTACACTTAAAGTTAACAAGCCTTCCGCCAGTTAATTGGCTTGTCTTAGTAGCCTGCGAGTTTGTAGTGCACAAAAATATCATTGTAGTCAAAAAAATAAGTCCCTTCAAAAAGCGGAAGTTATCCGGCCTTAACTTGCTAGAGCTCACATTTTGAGTTTCCTGAGTGAAAATCACGGTATTGCCACACTTTTTGTGGTAAAAAAAATCAATTAGTATAAAATATAATCGTGATATCTGAGCATTTTAAAAAGTAGCCTGTAACCTGATCAATTGTTTAAAATACAAGTTGCCAGCAACAAGAAGTCCGACCCAAAATAAAAAAGTCAGAAAGGATATCAGAGAGGAATAGGTTTACGGGGGGTTTTAGGGACTTTAACTTTACCATCAGTCAACTTTATCCCCAAGGAAACTGAATATGAAGATCGTATAAATGTAAAAAATTTATTTTCATCCTGCTATTAAAATATCCCTCGTGGTAGGTGGAGGGGGGGGGGGGGGGGGTTTGTGGGTGATGGTACGGAATCAAGAAATATAGAGCGTTTACATGACGTCACGTCCGCCAAAACAATAAAATGGCGACCATGTGGGAGCAGTCCCGTAGGAGTTAAAAGTTTTTCTTATCTAAAAACTTTCTCTTGTTCCAGTAAATTTGCCTAGTTGCTGGCCACCTGAGTGAAAACGCTTAATGATAATAGGCAGATTTAGAGTCGCGTTACGGCAAACGTGAATTTCATTTATTTCATTTCATTTATTTGTCCAGTTTAGTCACTCACATTAAATAAAAATAAAACTTTACAAGAGGTGTTAATTAAAATAAAGGTGGTTGTGACAAGGAAACCTAAGGAAGCTGGGAGCTGATATTAATAGGCTTCCTTAAGCTCTATTGCAAAGGCTTACTTGATTGCAGAGTGTGCAGAAAACATAATACTTACGCGACAGATTATCAATAGAGAGTTTTAGATCCGAGTTTACCGCGAACCTCTAACCGCTGGAGGTCACGTGACAAGTCTTTCGCGTCACGTTTGAGGTTTACGACGTGCGTTTTCAACGTGGGGAGGTAGGTTTTCACGTATGTCATTTACCTAAAAGCTTTTAGCGCATAATTCTTGTTTTATCCCACGTAATGACACAAAAATCTTGTGGAGCAAGTCTTTATCCATTAACAGAGGCACAAATTCGGGCGAAATGCTAATTTTGATAAATCCTATTGGCTCTTGAAAACAAGTGCCATTCATGGCTGCTGATTCAAAATGGCGGCCGTAAATTTGCAAGAAGAACTTATGTAAAAATTTACAGCTCTTTGCTGCTAGATAACCCAGCGTTACCGTAAATTTATTTTCTTTTCACTGATTGATATTTCTACTATTTCTAAATGGAAAAATAAACCAGAATCCACTTCTTTAATCTACCGCCAATCTAAATCGAATAATGTTTGAACGTCGAACCGCAAGCGGGTAACCGCAAACCGCGGTTAGAGGTTCGCGGTAAACTCGGATCTAAAACTCTCTAATGAGATAATTTTTCAGATTTTTTTAAAACTTGTTTTCGGCAAATTTGTACCGCGTAACTAAGTTTTATCCTCTCCCTTTCTTTTAGTTGTAATTACTTCTACCAAAAAAAGTAGTTTCACCCCCGTTTTAGTCATAAGAGTTGTTCCGGAGTGTTTTTATCCTTTAGAAATTCTCAATTTGAATCTAAGAGGGGTGGGGGTGGGGTGCGAGGGAGGCTCCGTGCCATGGGGGAGTCCCCGCTGGACAAAGATACCGACATCTCTCATCGGTATACACGTGGTAAACATGATCGTGTCATCGTGTCCCAAAATTGGAAAATCAAAATTTTAAGGAATCATTTTAGTTTTTTAGTTTAGCGGTTCTTGGCGTGTTGCCCCGCGTGATTTAATTGCGATGAGATGTTCCATCTTGTTTTCGGCAAACACTAGAGCATCGATACGATCGGGTGGTCAAGAACAACGGACGCCATGCTGCTGGCTCTGTATTCATTCGATGTGATGCAAATATAAGAATATTCTCCCCAGTAGTCACTCATTTTAGGAGGAAATTTACATGTACTTTTCTTGACTTGGAGCTCACGCAAGTGTCCCAATTGTTATGCAAGATGTCTTCAAAGGTCGTCACCATTGGCCAGCTAATTCAGAAATGTCTCAAGCAGGCTTATTTTTTTCCTATTCCAAGGGATATAGGTTTCTAAATGATAAGAAATACCGCATGTTCGATTGCCCACCTAGCTCGCTCAATTTCGATCGTCTTCTGTATCCATTTCGTCATCTTCCTGCCGCGGGGAATGAGATTCCCATAATAATGGAGTGCAAACCGCCGGAATATTTACAACAACACTGGAGACGATGGCTTCCCGCTTTTCCTCCACCTGTAATTAAATCGCTGGACGAAGGACTTCAAGATGATATCCCAGTCATCACGACAGGCGCGTTACAAGGCATCCCCGAAGAAAAGCACAGCGTACATCCCGACATTTTGTACAAACTGCAGCTTAAAAGTTCGATTCAGAAAGTTGGAGTTCTTTGTCCTAAGCACATGGACATTAATTCAGTTTCTTTTCCCTGCGCTGTGAAGGCAGACTTAAGTTCGGGTGGTCGAGGAAACTGGCTTGTGAAGAACGAGAGTGAATTATCAGCAACCTTGAGACAGATTCGGGGGGTTTGTGAGTGGAGGGATGGAGTTGTATTTGAGGAATTTATCCCTAGCGTCAAAGAAGTTCCTAGCTTTCAGTTTTACCTGCACAAATCTGGGGAGGTATTTTGGGTGGGAACTACGTCCGGCGGTTTTATCAATCGGTTTGCCTGGATTAAAGGATCAGTTGACTGGGACAGGCAAGATGAATACAGAGACCTTGTCCATGAAGAATTCACCTTGCCAATTAGGAATTATCTTTTAGACCACGGTTATTTTGGTCTTGTCACTTTTGAGGTTTTATTCACAGACCACGGCAACTACCTTGTCGATGTGAACCCAAGGATTGGGGGCGACACAACACATTTACTACTGGCACGTCACATTGCATCAGAAATTGGCTTCAAGCATTCAGCAATATTTTGCAAAAACAAACACAACAATATGACTGCTGAAATGTTGGTTGAGAAGGCAGACCAAAACAATGGTAAAGGCGAGTCAATCATCGCTGTACTTTCAACTATGGACGCAGACAAAGGCTGTGAATCATATCTGTCTATTTTTGCCAAGAACCCTGAGGAAGTGCAACAGCTTTTTCATCAGCTGAACAATTGACACTTACTCAGGTATGAATTGTCATAGTAATGCAATAATTGCATTACTATGCAATGAATATATTTAATATGTCATATGGTAAGTGGGTGGAATATTATCATGAGGGGGCCACTCCATTTAGTATCCACCCCTCCGCGTCCCCCATGGTTGGGATCTTCTGAGGGGTGCTTTGTCTTACTTTTGATCTTAAGAATATTTCTGAGGGGTATGATCCATTTTTCTCAGGGAGTATAGTCAACTCACAACATCCATTGTTTGGGGGGCGGGGAGCTGTGGCTATTAAATGGATTAACTCCCAGTGAGTGTAGTCCTGTCGGAATGGGACTGTTGTTGAGAGTGCATTACTAGGGAACTTAAGAACCACGACGGGGTTCACGACGACGACGTCTGTTGACTGGGAAAAGACTGGAACGAGAACGTCAGTTTCGGCGGGAAAAAGGAAACTTAAGATGCAGTCCGTCGGTAGGTCGACGACGACGACACTGAATGTAAACACAAATGTAAACTGTGATGTTCGTTCGCAACAAAGTTTTTCGCAATGGCGTCTTTTAAAACAACGCAAGATCTTATTTTTGAAACCGTGCGCCTAATTTCATGGACGATGGAGAATTTTTTGAGTTGTCTGACCTTTACGAGTGGAAAAACACCTGCTTTCCGTTCAAAGATTATTCAACTTTCGACCTGCATGAGATGACCGAGTCCGAGTGCCTGTCAGAGTTTAGATTTGGAAAAAGCGACATTCTGATGTGATAGATGTTTTCCATATAAAGTTTATTTCCTGTATATTAAAGATGCATGATTTGTCTTACCTAAATACGTACAAATAAATTTATCACTTACGAGTTCGCTCGCTCGGCCTCCACAGCTGTTGTCATTCTTCGAAGTGGTAAAAACAATTCATTAGTCGAATTTTAAATCAACATCGCTTGCTAGGAGAAAAAAGGAACAATACCTGGATTCACGAGGATAAGAAAATGCAAAGGACCTAAAAAATCGCTTAAAACAGTGGATTTATGCCTGCTAAGGCTTGTGGATTGCAGGACGACGTGATTCTACTTTGTTTGGCGTCGTTGACGAGACCACGACGACGAAATTTACTGGTCGCGCTTGCGCAGTATTCCGTAACTCACTTCTGGTCGTCGTCGACAAAGTCGTCGTCGTGGTTCTTAAGTTCCCTACTGTCATCTCGACAACCTGTGCTCTAGTCATTTCGATATGAGTCAAAGTGTGCATGGGACACTCTCCTTCGGGACAACTCTATTCAAGGGACACCTCCATTTACATGACACAAAATTTGGCCCCAGAAAAATATTCACATAATCTTTGTATCTGTTAGGGTGATTTTCTTATGACCTTGAAAAATGGTTTCGGTAAATGCTCGTAATTTATTTATAAGCCAAATATGGGCGAGAAGATCAAAACATAGACTCTTCGTTTTCCCACCAAAGAAAACCCTAATATGGAGAAGGCATTGTTCGATTGGGCAATTGTGTTGCAGTATGGCATCAAAGCAAAGTATTGATTGATTTCTAGAAAGTTCTTCAGGCATGAAGTTTTTTCGGCTGAACGTTCACTTAACGAACCAAAAGCCATGCGTGTTTGTATCCGTTCGATAAACCAATCAGATGGCTCCATTTCCTTTCATTTGTTATGTCTGTTTTGTTTGCGCATTTTCATTTCAAGGTCATGCGAAAATCGCTTTACCTCTATTGAGGAGACATCTCTATTTGGAGAAAGTAACACTTTTTCTGGCTTTAAAAACCCAGGTTTAAGCTCCATTTAGGAGACACCTTTAGTTAGCCCCTGAAAAGTGACTGACCATAAAAAGTGCTGGTAAGTTTAAGTACATACACCAGTCACACTGACCACAGCTTTCACAACATGAACTATCTCACTTAAATCGATGTTCTGCACTTGTGGCAATTCATATTGCAGAGATAGCTGCTTGAAATAATGACTGCAGCAGATTCCAAGGCAGAATAAAAGAAAATTTTTTGATTTGTTAGTTAATTATCAACAAACCACAGCCCAACCTCCATTCAGGGGACACCTCTATCAAGGCAGGGGACACTTGCCTTAATTGGTTCCCAGGGTGTCGCCTGAATAGAGGTTCCACTGTATCTCATCAGTTGATGTTATTCTGTCAATAACAGTCATATTCAGGTCAATAAATTATGTACGTACCCACATGTTCGTATTCCACCCACTTGCGTAATATGAGAATTTATTTTATAAGAATATGGAAGATAAAGTTTGCAATATTTCAAGAGAAGTTAAGATTATATCAAGAATTTAGTTTTGTGTGCTTTAAATTGAAGATAATTTAGATAATTAATAAAAATTTGACAAAATTCTTCTTTTATTAATATAAATTAAGGCAAAACTGATCAAAACTAGCCAAACCTGAGTGATGACAACCATGCACTACTAATTTAAACAAAGTATCACTGCAATACACTTGAGAACAGAAAATCATCTTGCAAGAATTTTTTTGCTTTAATGCTGGCACAAGTCAAATAAAAAAGAGAATAATTATAGCAGAGAGAGTTGATTATTTAATAGTTTTTGAAATTTTTGCTTGGAGCACTGATCTTGTGCACAAAGTTCAAATTAACTAAGGGACTGTTCACGCAGAGCTAGTGGACCATGGGTAGGTGAGGTAACCCGCTTAGGTGGGGCAACCTGCCAATCCATATAATCTGACCTTTTAACTTGATAATGTTGACATGATAGGAATGGGTGATACCCAATGCAAGGATGGGTTCTCTGGTCTGCCCGACCAGTTAATCCTGTCATATTTGTTTTGTTTACACCAAATTGTATTAACATTGTCATACCAAAAAGCAAAAAACAAATAAATGTATCTAATCAGTTAATTATAGTTATGCAATTTAAGTCCTTTTATTTTGCTACATGTAATTCTGAAAACACCTTTGCAGTTCAACGTTAAATGAATTGTACCTTAATGTTAATGTAGTTATTAAAGGTAAATTGGCTACTGCAAAAATGTTTTATGCTTCATTCTTTTGTTGGACCAAATTCCTGATTGTAGTGAAAATTGTAGTAAATTCTCCTTTTTTTTTATTTTTCTAAGAAAAAGTTACTGCAATAGGCCTTTTTCAAAAAAAACCCATAATACTCTTTGTTGTCCCTCCAAAATTTTGCATAAGAATTGTTTTCAATTTCTCTTGGGGCAATTGGAAGTCTCAAGAGAAATTGAAAACAATGCTCATGCAAAATTTTGAAGTGACATCAAAGAGTATTTTATAAAATAACTAAGATAGTACGCGCGCTCTGATTGGCCGAGAGGAGTGTTTGCATGAGAGTATGTAACCATGGTTGTGGCGTCAAGTTGTTTGGCTTTTCGCGCGCTAATCACGCAAGTACTGACGAATTTGAGAAAAGTCTCCGAGTTCAAAACTCGACAAGTTGACTTTATCTACCCATTCCTTCGTCGGCTGAAACATGGAAAATGGTTACAAAGAAGGTGAGTCAATTTTTCTTTGCTTAAGCTGATATTTTAAGCGAGAAAAATCCGTATTTTACGAAGCATCTTTTTGCAAAACAAGAACTGATTACGCGTGCAAGACTTCGTTGAGAAGA
>OZ037995.1:27808903-27813903 GCA_964035705.1 Porites rus
AGGCCGCCAAAATGATGAATGTCTCAGTATGTATATAATAAACGCAATAATACCACATGGAAAGTGCTTTGTACGGTATTTACGCACTCGTTGTTTTTGTATCAGAAATCTTACTCGTTTGCTGCGCTCACTCGTTCGATTTCTGATACGTCAACAACTCGTGCGTAAATACCGCTCGCCAGCACTTTCCATGAAGTATTCTCTATATTCGTCTTAATCTGAGGCATGGCTGCAAACTCGAACGACGACAACGCAGGGACCGCGCAGCAAGTTTTGGAGTGGGGGGGCTAAAGAAGAATGCGTGAAGGAAAATTTTTGGGGGGGGCCGCATGCTTGTGGATTTCTATTCAATTTCTCTAAAGTGACGGAGAATGCGAATAACGATAAAACTATTGATTTTTTTCCACATCTTCAGTGATGTTGCTATCGGGTCTGAAAATTCACCATCACTAAATTGAAATATCATAGATTGTTATGTTATACTACTAATATCAACCTTTAATTACTATAAATAAGCCAGAAATCCAACGATTTTGCTTGAGCTGCCTTGAACTCAGGACTGTATAATTACTGAGCAATTATTGCACGAGGCTGAGTATGATATGAAGAGTTATGCAGATCGAGGGGGTTATCCGCCAAAGCCGAAGGCTTGAGCCCGGTGGATAACACCCTCCGAGATCTGTATATCTTCATATCATACGAAAGCCGAGTTCAATAATTGTTTTATTATTCATTCAAAATATTTACACAGCAAAACAAAACGGTAACTGAAAATAATTTAGTGAATGATATTAAAGTTACTGTACATCATTTACTCGAAAAGTGCCAAAATTACGCTTTCTGTTTGTGTTGCGGTCGGTAAATTCGTTTGCTATGTCAATGGTGGAAAGCCTGTCCGTTCTTTCTTTATGTATGTTTAAAACTGTCAGGTTAGTAAATCGTTCCTGGTTCATTCTTGAACGGAGCCATGTTTTTAGTCTCCGGGCAGTCGAAAAGGATCTTCCACCGGCTGTACTGGTTGTTGGATTTACGACAATCAACTTACATAACGTGATAACTTCTTTTATCATTTCCCGTTCTGGGTTGGGTAGCTCTTTAATTTTTACTATGATGTCGTCAAAACAAAAATAATCACCATCCTTCAGCAGCACTTGTAAAATTTCCATCTGGGCGGTTAACACTGAAATATTAACATCATCGTTGTACAGTTTTTCCAGGAAAAAGAGGCCATTTAAAAGACGTTTACCTCTGCTAGGTTAGAAGCGAAAAAATATTTTACTATTGTAACGACTAATGCTTCATTCTGTCTATTTATCTGCGCGTTTGTCTTTGCCAGTAACTCTGGTCACTTTCGAATTAACGATTTTTTGCTATTTTTCACTCCGTTACTTTTGTTAAATTATTTTTTGTTAAATTTATTTTTGTTCTTGCAAAAAAGTGGGGGGGCTAAAGCCCCCCCAGCCCCTCCCTCTGCGCGGTCCCTGCAACAAACAGCTCGCATCAAAGTGAGTTCATTGAACGAGTTAAGTCAAGGTAAAATCTACTAAAGTGTACCTAGATACATCTTGTTTTGTGCTGATAGCTAACCTGCTAAGTGATAAGTTTGCGTGACTTTGAGTAGCCATGTGAGTACCGATAAGTATTACGAGGAATTTTACACAATTTGGACTTCATTTCAAGTAGGTAAGTGAGTAAAGAAAAGACTTGGTGAAGTCAAATGAAGCTTATAGAGAATTTTCCTTCGATTTACTGACGTCTTGGCCTTACAAGGACGGCCGGGAACTCGGCGGAATGCTCAAATATGTGTTATTTGCTGGTTATTTGCTAATTTGTGTTTTATACTTTATGTAGAGCGCCTATGGAGTGGACCGATGAACACGACGTGTTGATGCTCAGGGAAATGGTCAGGGGCGGATCCAGGAGGGGGTGCACTCGTCTCTTGCTCTACTTCAACACTAATAAACCCCATAGTTTTTTTTTGTAGAATACCAGTTGTATTAGAAAACCGCAGGTCATCTCGGGGGGGGGGGGTGTGCACCCCCTGCACCTTCCCCCTAGATCCGCCCCTGATGGTTGTCAGTGATGTAGGAAGGTCGGCTCTTTCAATGCGGAACTCTGCTTTACATTCGGCTGAATCGATGTTATCGAGATTGAACGGGTCATATTGCTGGTAATTAAAGTCGGGATTTTTGGACTGATAAGCGTCATAAAGAAGGGCAAACTCTCTATCAGAAACGACTTTGTTAACATAGCTAAGTAAGAGCAATTCCCGAACGTTCGTAAAGGAATTCATCTTCAAGCCTTCGAGTTT
The DNA here is from genome assembly GCA_964035705.1 of Porites rus. Classification (NCBI taxonomy): domain Eukaryota; kingdom Metazoa; phylum Cnidaria; class Anthozoa; order Scleractinia; family Poritidae; genus Porites; species Porites rus. The sequence goes on from OZ037995.1 coordinate 27,811,215, forward strand.
TGTTTTGCAAAGTGCAGGTGACAAGTGACGATGTTGCCGTCGCGAAAGCTAAAGGTTTTTCTATTTCGGCGGGAAAAACGCAGATTCCACCCCAGTCATAATCGGTCGTAGACGTCAACGTCATCTTGAATCTCATCACGAGTTGACGAGCAACAATTTTGCATTTCACTAGTCACGAAACAAATATTTACGTTTATTTCACGCTTCTCAAAAATAGAGGTGGTACAAAATGTCAAAAACGTTACGTGAAATCGAGGATTTTGGCAGTTCAGGTTTCACGGAGTGCACTTTAATCACGATTCACAGAACAGTTTTTCAGTATACGTACATCACGGTTCCTGGTCAAAAAAAGGTCGATCACGGCGTCACGAAATAAGCTCCACCCCCCCCCCCCCCCCCCATTAGTGACAGCTAGAGGAAGTAAAATGTAGTACACTGCACATAAGCTGAGTGAATTTGTTGGCGAAAAAGGTAATGGATGGACTATAAATAGTCTTACGGTCGATTTTTACGTCTTCATGTGAGAAATGCGTTACGAGGCGTTTCGACATGTGCGGGGGGAATTCCCGGGGGGGGATAGAAATATGCCAATTCGAAATTGAATAATTTTTTTGTTTGCGCTCTAATCTTAGCCTCCCCGCAGACGTCAGTTGGGGTTCGTTTGTCACGCATTCATTTCTGCGTGACAAACGAACCCCAACGGACGTCTGCGGGGACGCTACTCTAATCTAAGTAATGTGCCTAATTTTCTGCCTAAAGACCAGGTCTGAAAACGAGTATGGATTTTAGAGGTCTCGTCTGAAAAAGGCTGTGGAAAATGACACTTTTTCGTCTCAAATCTCGCCAAAAATTCCCAGGAGTACCCCCGGGGTGAATACAGTTTTACATATCCCATAAAAGCCATAGAAATCATATATTTGAAATGCAAATGGCAAATGAACAAGCTTGACCAGTTTTAGCACGGGTCTCTTCAAGCCGTTGTCACGCATTCTTCGCATTTCTTCCTCGTGGCTGATGTAACACAGGACACTTCCAAACATCCACGATGTCCTCAAAACATTCAGTAACCACAATCGGAAAGTTGATTCAGAAGTGTCTCAAGGAGGCTTATTTGTTGCCGCAAAAACCGTCGTCGTATTCTAAGGGATATCGATTCCTAAATGATAGGAAATACCGTACGTACGATTGCCCGCCTAGCTCGCTGAATTTCGATCGTCTTCTGTATCCATTTCGTCATCTTCCTGCCGCGGGCAATGAGATTCCCATAATAATGGAGTGCAAACCGCCAGAATATCTGCAACAACACTGGAGACGATGGCTTCCCGCTTTTCCTCCACCTGTAATTAAATCGCTGGAAGAAGGACTACAAGACGATATTCCAGTTGTAACGGTGGCACCGTTTGAAGCCATCTCGGAAGAAAAACAGAGCGTCCACCCTGACATTTTATATAAACTGCAGCTCAAGAGTTCGCTCCAGGAAATCGGAGTTCCCTGTCCCAGGCACATGGATATAAACTCAGTTTCTTTCCCCTGCACAGTGAAAGCCGACTTGACTCAAGGCGGGCGAGGAAATTGGCTGGTCAAAAACGAAAGTGAGTTATCTGCAACGCTGAGACAAATCCGAGGGGTATGCCAATGGAAGGATGAGATTGTATTCCAGGAATATATCCCTGGGGTAAAGGAAGTTCCTAGCTTTCAGTTTAATCTGCATAAATCTGGGGAGCTTTTTTGGGTGGGAACTACAATTGGCGGATTCACTTCAAGCGGACTCACCTGCATAAGCAGTTCAGTTGACTGGAACAAGCAACAGGAATACAGAGATCTTGTCCATGAAGAATTTACCATACCAGTTAAAAATTACCTTCACAAGCATGGCTACTTTGGTCTTGTGACCTTCGAGGTTTTAATCACAGACCACGGAAAGTACCTCATTGATATCAACCCAAGGATTAGTGGCGATACAACACATTTACTACTGGCTCCTTATATTGCTTCAGAACTTGGCCTGAAACATTCCACAGTATTTCTGAAGAATAAGCACTACAACATGTCAGCTGAAAAGTTGATTGAGAAGGCAGACCAAAACAATGAAAAAGGCGAGTCAATTATTGTTGTACTTTCTACTTTTGATGCAGACAAGGGCTGTGAATCTTATATGTCCATTTTTGCCAGGAGCCCTGAAGAGGTTCAACACCTATACCACCAGATAAACAACTGATGATGATTAAGTAAACGTGAGTTTTATGAATTATATCAAAAAAATTAACATCATGTATAGTTTAACCCCTCCTATTGACCTGGTTATTATGACTACAGTTTCTACTTTTCCCTGCACCACTAGTACATCTTTGTGAGGAGAGTTGGGGGTTAGGAGAGCTTATGACAGAGGGGGCTTATAGCCTGAATAGAAAAAGCACTTCAAAACAAGCTTTAGTAGTTCTGATCAAAACATGTTTTGCATTTACTGGTTTTTACTGCGCTTTTCACAAACATGCGAATAATTTCTGAAGTTCAATAGCCACCTGACGATTGCGTTTTTCGCTGCTGTGAATCATCTTAATGGACCAAGCTATAGGGGGGCTTGGATGTATTTTTCTGTTTACATTAGTCTACAGGCTAATAACCGGGGCCTTACAGCCCGGGACAGTTCTCATATAAAAGTGAAGGGGATGCTTGTTGTCTTGCATAT
>OZ037995.1:27818903-27838903 GCA_964035705.1 Porites rus
ATCGTTTGGCGGCTTACTCTGTATTCACAGGCTAGGTAAACCTAAGCAAACTGAAAAGTCGATGGAGAGCAGCCTTAATAATATTGTAATTCCTATTTAAAAAATCCAGTAAAAGAAGAGTGGGATGGACAGCCGAAATATTGTTATAAAAAAAGCAATGCACGTGGTAATATCAGCTTTGCAGGTCTTTGTACATCTTGTTTTTTAATTTGTTCTTAATATTTTAGATCTCTTTTCTTACTCAGAGATCCAACGCTGACAACCAGCAGGATCTTCGTCCACGGTTTTTTTTATTTTCTTACGATTTGGAGGTACTCTTGGAATTTTTGGGTGGGGATGTGCCGCTGGGACCCTGGAACCCTTAGCCTATCGGCAGAGCTGCTTCATCTAAATTCTGCTAAGAAACACTAGACTAAACTCCACAAATTCCCCCTATGCTAGAGTAGCTTTTATGAAGAGTTGCGTAAATATAAAATTACCGATTTAATTTATTTTATATATCTGTCTGGATTTCATACAAGGTGCCTGTAGAGTCTCTAGACGGTCAAGTCCAAGGAGCCATTACTCACCCTCCCCATCCATGAAGCTTATGACTAGTCAATCACTTCCCCCAAGCTCTGCTAGTAGTGTTATTATTATGAGTCACCGCATTGATTTCGCTGGCCTATAGGCCACAGGAACATTCTCTGACTTTGCACTGCTTTCTGACATAAAACTCTAATCAAAGTGACAAATTCTCCCCTCCCTACCCCCCTGGTTTTCACACAAAACAAGGAAGCCACCCACCACGGATAAGTCTGGGCCTGGGCTCTCAGCTGACACCTAGCAAGACGCCAAGCCCCCTGGTTTTTTTCCGGATACACTGGCTTGAAGCGAAAACTTGGCAGGCACCTTTTAGCAAAATCACGCAGATGTATATTTCAGAGTGGCAATTCCCGGTTTCCCTAGTTGATCTTCAGAATTGATCAGTTTAGTAGAAAATGATACTCTATTCTAGATCGCAAACTCTCTGATTTATATACCCTATCCCACAGTAAACTGCCTGAAAACCGTGTTACCCTTCACAGCGGCACATACCTATATAGCCCCATATATGTCTCTACACCCCCCGCCCGGCCCCTAACCCGGAGCCTGGAGCAAGCAACCTCCACATACTCGTGTCACGGTGTTTTCAACGACCTGTTAGAACGAATTTGGCGCGAATTTAGAGCATCCCAGTTCAGCCGTCCCGACAAACCGCTCAGTAAAACCTACAGATCTGAAAAAGGTATTTTTGCCTTTAAATAACGTTCAGTTTTCTTGTCTCATTTCTTCAGATGGGTTCATAGACGGAGCGGTGTCACAGTGATATGGGTATCCCCATTCCCAAAATCCTATTGATATGGGCATCCCCTGTAACCCTAACCCTAACCCAAATCGCTAAGGTAATATGAGAGAAGGATGCCCATATCACAGGGTTTTGGGAGTGGGGATGCCCAAAACGCTGAGATGCCCGTATCACTGTTAAAAATAGCGGGGCTTCCTTTTTCGCGGGAAAAAGTGCTCTATGTCCTAAAAGCACCGGTTCGGTGGGCTGGTAAAGACTAAAGGGTATAAGCTATGAGCTGCTATTGGAGAGTGCCGGTCGGGGATACAGTTAGGTTTTTTGGTGCCTTAGTTGAACCGGGGGTTCCCAGCAGCACACCCTATCTAAAACGGTTACCCCGTCCTCCCTACCCTCCCAGCTGGAAGTAAAATACGTCATATTGTCAGTGCCTCTGATGGCTACGTAACTAAAAGTTGTGCGCTAAATAAAAACAGGTTTCTGCTTTTTCGAAATATAATCCAACGGACCACGTCTGCCTTTATTCATGTCACTCTCCATCTCGTTCGTGGCAAACGTGGCTGCCGGGAGGAATATATAAAAATTAATTGGCGCACGCAAATTTTGCCAGAGTAATAAGACATCTTTTTTATAACAAGAGTTTGTTTAAGTCATCAGGATTCGACTTTGATTTTTACACAGCTGTGGACACTTTTCAAACTGAATAACGTTTTTCAAAATGAGGTTATCATTGATATCAGATTAGTTTTATCGGCTATTGACCTGGTATGTGACCTGCAGGCTGAAGAAAAGACACACTTTTGTGCTTTTTAGTACAATCACGTCCAAATGAACGGCAAAGAAAAAGAAGTGTTTTCTCTTAATAAGGTAAAATTTGCTAGCTTTCTGCAAATCTCAATTTGGTCGCCTGAAAAGAAAAGGAAAACTAAAATTACTTTCTTTTTGGGGTCGCTTGAGATAGAAAGGGGGCGCGCAAAGAATGAACATGTCTAATAAGCCGGGTTTAATTGTTGCACTCTATGTTTTCTTTTAAAGTCTTCCTTTATTTAGATGTCAATAGAAGCCGAAAAGTAAACAAAAGAATAAAAGTTTATTTAACTAGCTAAAGGTACTTAGAGATTCAGATTTCGTCAAAACAAAGGCATTTCAATACAATCTTAGAAAACGAACGTGCCGACACCAATTCGAAAGATCTAGATATGCCCAACATTCTTCGGTGCCTTTTTTGGAAAGCAGCTTTCAAGTTCAGATGGTCAATCTCAAGTTTGTGTGAAGTCCTTAGCATTTAGTCCCCCTCAGCTAGCTGCTTGCCGTGTATGTTACGTTCTAAAATTCGAGTATTGAGTGATAATGAAACAGAATTCACTCAATCAGATTACAACTCAAACAAACTTCAAGCTTGGTAATTCATCAGCTACTACAAACGGTGCACCTTACGATGCCTCGCTGGATACGATGACATTACTTGAGATTGTGGTGTTGTTAGTTACCCTGGTGGCTGGTTTCTTTGGAAATGCGCTGGTGGTCGGTGTGGTATTGAGCAACCGACAAATGCGCACACGAACAAATATATTTCTAACACAGCTCGCGATCACAGGAATGGGAGTGTGTTTATTTTGCATCCCATTCATGGTAACCGCGCTTATCAAGCAATCGTGGGTCCTTGGCGAAGCTTTCTGCAAGCTGAACGCATTTGTCGTGCCTTTCTGGTTCGCGTTGTCGATTTTTACGCTTACAGTAATCAGTGTACACAAATACTTTTCTATTGTTCATCCATTGAAGAAGATGATAACGCATGACCGCTCTTTATTGATCATTATTGTGGTATGGCTTTCGGCATTCGCGTGTGCCATTGGTCCTATCCTCGGCTGGACAGAGATAGTATACAAGCCTTCGTCAAGCATGTGCGGCCCTTCTTATCCGCACAACGCGTCAGAAATGTCCCACACTGTGTTTCTGCTGTGTTGTGTGTACTTATTTCCAGTCTTAGCCATGACATTCTTATACTGGAGAATAGCTCGAGCAGTGAAGTTGCATTGTCAGAGGATCCGTGACACGGCTATCATTGATGATCGCGGCATTTTAGCGCAGAAAAAGATCATTATCACCCTTGTGTTTGTTGTAGCGGCTTTTGTCGCCTGTTGGACTCCATTCTTCATATACGGTGTTTTAACGCTGGTCACAGACGTCACTTTGTTTTCCCGCCATTTTCTGCGCTCTGCGTACATCTGTGGATTCCTGCACAGTGTGTGTACTCCAATCATACTAGGCGCGCGAAATCCTCGGTTTAGAAGAGGATTCAAGGAACTTGTCACCTTCCGAGGCATCAGGAGGAACTCACTCAGTTTTACCGCTGCGAGAGCGGGAAGCTCTCAATGCGAGAGTCCGAGACGTCCTTCGTCGGATTATTTGGCCGAGAAAAGGTGTTCCGTTTGGTTTCTGTCGAGTCAAAACTCGCTTTTAAGTTTGGAACCCGAACCTACCTATAGAAGGAGAAAATTAAGGTGGATCGAAACATATCTTTGAGAAAATTAATATGGAAAAATTCTAAGGAAATCATGTCTCCGAAAATCTGCTAAGCCTTGAAAAGGCGCTCAAATTCCCGGGGGAGGGGGGTGTTCCTGGGAATTCGTTGTAGGGGTGTGTGTGGCCAAATCCTGACTCTATTTCAGACCCCAAAATTGAAATTTTCCACACCCGTTTTCAGACCTGGCCTCTGAAATCCATGCCCATTTTCAGACCTGGCGTAGGCAGAAATTATGTTATCATTACTTAGATTAGAAAGCCAAGAAAAAGATTTCTTAAATTGCACCTCGAATTCGCATATTACTCTTTCTGTCTTATTCATTTGGAATTGAAACGATAAATACGTTCATGCATTCCCTCGAAAACCATGCCCGAATTCAGACCAAAATAGGCAAAGTCTATACCCGTTTTCAGGCTTTTTTAGACCAAAACGGCCCAAAAATCGTACCCTTTGGGGCGGCGTGACGTATCTATAAGGCAAATATAAGGGAGTACCCCCCCCCCCCCAACCTCAGATTGTACAGTGTGGACAGGTCACTTTTGGTTCACCGCGGTCAAACGAGAGAAATTTGAAAAAGCTAAGCAAATTTAAAGCGGAGGTTTGTACTTTCACTGTTACAAGGTCACCAGCGACCCTTTAGTTTACTAAACTTTATGAAATTTTACTTTAAAAGCTCTGATAAGTTTGAATACCGAAGCTGGTGTTATTGTCGGCGCCATTTTCCGACATGATTTTATAAAGCGTTTAACAGCGAAAAAAAATGAAAATGTTAAGAAAAATGAAACAACGTTAACGGATTGATTTATACATCTTTTGCCCATATTTATACTTACTACCTAATGAAATCTCACCAATTAAAAAATAAAAAAAGTAATAATAGTAATAATAATAATAAAGCTTGTAGGATATCCTACTCAGTTTTTTTTTTTTTTGCGCAAATTATTGTGTAATTTTACTGCAAATTTTAGTCGATGCTACAGCTGGTTATACGGTTTGCCGCCCAGCCAAAGCTTTTATGTTTTATTCTGGGCATCCAGACGTTTGTGCTGCCATAATAATAGACGTTTTAGACGTTTGACCGCGCAGTGGAACCAGTTTGGGCACATAATGATTCTCCCGGCGCTTGAATATTATGTTGGGGTTGTGTAAAGTAAGGTTTTTTGTTTGGTGGTCTAAAAATGGCCTTGTGAGGAGCATTTGAATTTGCTAATTAATCGCTTTAGAATTTAAAAAATTTTCTTAACTATTAAAGATTAGACATAAGTTATTGAATGCTTGGATCTAATTAACAGCAATGACAGACAAACCTTGCATTCATGCTTGGTGGCTTATTATTGTTATAAACTACATATATTTTATATTTTGACTTTTTGAACTTCTGTGTTTTTTCTTTTTGCGTAATGACATTATTATGTATTTGGTAAGCTTAAAATATAAGAGATGTTGTAAATAAAGAATAAGAGAGAGAGTATGTGTCTTTAAGAGGGGTCAAAATTCATTCAATTTGTGGGAACAAAAAATGGAGAAAGAAAGGAGGTATCCGGTCACTTCGCTTCATGGTCAGATCGCGTTCCACAATATAGTCAGCACTACTCACGAATCTTCAAGCCACGAGCAGAAAAAAGAGAGTCCCGATCACTCATGTGTATACCTCGTTCTTTAAGCCAAGAGGCCAAAAAAGCGCGCTTCAATTCGCATAAAGTTTTACACTGAAACTTTGGAACGATCTTACTAAAAAAAGAATGATCTGGCTTGGAACGTGATTTCGTTTTATCTAAATGAACAGCTAAGTAAACCTTCATGAGGCAAAATTAAAGGAGTCCAATTAATTTTTATTTTGCGCCCTTTTGATCATCCAGGTTTGCATACATACACCAAATTTCCAAACTCAGCCATTGTATCATGACACTTAAAGAATGTCTGGAAAATTACTTGGTGCGCAGCGCACAAAATATTTTAATTCGATGCGCGCGGGAAAATGATTACGTAAAAAAGGCAATTATGACGTCGAATAAGAACCTGTATAATTGAGACAAGGTTTATTTCGAATAGAAATAAGCTCTTAAATTTTCCGGCAAGATTTGTTGGTAAGATGCTTTCAAAAATACTGCATGTTTTCTTGTACTTTATCACATGCTGTGGTCTTCAATCGTGCGGCACTACGAACCGAACTCGAACGAGGACAGAAAATGAGCAAGACTTAGAAGGTGGTGTCAGACTCGACCCAATCGCAGACCCTGAAGAAGAACGCTCATATGGAGCCAGTTCTGGCTTGAACTGGTTTGGTGGAAGATCAAAACGGGGCATGGACTACAGTGTTACCACGGATCCGCGTCAGAGAAGGGGAACAAGGCGTTGTTCTTGGTTTCGAAGAAACAAAATTTCTCCATCATTTTTGCCTGTCGCTGGGGAACACTTGACCGATAAATCTGATGTGAACAGACAAAACAGCAAGGAGCAAGGCAAAAGGCTGGATGTCAGTTCCGTCCAGGACGCAAATGACGAAATTGTTTTAGGTCTTTTTGAGACAAAAGATAGTTTTTCGGAGAGGCAGAATAGCGCGCTTGCTTTGCGAACTTTTGCAACCTGTGCTCGTTTGAATGCGAGTTTCATGCGCCAGACCGCTTGGACGCCGACAACTGAATCTGAGTGCGATAGTAATGGCGCAGCATGCTCTTCTAAAAGTCAAAGAGAAGCAAAGGCGAGACAGTCAGTTTGGTCGAGGATTACTTTCGCTTGGAATGTGGTCAGAAGAAGAATTTTTGATGCGGGAGCTAGATTCACTCTTAAATGTGACGAGGGCTTTCCTGGTACAAGCACTGATGACAAAAAGGAAAGACCAAAGATGTATTCCGAACATAAAAAAGGTGCAAAGAGTTTCTTTAGAGTCGGTAAATTTAATAATAAAGGTTTACGTTCCTCTAGGTCGACATCAAGGAAGCCTGTGGCAATTCAGAAGCTTGGAGAAAACGAGTCAACTAATTTTGACCGAGATTTGTATATGCGCATCAACAAACTCGCTGTCTCTCATGACATCTGTCAATCTTCGTTAAGTGATCCGTTTTTTGTCCAAGAAGGGGCGGTTATTATGTCTGATGTGCCTGTCACTCATATCACAATCAATTCGCAAGCTCACTGTACTGATAAAGGGACCTCCAATAAAGATAAACCTCGATTAAAGAATTTCTTCGGAAGATTTACGCGAAGAACTGGAATATTTGACTAGAATTAAGAAGCCTGAGGGCAAGCTTGGAGTTAGCTTGCGTTTAAATATCGATCGAAAAAGTTAATTCTTGTCAGATATTTCTGAATATATAGTATCTCATATAGTTCATGTTCAAAAGACATTTTTCCACCCGACTCCAGGTCAGATATATTTTTAGTTAACAAGGACGGTTTTTGCAACACCATGTGATGGCAGAAATCATAGTCCTTTCAAAGCAAACTGGAGAGCACAGCGGCGAACTTTTTGAATAGGACTACTGTGTATGTATATCACTGTCAATTTTCTCTAAGATTAAAGGTCATAGACCTATTCGGCTAAGTAAATGTTGTACCCAATTCAAACCCTTTGGGGATAAAACGTTTTGTTTCAGGAATTTCCATATCATTTAAATGTGAATGCAACATTATAATGCAAATACAGTACACAAAGAACCTTGACCCCGGGAGATTTGAATTGGGTACAACATTGAGTTAGCCGAATAGGTCTATTGTTTCAATAATGATCCACAGTCTCAAAAATAAGAATGGTCAATTGATTGCAGCCATGTGGACATTTGTACAAGTAGTAAGTTAGTTACACGGTGAGTTGATCGCGTTTTTGGTTTATCTTTCAGTTGTTTACAGCAGCTATACGCGGGAGCTTGAAAATAAAAATATCATTAAAAACATCAATATATTTACTCATTAAAGATGTATTGACTGAAGCCAGCCTATAAAATGACTTGATTCGTTGATGTGTAGAAGAAGTAATATTTTCATCCATCGTGTCCGCTTGTATTAGTAAACCAGATACTCCAAAGTATATTTAGTAGCAGGTAATTCTTTTTAGACTCACAAGAACATGTACACGGCCCACTCGACAGCCAGCGCTAAAATCGCCAAAACTATTAAAACCGCGTTGCTTTCTCTTCGTCTTGTATGTCGTAAAGGTCCCCATGGAATCAGATCATTTATAATCAAGAGTCCAAGGATGATTATTGTAGAAACGAAGGCAACACGAAGCGTTGGATGGTCGTAATCGAACAACAAGTTCTCCATTCTTCTGCGCAGAGAAAACTACAATCGAGTGATCGTCGCCGTTCAATTGTAATCAAAATGTCTTGAGGACTGAGTGTGAACTAAAAGTAGTTTCTTAGTTAAGCTTCCAGTAGGGTGTAGTACAGTAAACCTTCGTTACTCTCTCGGCGAGTTATGATTTTAAAATCAGCTTGACTAGTGCAAATTAAAGAGAACTGGAACCTCTCCCAAACTCTTTTCAGTTTAATAAATTATGCAAGGCGTAAATCCATCGAAACAATATTCATAAATCCGTGTCACCTGCGTGCAGTATTATTTGCATATAATTTTTTTCCTTTTCTTTGTTCACTACACCGGCTTCTTCTTATCTCTCGTGTCGCGAGTCTGACCGGGGCAGGAAACTGACTGAAAAAGTGAACACACGCAGGCTTCGAATTTGAAAAGAATTATTTTTTAAATCTTGAAGTCCTAATAGCAACAGTTAATCTATTAGGGTAAAAAATGGCACTGATTTGTTTTATTGATGGCTCCTTGCGAGTTTGCCGATGATCGCTGACGGCAAGGACTGAGCAAGGCAACCTCTAAACCATTATATGTTCGTTTTTGTCTATCGGCCTTTCCTTCGCGAATAGAAAGCCAATCCAAGGGCTTCTTAGTCCGTTAACGATAACAGGGTCTAATAAAATAATAAGAGGGCTATGGTCACCTTATCAACTCAGTTATCCGCACATTATACAGAAGCACCCAACCACGGTTTCTCCCTAAATACATTGAAAACACTTTTTAGGTTATCCAGAGTGCTTTTAGATCTCTAGAAATGCATTCTAAGATCAGAGGCGCTGTAAAATTTGTGCCTGTTCGGTCATCCTAGGGGCACATGTGTCTTATCGTAGTTACAAGGGCTTCAGTATCATTTGCCAGAAAATTTTAGGTGAAATTTAACTTATTACGGAAGTGAGAATTTTTCTGATTCCTTTCTTTAACACTGACCTGTTTGATTCCCCAAATTTTAGGCTTTTTCTCTACGAAAAATAGCGTAACCTTGGCAGTGAAATGTGAAAAATTAAATTCCAGAAAATCGTAGCGAATTTATTAGATGGGCTTCGAAAATTGTGCATGAATGGAACGGTCATCTAGAAATTTTTAGCCGTCCTCATTCAAGTATAAAAAGAAACTTCTAGGCAATATCTACTTCTCTGAACAGATATCTTACAGAAAACAGTCGTTGCAGCTTTGCTCTCTCTGTAATCCTTTCCAATAAAAACCCATTAAATGGCCATGAATTGAGTCGGAAACCACACAGGAAAGAAAAAACACACAACTTAACTTAAGGGAGGTGAGCTGATTATTTTTGTGAAAGGGTATATCATATCCCTACGGAAATATACTGCTTAAGAGAGTATTCATTCTTACTATTTCCATTACAAAAGTCAACCGCTCAGAATGCGATCACCTCCTCCTAATCCTCACTAATGGAGGACTAGGAACGGTCATCAATCGCCAGCAACCAATTGCCGTGAAGGCAAGGTCGTCGACGTGCTTCGCGCTCAGAGGTGAACGCTTCGCATCGTCATCACGGTTGATGGGGTTGTCTTTGTTAGGGTTCAAAGACGGGACGCGTACTATAGAAATGATCCTAGTAAGTACGGTCTTGAAGGACAACGTGGTCTACTGGAACGATAGGTTAAAAGTAAATATTCTGTACATGTGGGAAAGGTTTGTGAACGAAGTCAACACGCATGCGCAATATCATAAATGACTTCGTTGTGAATCGTGGATCGTTTCTGACGTAAGCTTCGCTCTTCCCACATTTATTTTTATTAGCAGTTATTCCCTTCGCCTTTCCTATGATATGAAGAATTATCATCAAGATTGAGTAGGGTGTTATTCCGGCGTAGATGGCCTGCGTTACAGCTGGCCCAGGCTACGTATCGTCAAGATCATTTGTGTAGTCCGCGCAGACGCTGAAAACATATGGCTAAGGCCCTCTGCGACGCAACCTAGCTACGTAGGCGTAGAGGGCGCTCCCCAAAACACTCTCCTCATTTGTATACCACAGGGGGGGAGGGCAGGAGGTTTTTCGGGAGGGGATCTTAGTATTTTTTGGAAGAAAAAAGAATGGATGGAAAAAATTTCTAAAGGCAGGAAGGAAACTGATTCAAACTTTTCACCGAAGCAACTTCTTCCATTTTTGTTTTCAGAATAGCTGCAGAGTCTTAAATCAATTGAAGTCCAAAGTTTTCTTCCCAGGGACAAAATAAAGGCATCTTTGAAGGCTGTGCAGAAAGCACCGTTTTTGATAATTCGTTTCATGAGAAACCAAACTTTCAACCAGAGATCTCATACTGAATAGTATATAACCATGACATCCCAATATGGAGGCAGCGTAGTTGAGAGATTAGTACGCTGGACTTGCAATTCGGACGCTCCGAGTTCAAATCCCACCCTGACCGCCAGCTGGATTTGTTCTCGGTAGTCCCGATCGAATCCTCGACCACGCTTGTAAATAGCCAGCTGGTTTATCTCCGGCCAGTTGGAATTCTTTACCATGTTAGCTTTCATTTATGAAATATTTGTTTCAGGCATTTGCTCGGCCCTATCAATGCTCAGTACTGCCAAGGGTAAACAAAAGATATTATCGTTATTATTATAATGATCATAATAATCATTATCCTTATCACTATCACTATCATTATTATTAATAATGTTAATATTAATATTATAATATTTTGGAATCTCAGGCTTAAAAGGTTTACATTGCCCGGTAAATTACCCCTTGGGAGCAAGCAACAAGTTCCTAAAGGTGCCAAAGGAGTCCTTACTTTTGAGTCCCTAAATTGTCAGAACTTTCTGTAACAGTCCTTTGTCTTTTACTCGGGCATCTCCAGGGATAGCGATGTCTATGATCTTAGCCTCCTTTGCCTGCTTATCATGAACGAAGATGATGTCCAGCCCTGTAGCTTCAACCATCCTATCACACTGTTTATTGAAATCCCATAGAACGTTAAATCCTGTACTGATTTTCTACCACTTTCTCTGGGGTCTGCATAATTGTACCACTGATCTTCCCATTCCAGTTCTGTCTTCCCACACAGTTGCCAATGCACATACCACGCCACATTGTCTAGTGTCGTTCTCTTGTCCTCAAGCTGGGCTAACTTGTACATTCACCTTGTTAGGTGACTTAATCACACTTTCTCCTTTTTTTCCCACACTTTCTACATATAGGTGATTCTGAGGACAGCCTCTGAGCTGGGACAAAAACTCCGAGTTTCTTTCGAATTTTTTGTGGAGTCGAATGTTAAGAAGAGGTTTCCACACAAAGCCGGGGGCTTTGATTTCTGGGGCTTTTCGCGGTTAGACTGCGAGCAATCTCTACTAGAAAAGGTCCAAAGAGCGTGCTGATACAGTAAAAAACTGATCCGCGAGTAAGAACCAGGGCCCAGTTGGTCGAAGCATGGTTAGCGTTAACCAGCGTTTAATACCTTGACAACGTATTGGTTTTGATACTGCTTAACCAATGGTTAAAGCTAACCATGCTTTGAGCAACTCAGCCCAGGTTTTTAATGACCTGTTAGGCTAAAATGTGCCAGTTGGCCCCTTCTATACAAAAACCTGTTTAGCTTAAATATTTGAAGCAGGTTATTATTTTCTAAAATCTATGTGAAAAAATTCTGTACACTTAAGCAAATAAGATAAGTCAACATCTAGCTAAGGATCCTCTTTAACGGTTCTCTATCACTCCTACGGTAATAATTGTATGCAGGATTTTATGTAAGGAGTAAGCTGAACCACTAAATACTCTAAGGTGCAATGTATTTTTTCTTCAGATAATAAGAACTTATTTTTAAATTAATTTTTTTTAAAAAAACTTAAATAGCCTAAATTTGTGCTAATTACTATTTATATAAGAACCTGTTTAGGCTAACTTGGAAAAATGCAGGTTCTTTTACTCACGGGTTTTTTGAATAATCGGATGTATGTATGCGAGTGTGCAAGCGCCAAGCCACCCATATCGCGCTTTCTCACCGATTTTCGAGCGAAAGAGATCCTGCTCGCTAATCCAAATTTCACAGAAAAAGCGGTGGCCGCAGTCTGCTCGACCGACCCCTTAAATCATGAGGTTTTGAATCCATAGCGAGGGGTTTGAATTTAGAGAAAATGTACATGTAAGTCATGTAAGGGCTTTCTTTGCCCAGGAACAAGGCAAACTGTCGGTGTCCGGATTAAACGAGTGTCCGTAGAGTAGCTAGGGTTTGACTGTAATTCCAAGCTGTGCATATAACTGTACCCTATATGGGACAATGTGGTCTGTCTTCGTCAATGTTGGCCAAACATTAGTGTCTGAAATACATTATTCCATACTGGACGCACGTGGTAAATGATTAATAAAGCACGTGCAGTAGTTTCACGGGTTTGTTATTGATACATCAGACTGTTATTTCTTCTTGTGAAATTGACAACTGAGGTATATACTTACTCGCAGTATATTCTGATCTATTTGTTCTCGTCTGGACTTCTCGAAGTAGACAAAGTAAGTAGCAGCTGACAGTACATAAGTGAAAATGCAAATTTCTTTGTTTTTGCTTTTAACCTTTGTTACGTCGATTTGGGCTAAAGCGTTATTCAGTCACAGAGTTATTATGAGTGGCTTTCCGTAAATATCGACCCACGGTCGGCACAAGTTGAAAATTTGATTTCGCTCATTTTTGGCTCATCGATAACCCTTAATGAGTAATGAAACATACTGTAGTTAGTTTTCCCAAATAACGTGTTCTTTTGTTAAAATTCGAGAAAACGCATTTTGCCCGTTCAGAGCTCAAAATCCACTTCCGGTAAAGCGAAATTTTACACAAATTCCATTGACTCGTACGTCAAACCACAACGATTTGGCAGCCTTTGAACAACACGAATAGTTTTTATGACCCTTTCTTTATTATAAGGCGATAAATTTGTGAAAGCTGTAATAATTTTGTGGCCAAAAAGGTATTGTTAAAAATAGGCCCTATTGACAATTTCTGCCGTTCAAAATTATAGGGATAAAATAATGCAAATTTTTACAATGCGCTATAACTTAAAATCCCGCAAATTGACTTTATACTGCTTAACTAGGCCCCAATCTATCAGAAAATTGAAACAAATCTCTGGGCAAACGATTTTAAGTAGCCCGCAAGACGTTGAGTTCAACCCTAATTTTGCAAAAAAGACTGCGACATTGCCTTGGTTAAAAATAGCGTTACACGGCCCGTCACGCCAGTGTTACCGAAAGATATGCTTTAAACAATTTACTTAAAGGCAGATTAGAAGCCAGTTCGAAATTAAATCTTTCAGTTAACCTATTATTCTCACTGATTGCAGCATTTTCTTTAGATACAACTTATTGCGTCCCCGGGATACCGTCACACACTTTCATGTTCAGTTTCAGACTGGCGATTTCCCTCAAAAAATGGTACATAAACAGAACGAAATCTAAAAAAATAAAACTGATTACTGAATGAAATTTTGCATTGAGAGATATTTGCGAATTAAATCATCGCCAATCAATGCCATTTGGTGTATAAAAACTAATTTCCTTGAAGCAATTTTAAAGAATAAAAAATGTTTTAGACTAAGTATTGGTGCAATAGTTCTTTTCGAAGTTTTTACCCTTGCGGGCTCTCAAAACTGAAAAAAAAGCTACGTGGATGCCCCAAGAGGAGCATATACTTGTATGACAATGTGTATGAATCATGAAGCTACTGCATGACTACGTACATTTATACTTGTACATAATTACTTGAAAGAGAAAACTCGCAAGAAAAAAAAAAGAGTTCTAATTAGTTAATATTGGTTATCCCCGTCTTAAATTTAAAGTATTTATGCCTTTTGACGCATGCTTAAATTAATAAAACACACCACTGTACTTGTTTAAAGTTTGTTTTCGTTGGGCTCCGATCGTCGACGTCTTGCCGACGTCGCTCAAAAAAGCCGACTTCTGGGCAATTCTACACTATATATTGTATCCAAATAAAATGACTCTTCTAAATAAGATAAGTGTATTGAAAGATGTACTATAGATTGTATGCTGGAATTTAGCATGTGATCAGCGTTGAATAGAATGTTGAAAGTGAATCTGTCGTTAACACCGCTGGCGTGACGGGCCATGTCACGCTATTTTTAACCACTGGAATGTCGCGATTTTTTGCAAAATTAGGGTTGAACTCGGCGTCTTGCGGGCTACTTAAAATCGTTTTCCCAGAGATTTGTTTCAATTTTCTGATAGATTGGGGCCTAGTTAAGCCGTAGAAAGTCAATTTGCGAAATTCTAGGTTATAGCGCATTGTAAAAATTTATATCATTTTAACCCTATAATTTTGAACGGTAGAAATTGTCAATAGGGTAAATTTTTAACAATACCTTTTTGGCCACAAAATTATTACAGCTTTCACAAATTTATCGTCTTATAAGAAAGAAAGGGTCATAAAAACTATTCGTGTTCTACAAAGGCTGCCAAATCGTTGTGATTTGACGTACGAGTCAATGGAATTTGTGTAAAATTTCGCTTTACCGGAAGTGGATTTTGAGCTCCGAACGGGCAAAATGAGTTTTCTTGAATTTTAACAAAAGAATACGTTATTTGGGAAAACTAACTACAGCATGTTTCATTACTTATTAAGGGTTATCGATGAGCCAAAAATGAGCGAAATTCGAATTTTGAACTTGTGCCACAAGAAGTCGATTTTGGTCGATATTTACAGACAGCCGCTCTTATAGTATTTTGCTACCTGTCTCAGTGTCTGACCGATGTATTGGTTGCAAAATTTTCTGGAGGAGAAAATATTTACGCCATGGCTTCTTCAGATTAACCGGCAAGCTTTAAAAAGTTTGGGTTTACCTGAATTTTTATTAAGTTCGGCTGCTGGTAAATTCAGTTGAACTCTGCAGCTATGGAAAATACATAGGACCGTTTATTTTTCTCAGCGTGTGATGTGCGGCGCTTGAGTCAGTCAGTTTTAGCTCGGCAGATTGTATTTGCGTCGCCTAGGCTAAGGAGATAGTGGTACAGAAGGTACTACAGTGAGTGCGGCAAGGTCACTCGTGGGTCGGGTATCTCACTCGAAATCCTTAAATAAAAATGACCGAGACCAGGTTTTATGAGTCCGCGAGACTGAGCACTCCATCCAAACCCTTGTTTTCACTAAAACCCGCTGGACGCCACAACCTGGTTGAGGTCATTGTTATCTAAGGTCTTCCATCTCGCTCAGACTTTGCGGGTCATGTAGCAGCTCTCCTAACCCTAAAGGCCAATTGGTTCGATACCCGAACCGTGAAACAATGAGAATAATGGTAAACAATTCTGAGACCAATGAGGAAACATCTTTCATTGTCACGCCATAAAAAATAAAAATGCAAACCAGTCAATAGAGAAAGTCCAGAATCTGGGAAATGAAAGAAGATTAATATAAAAAAAGCGGTTAGCCTCGCAATGAATCAGGTCTGTGCGATAATACATATGCGAGATATTCGAAAAAACGTTTCACCCAAATTTTTAAGGCTTTGTATGGAGACGCCAAGGTTGGTGGTGTCCCTCTGAGGGGCACAAATATGGCTGTCGGAAACCAACAGAAACATCTTTTTTTGAGTTTTGCTAGTTAATTCATCGCTTGAGGAACTCATAAAGATTAAAGTAATATTTATTCTAAGATAAGGAATGTTTAGATAGCAAAATCTCAAAAAATCAGTAACCGACACATAAGAGCTTTTCCGGCCGCCAGCTAAATGTCGCGTCACGCACAAGGTTGGAAATTTAAGCGTCTTCTATCGCAAAACGAAGAACCCTTTGGAACCGAAAATTTGTGTAAATAAAGGTTTTCAGGTGCTGTAATACCTCATGAAAGTAGAAACTCAGAAGAATCGATAGTTTCTTAGTTTTAATTTCGGTGACCTCATGTGAAAACACCTAATAGTAATAAGGGTTAAGCAATACTGTTTAGGGTTAAGTACTGAAAATAGTGATTAGGGTTAAGCGCTGACTCGAAGCGGTTAGCCTCTATTTAAGGTCAGGGTTGTTGCTATATAGGTTTAAATCAAACCATTACTGGCAGCAAAGTGGTATAGGCATGGACCACCGACTCTACGCTCCGAGTTCGATTCCCACTCACGCTCTGCTGAATTTTTTTTTCCTTAAAAATTGAAGAGACTTACTCTTTCATTCATGAACATTTACTGAGCAGAATTTTCAAGAGACTTAAAAATTTCATTCAAGTGTAGTGTGCATGAAGCGATAAAGAACACTACGCTGTGTAAACTTCATAAGGGGACCAAAGGGTTTAGGCCGATGGGATCTAATGCTGACCTGTTGACCGTGATTGCTCATTAGCATACGTTCAGCCAAGTCAATAGAAAATTGAGCCTGGCTTTTCCGGTATCTTGGAGAAATAACGTTGTTGAAAAATCTTTGCATAGTGTTATAGAAAGAGTGTCAAGCTTACTGTGTTTTTACCACCCAGCGCTATTTTTTGATGGCCGTCATTTTATTGCTCACAAATAAATCAGTTTGCAAAGTTTAATCAGCTTAACGGCTCTTTCGGGTGCTAAAATCGCATGTTAATGCCGGCCAAAGAGCTCCTAGCCAAAATGTAACCAACGAGAAAATGATATCTGGACTAATCGTAATGCTTCGTTTTTTCCCTAGATTGTCTGTTAAAGCTTTATCTTTGTCTTTTAAAATGGCCACCACAACTTACGAAGCATCCTACAAGAAGTACTTTGGAAACAGATTTGAAAACATCTCCAAAAATTCTTCAGATGAGGAAATTCGCCATCTTTATGATAAGTGGGCAGCTGATTATGACAAGGTATACAAAACGGCTTGTTAAATCCCTGCACCGCAACCCAGGCCAAAAGTCAGCTAAAGTCCTTGGGACGGTGATGCAATATTCTTAATTATCTGGGTGTCCCCTAGCCTGCAAAACAGGCCTTATTTTAAAGACTGTGCTACCTTTTCGAAAACAGCATGAAATTTTCTCTTCCCCTACTCTATTAGCCTCGAACAGCAGACTATTTCCGGTCCTCGCTCGACCGGAAATACGTCTGCTGTTTGCAGGCTACTACTCTATACGTTGATGAAACTCGCGAAAAAGTCTGGATACTATGGGTCCAAAGTTGTTTTGTGATATGGGTGGGGCTGGGCATGGGTGGTTTTTAAAATACCCCTGAAAAAATGCAAATTAGCCTGTGGCACGCTCTTGCTGGTCAAAGCAGACGAGAGAAAAATGTGGGTGCAACAGCGAAAAACGGAGGGAAGAGAGAAGGGCAGAGCTTGTAAGCATCTTTAAATATTTTATTCCTCCCACTAACCAGCGCACTTCCAGAAGGAAAAATTGCTCGTACCAAAATGTGTGTAAAAAAATGGGTGTAGGAGGGTTTTACACGCTCGTCATGTCTGTCTGACTCTGCGAGCGCGAAGGCAGTGTTGACGCCAACTGCCAAAATTGACCAATCATATGGACTGGTATACCGAGGAGCTGGTATACCGGAATATGGTATTAAAAACAATGCTTACAAGCATTCTTTCCTGTCTCTCCCCGGCCCTCTTGCGGTTTTTGCGCAACTTTTCTCGATCTGCTTTCCCTGCTATCTTGCAGACTGGAACAGGCTGAATGCAAGTTTGTCCCCGAGAGATTTATCCATGGTTGCAGGTCTTTTGTTTTGGGCACGGGTGATGGATAGGTCCTGAACACTCAGTTTATATTTATCACTGACTAATTGTCAGCTGTATCGATGCTCGCTGAAGGCCCATCCGCTTCAGGAAGGGTTTTTATACTTTGCAAATTTGTGAGTGCGCTTAGCATGCGCATGACACATAAGTATCTCAGTTACTTCTTCAGGTACTACTACAAATCCAAAAAATATATGCGCCGTTAAACAATAGCTATAATAATAGCCACAGAAATCGTACGAATGGGATATTCTACAAAACATCTCCAGATCGATCGGTCAATCTTTTCCTACGGGACCCTTGCCATGAATTATTTTGCGTATTTAATTTTTTTTTTGCGTCAGGTACGTAGGATAGGACGCCGAGGTAACAAAATCACTGCGCTTTCTAAGCTTTCGCATGACGCAGCATTTACATGGTGACTAAGTGATCTGTCATGTAGGTTTAAAAAGTGACTCATTTTGGGGAATTTTGCTATCTGAACAGTTCTTTTATTAGAAGATTTATTACTTAAATGTCTATAAGAACCTCGCGAGACTAACTTATCTCTTACCTGAATGATTCACACTGTCGAGGTAGAACTCATAGACAGATGTTTCTGTTGGTTTTGGGCTGCCATGTTGGTGCCCATCCGGATGGGTAGCAACGTGGCGTCTCCATACAAAGCTCTATAAATTCGGGTAAAACATTTCTCCGAATATCCCAAATATGTAAAATTGAACTGACCAGAATCTTAGCGAGGGTCTTTGCATATTTATTTCCTTTCATTTCTCAGATTATGGACGTAATTTATCGAACGGTCTTGATTTTATCATGGTTTCACGGCATGACAGTGAAAACCAGTAATACGCAATAACAGCGTCTTGTTTAAACCAAGAGAGGATAAAGCTCAGAGAACGAATCCCCCCATACAGGCCTTATACCCGTCGTAATCCCTCTAAAGATATTTTTAGATCTATATGTAGATTCGTTTTCTGAGCTTTATCCTCTCTTGTTTAAACTTACCTAGGGATACATGTTGCAAAACGAAAATTGGACTCAACAACATTGACGACTTTAATTTCGTATTTCTAATTTTTAATTGCATGTCCCTTTAAGGAAAATGCCAAAGCAGGCTCGTGCTACCGCAAACCGCTCGCTGAATGCCTGGATGCTGCCTTGAAGGAAGCTTTTCCCAACACTCTAAAAGATCAACTGAAAATTCTCGATGCTGGAGCTGGAACGGGGATGACAGGGATCGAGCTACACAAGCTTGGCTACACTGATATCCACGCCCTAGATATCTCACAAGAAATGCTGAATATTGCTAAAGAGAAAGGCGTTCCGTACAAGAGGTTTGTCTGCACCCCACTCACAGAGCAGAGTATTGAGGACTTTGAAACAGGAGAGTTTGATGCCTTGATTTCCGCTGGTGTCCTGGTAAAGGCTCATGTTCGTCCAGCGGCTTTTGTGGAGATCATCAGGATGGTGAAAACCGGTAAGACTGGTTTAAGTTACGGTAAAATAGGCAATTTGTTTTGTTTTGCAATTTTTTGGAAATAATGCTGCAAAACGAGTTGGAAAGCGATGTTGCGCGTTATACCACCCATTTTCAATTCCCTCTACAAAAAATACAGCTGCAATTTGCGTGAATACTGCCTTTTGATTGGATGAAATTACGCGGGAGTCTCGCGTTACCCCGGAAGTTGCATCACCGACTTGCTGCAAAACAAGCTTGCTTTGGGCCGTTAAAACGCGAAACGTGTACAGACTTTATTGCATAAATTAGAACTTCTTCCTACTTTTCTCCAACAACTGTTCGCAACTTGCAACAATATGATTTGTTGCCAGACAGCTTTCCTTTGCAGGTGGTAAAATGCACACAAGATCACCATTCAACTCTTTTAGCACGAGCTATGTTGCAAACAAGTTGCGCGTTTTTGTTGCCACCAGCATGTATTTTCTCTAAACTGATTTCCATACATTTCCTTTATTGCTGGTAAAGATAATTTGTTTAACAATCAAGACCTTTTTCACTTGTCGATCATTTCTCTTTTTCTCAAAACCTTCATGATGTATTGGGCAAACTATTAATTTTTGGGTCACTCTTAAATTGGGGGTTTAAGGGGTGAATCAAATATGCTAGCAGTCTTCCAACAAGTTGTTTTTTTTTTTTTTAAACTGGTTTTCAATTTTATCGTTTGTAGGTGGACTTGTCTGCTTTTCGC
>OZ037995.1:27841403-27866403 GCA_964035705.1 Porites rus
TAAGACCGGTGCCAGCCCTAGGCTGGGCCCCGGTAATAAGACGAGGGATTTGAGTCAATTAAAAACTAATTGAATGAATAAGGATATGGCACTGCTGAAAACCTGTGACGTCATTTACAATGGTTGCTATCTTGGATTGTTCTGTAATTTTAGACTTATCGAGATTGAATTGTTTCTTAAAAATATTTAACCTGCGATTAGGAGGTCCTTCTTCATTTTTTCTTTGCGAGGCGAGAGGAAAAAGCTCCTCTTTTTTCCCCTTTGCCTGACTGCCGAATTTCGCGCTTCCCGAAAAAAAAGGCCTGATCGCCGGTTGAACAAATGTTATGTTATTTTATTGTATAGACACGAGTGTTTTACTGGAAAATATACCACTCGTAAAATTCATAAAAACTACATCCGGGACCCGAGTGGTTTATTTTCCATAATCTCACACGTGAGTTTATCGATGACGTAATTTTGGTCATTTCCCTCTATTATTTTATCGATGTCATTTTGTCTATATAATAAAAAGAACATTACACGGCGACTTGAAGATATGAATTTTATTTTCTCGTGTCAAAAACAATATTTTACGAACGAGCGCAGCGAGAGAGTAAAATATTGTTTTGCCACTCGAAAATAAAATTCATATCTTCGCGCCACCGTGTAATATTCTCTATATATTTTTTGTTCATTGGGTAAAAAATATACAGTCGACGAACTTCCCGTAAGCGATACGCTGGATTTCAAGCGATAGGGATGGTCGAAGGATTTTTCGGGTGGTTTGAAATTTTCGATTTCGGGATTTTTTGGGAAGAAAAAGTTTGGCAAGTAGTTTTTGAATTGGGTAGCTTGATTTAAGTAGGGATTTTTTGGGTATTTAAAACTATCTGAAGATTTGTGATAGTTCTCGCGTATCCCGGCCGCATAGTTCCTCTGGAAATTTTTATGGCTCGTAAATTCGGCATGGGATTTTTTGGGGTTTTGTTTGAAGCCCTAGGTATTTTTTTGGGTTTTGATTTTTGCCCATGCGATCATCCCTGTCACTTGAAATTCGAAGTGACACCGCCCCCTTGGATTTCGGCCTCCCTCAAAAAAGTTGATGCCGCGCGTTTTATATAAACAATAGGATACGCATCACTAGTGTAATGCCCTGCGGGCATGCACAGGCTTGAATGGCGGACTCTTATGACCTCACTTTACTCCGCTCTTCAAGCTTAGGAACACAGAACGTTACTTAAAGAGGTTCAAAAGGTCATCGTTTCTGATCTGTGATTGGTGGATTTCGATCCGTTTTGTGTCTCTGTGTTTCAAGGGTCGTTTCTTGTGATCGTAGTTTTGATTGACGGTGTGAAGGCGGCTTTTGAACTTTCGAGTTCGCGTGTTTCGCGTGTTTCTATTCGTCCAGTCCTTGAAACACTCAAAATGTGTTCCAACCCTATTCGGATCGGGGGTGCCACAAATACAATCGCGTGAAGAAGCCCTACACACCTACACACAGGAGGCAATCTTTGTTCATGACGAAACAAAGGCTGTTGTTTTCAAAAGCACTGGTTTCGAAATTCAGTGGAAACCCCTTGGGTGAAGTCGGCGAAGTTAGTTAACCCTTTAAGCCCCAATATCCACATACAAATTCTTCAAACTGATCTCTATACATTTCCTTAAAGAATGAGTTGAGAGAATTTGATAAAAGATCAAAGTATTTTCTCTTAGGTGATTATTTAATTAATTCTCATAACCTCAGCTCATGATAACAGTGTATGGGTATCGTTAGGACAAAATTGCGGTTGGTCACTATTGGGACTTGAAGGGTTAAAATCAGCAAGAAAAGTGGGTAAGTTGACTTTGTTCATAGCCTGTTACAGGCGTTCAGCTGAGAGATAAATCGACTACATTGTCTTTCTTTCGTCTCGTTAATTATTCAAACTGCTCACCACACCACCGTTACCTCAATGATCCTTCTATACCACAGTTACCACATGTTTGGGTTAAGACTCGCGCCCTTTTGGCCTAGAAAACTGTCAGTTCACACACATAGTCTCCATGGCAGATGCCATTTGCGTTGAAATCATTCTTAAGACCGTTTCAACACTACGGATTTTAGAAGAGAGCTATAGCGTTAATTTCACGTTCATTCGTGTGTGAAACGCCGAAAAAACGCAAGGGAAATTTCATGAATCGAAAATCTAGATCTAGCCGGGGTCTCAAGGGGTCTTGTTTTGAATTCATATTTCATCTTTGCAAATCTTGTGGATTGAGTTTTTTGCATTTGGAAGAATGTCTGTGGTACTGCTTACAGACAGCGCATTCAAGCTGATAAACTCCCTTCTTATTTCTTTGAGCTCCACTGAGTCGTTGCAATCAACAGTGAATCATACCATCATACTATAGAATAAATGTCATGCATCATCTATGTGATCGTGTATAATGTCGGCATTGTCGCTCTTGAGGAAAGTTTTCATCTTTGCCGGCTGAAAAACAACAAAAATTCGAAACCGCAACGAGAAAAGAAAATTGTTAGTCTAACCGTGGAGGGTCGCATTTGTGGGAGTTTAAATTTTCTTTGCTTTGACACACTGAGAACTGAAAAAGGCCAAATGCCAGAAAACATTTTCTTTATGCCAGGAGCCCATGGGCTCTTGTCTACGCATATCTAATGGCACTTACTGATATAGATCTTCTAAATATGAAAAACAAAAAAACATATAAACAAAAAAAAAAACATGCAGTTGTAGACGATGCAAAGTTTTTATCTGCTTTTAGTACATGTAGTTGATAAACCTGCTTGATGGCGATCCGATATCGATCTGAAGGGTTTTACCTTTCCTTCCACCTTTACCTGAGCGTAAACGTGGCATTAGTCAACGAGCAGGCTAACCAGTTGTGCGAATTCGGGGAAAATTATTTTGGTGGCAGCCAAAAGTGAGCCTGGCTAACGTGGCTCAGGTTAGCTGTTTTTCTTAGCCCGGTTCCAGGCGTTCAAATAGTGGAGAGCGGAGAAGGAAAAAAAAGAGAAGATGCGGGGCGGGGGGGAGAGAGAGTGAGAGAAGTAGAGGGAAAGAAGAGGGCCGGACGCGCTCTCTCATCCCCCTTCCTCTTAAGGCCCTTCCCCCCCCCCCCCCCACCCCCCGATGTTTTTTTTCTCTTGCTCACCTCTGTTTGTATGTGCTACCCTAGCCTGCGTAGCTGGCGGGATTAGCGTGGGACTGCTGTATTGTTTTGGCGGCGGAGCCGCGAGAAGGGTGGGTATACAAGTCAATTTGAAGTCCCTCCCTCGCGGCTTCGCAAAAAAGTTTCCCGGGCACAAGAATCCCGCCAACTACGCAGGCAAGTGCTACCCCCACTACCCGAACGTGCACCTGAAACTGCCTGTCATAAAGCTCGTATTCTTTGTTGACTACTGGGGGAAGCCAAACACGTATGCTCTTTTCTTTGCTGGCCACCTAAAGCTCTTTTTCGTTATAGACCACTGGGGAAACTAATCACAATAAACTTAGTCCATATTTCTCCTTTCAGAATGGCCACCTCAGCTTACGAAGCCTCCTACAAAAAGTACTTTGGAGATAGATTTGATAAAATCACCAAAAACTCTTCAGATGAAGAAGTTCGCAATCTTTATGATAAGTGGGCAGCCGATTATGACAAGGTATCAATAATAATAGCTTGTTAAATCAGGTTGGCTTGTTTTCTAGGGCGTCAAACGAGAGCCTAGTCTCCCTCGCAGCCGTTTTTTGGATGTCACGCAACGCTCCCATCCAATAAACGGCTGCGAGGGAGACTAACGAGAGCCTTGCACGTCCCGTGTTTATGCAACTTCCTTGAAGCATTCCCTTTAACAATAATTCAAGTTATCTATATAGAGTGTACTTTAATGTCACAACCAATCTCTTTCTAGATTTCCAACAAGATTCGTCGATATTCACCTTCCCCCTACATGTAGGCGGAAAACGACGAAAAAAAAAACATAACCCCTCGTATTGTGCCCTCTCTGGCATGGTTGTCGTGCCGGAACAAAAGCAAGAGATTATTCGCTCTTGGTAAAAGCTATCCGTTATAGCGTGAAGATTACCTTAGAGAACACAAACTTGAATGTTCATTTAACTAATGATGGAAGTTTTCTTCTTTTAATGGTGTGCCCATGCAGGAAAATGCTGCCGCTGGCGGGTGCTTCAATAGGCCAGTCGCTGAATACTTGGATTCCGCCGTGCATCAAGTTTTTCCCAGCGCACCGAAAAATCAGCTGAAAATCCTCGATGCTGGAGCTGGGACAGGGCTGACAGGGTTCGAACTTCATAAACTCGGCTACACTAATATTGACGCTCTAGATATCTCGCAAGAGATGCTGAAGGTAGCTAAGGAGAAAGGCGTGTACAGGAGATATGTCTGCTGTTCTCTGACGGAAAAGAAGATTGATGAGTTCGAAACAGGCGAATTTGATGCTCTGATTGCCACTGGTGTCCTAGTGAAAGCTCATGTTCGTCCAGCGGCTTTTGTAGAAATGATTAGGATGGTGGAGGCAGGTGAGTCTTGATCCAGAACCACCCACCGTAAACAGTTGTCCCTTGCCAACGGAAGAAATCAATACCGCAGATTGTTTTCGATTGGTTTTGTCTATGTCTTAGTCTGAATATTTGTACCCTAGCAGAATCGACAGAAAGAGAGTGAATAGAGAGGTTAACCATCGCGTTTACGTCAAACGGCAAACGCGAATTTACATCATGTGACCAATTTCCCCTTTACTTGTCGTTTACTTTTCATTATTTCTAGAAATAAATTAGTAGTTTCACGTAATTTTTTATCCATAAGAATGGTCTTAAACTGTTTTTATCTGCTCATTTTAATTCTAAAATTCTCAATTTTAATCTGACTTTTGCCGTTTGCCGTACCCCCGTGAAGCTTAAACTCTCTATTGTCGACATGCGCCGGAACGCTAGCTACCTACCTAATTCTCCTTACGTGATTGTAGTTCAGCGAGTAGAAAATATCCTATCAGACATTTACACCTTTTAATCCGTTTTAGAGGCTACTAACAAAAAGGTTAACTTTTTGACAAACTCTCATCTCAGGATCTCAGGTGTAATTCTAGCTAGCCTGTTGACAAGCTCTGTGGACACCAACCGGAAGGCCCTGTCGCCTGCGTAACTAGCAGTTTTTTTGGAGAGTGCGCGCGTGAAGGAGCGGGGAATAGAGAAAAGACGCGAGGGAGCTTAAGCAAAGACGTTTTTGAGCTATGAAAGTCAACCGGAACTGGATGTTTTTCCTTGGACAATGGCTTTGCCCAAATTTTCGGGCAAGTCGTGCGAAAGAGTAAAGACTACACCTAGTTATACAACGCTGGGGGTGTCTAGGCGAAAAGGCCTAACTTCCGGTTTGGGTGCGTCGCTCAAAAAAACGTTTGCAGAAGCTCCCCAATCGCGGCTTCTACGCTCGTCCACGCTCGTGCTGCCCCAAGAACTGCCAACTACGCAGGCTATATTGCCCGTCTTTCTAATTTAAATATGCTCCTACTATGAGCTAAGTTGCAAAATATAAAATACAAATTGCTTTTTTATACCAAGTCTAACGTTATTTTTATCGTTGATAGGTGGACTCATCTGCTTTACCCTTCGGTTCAGTGAGGTAGATGACTACCAACCGAAGATGACGGAGCTAGAGGAAGCTGGAATATGGGAAAAACTCTGCCACAAGAAGATCCCTCATTTTGACAAACCTGACATGCCCAGTCACCTCTTCGGCTTCGTGTATAAAGTTTTAAAGAAATGAACTTTAAATAGATGAAGTATAATCAACTGAGTTGATACTGAGCTTTAACAATTAAGGTTTTATTTAAGGGTTACTAGCGTGAGTAATCAGAAAATTCTAAAGTTGTTCCTCTTACGCCACGTTGCTTCGGTGCAGATTACATTATCCTTCCTTGGTACAACGTAACTCATGTACATTGACTTGTGTGACTTCTCAATTATCACAGCAGCTGTGGCTATAATTCCGAAATAAATGAAGAGGTATGGAAAAGCTCTGGAATTGGAAGTTTTTAAGGTGGCACCGCATAGTTGGCCACTTACGAGAGGTGGTCGCACAGGGAGGTTCGACTTTATTATAAATACCCTATAGACTATAGTATTGCATAGGGCTGCAAAAGGAACAATGGAAAGTCGTTTTGCACTACCACTCCGCAGTTTTTCAATCGAATATGCCCGAGAAAAGAAAATAGCCAGGCGTGTTTCAAAACGCTTGAAAGCCTTGCTTACGACTTCTACGATGGTTCATTTAAGACAGGCTGCGTCTTTCTGGTTCAATCTTTCACGTTTTATCAGGAGCTCATGGTTTCAGGTTCTGAACATCCTCATCCGCCGAGGGGAGGTACTCAACAAAAAGTTTTTTTTACAGCTCCGGGATCCCTGAGGTCCATGCCCTTATCTATTTATACACCATTTTCTTACAGAAATTGTCATATGCAATCGTCTCCCATACTTTCAGTCCATTGAAATGTGGTACCTCCTTTACATACCTACTAATTGGAAGTCTCCTTATCGACACTTTCTCCCATGGGGAGCTACTCAAAGAATTCTTATACTGGGAGGCTCCGCCCCGAGGTCTAACCCTTTATTGAATTTTTATACTATACCATTTCTGACAAGAAAAGGTCCCCTTTCCTTAGCGCTCTCTTAAAATATGCTACTTTATTCCTGCCCTATCGTAGTCTCCCTCCCAGCCGTTTTTTGGATGGACATCCAAAAAACGGCTACGAGGGAGACTAGGGCTATCGTAACGAAATCGAAAAATTTAAGTGTTTATTAACGCTGTTTGTGTTTCATTTTTGAAAGCGATACTTCCTTCACACAACTTCCTTCACACACTTACTCTTGGTTTGAGGTCTTCTTGTCAAGTAGAAAGAATAAAAATGATACAGCCATAATGTGCACCTCTGAAAATATTAGTCATAGGTCTTTAAAAAAAACCTAGACGACGAAGTTCTCTGCCCGTCATATACTGTGGGATCCGTATACTGACCTTCCTGGGTGGAACCTCCGCGTATAAAATAGAGCACCCCCCCCCCCCCCCCACAGCCAGCCGAAATATTGAAAAAAAGAAAGAAAAAACAATATAAAAAACAATTATAGTTAAACCAGGAGCTGATGGTTAAACTTCTCGATTTTGCTGATCAGAACAAAGCGGTTTTGGCTGGCCATACCAGCCTTCTTCAGGTTTACCGATTTTATGATAGGAATTACAATATATTATATGAATTAGATAGATGGAGAAGTGTCGCAATAAAATTGATCCGTGGTGGAAATTGAACCCTGGTGGGGTGTGTGTGTGTGTGTGGGGGGGGGGCGTCCGTTTTCGAGTAGGTGCCCCTGAACAGCGAGATGTAAAGCGAAACGAGTCAGAATCATAAAATATACCGGGTAGAAAATAATAATAAACCGGGTAGAGATGAAAGTCAGGGTTTGAAGACCTCGGTTGCGCATCGCTATCTCTCTTCCCCCCTCTCCCCTGGTGGGTTAGGGTTGGAATAGCTGTCGACCTAACAACTGCTAGCCAACAGTAACTTGAAGTGTCTCAATATTGTTTTCAAGTTCTTTTCATACTGGCACACTGACACTTTCGAGAAAGTAAATCACCAAGCTGTCAGCAGTGAACCTAAATTAAATTATATTTCAAAATCGCACAGCATAATGCATGCAGCAGACATCATTTCATTCAGTAAATGCACTATGGACTTTGTGTTCGGGGTTGTCACGAAATCGCCTTGCGGGTGTCATTTACCAACAAAAATCACGCAATATCTAGTCACGCTTTGATTGAGAATTCACTTTTGTCGATTTCGGAATTGCATTTTAATGTCTTTGGTGTATTAGAAACAAAATACTTATTTCACATCTGTGTCGTAGCGCTGCGCTCTTTTTTTTATTTGGATACTCAACAGTAGCATCTGTGGAGGAGAGAGTTTCTTGCGAATGAAAAATTTCGACCGTGGAAATGTATAGGATTTGATTCCGTTTTGTTCGTTATTGTTTTCCTTTTCCGCCCGCCGCTAGGGACGAAACGTCCATAGCGGCGCGGCTAGACAGAAATTTGTTTATGATTTTGTATTATTTTATGTTGCCTCTATTACCCCTCCCTCTAAGCACCAGAAAGACCACACGTGCAAATAAAAATAGCACGTTTACCGAATCGGCGATTATATATTCAGAGAGCACCAGATCCGAAAAAGAATTACATACTCGCCGATCGAGATAGGCTGAAATCGTCCAGAGAAGCGGGGAAACGTCGATTAAACTCGAGGATACATCAGTGCAAGACAGTAAGTTGAATTATATACTCTGAAGTGTTAGCTTTGACGTTTTTCATGAATATTAAAGCCTTATTCTCGTCGTTTTGATACAATAATATTCAAACCTGTTATGTTGTAGCACAGTTGTAGGCCCAAATTTAATTTTTTTTTCTCCGAATTTCAATATCTCGGAGAAATGTGAAGTGTAGAATCAAGTCAAAAAGCCTAAAAGTGCTCAGTAGCTTGAAAACTAGAGTTTAGTCCTTTCCGATTCTTGTGTACTGTACAAAACATAACTTCCTCGGGCCTCTAGCGATTATTTTTCGTGATTAATTTACAGTCGTAACTTACTGTGTACCGGTTAATAGATTTATCGTAAGCCAAGTACAAATAACTATTCAAATTTGGGTAGAAAAAAAAATTGTTCTCTGCGATGTGCTTTGCACCTGAAAGGACCTTGGAGCTTGCCAAGCGAAAAATTACTTGAATTTCACGTGCTGTGATTTTACTTCATTCTCGTAATTTTACGACAGTAGAATTCTATGTTTATGTAATCTCTTTCACTTTCATGTGATATTATCATACATAAGAATTCAATCTCTGTCTGTGCCAATCTGCAAGGTTTAGCTGCGGTCTCTACGTAAGGTATTTATAATCTTAACATTGCTGGTTTGTCTACTTTTTTTTGCAATCAAATCACGTTTTGATGACAACCGAGTGGTTTAGAGACAAACACATTTTGTGAAGTCTTTGGATGGGGTTTAATTGAAAGCTGAGAATTAACCAAAATTTTATTTGTCCTCCCAGGGATTCTTTTTCTTCTTTCGTGGTTGTTTTTGCTGTTTTCTTGGGTTTTATTTTTTCTTAGATCTAACAACATAGCTGACGGCTGACACCTGGGAGTTCGAAGACATAATCTGTCACGCACCCGGCATTGCGTGACAGAAAGAGGGGCTCCCCGAGAATGGCTAACAACGGCTAGAAAGTTGTCTCTGTATTTATAGGCCAGAGGAGGATAACTTGGGATGTGCAAGGACGAGGTTTAAACAACCTAACATAAGGTAATGTTTGCTTTTATGAGAAATTACAATGTGTGATTTCATTCTAGAAATTAAGCTCATTTCAAAACAGCTTGTGTCTTAAGCAATTTCACAATAGCTATTGTGCAACCTGATTTCAGGGAACCATCCATAATTAGTCCTTTTGTCTTTTCAGTCTTTCAGAATGGCCACCTCAACTTACGAAGCGTCGTACAAGAAATATTTTGGCGACCGATTCGACAACATCACCAAAAACTCTTCTGATGAAGAAGTTCGCAATCTTTATGATAAGTGGGCAGCCGATTATGATAAGGTATCAATAATCTCCTTAAGCTACAACCACGATAAAAACTCTTGGGACAACCTACTCACTTTTACACTCATAGGTATCTCAGTCACTTCTTCAGGTTCTAGTACAAATCAAAAAAATAAAATATATGCGCCGTTAAACAATAGCCATAATAACAGCCTCAGAAATCGTACGAATAGGATATTCTACGAAGACATCTCCAGATCGATTGGTCAATCTTTTCCTACGGGACCCTTGCCATGAATTTTTTTTGTGTCAGGGACGTAGAATGGGACGCCAAGGTAACAAAATGACTGCGCTTGAATTTCTAAGCTTTTGCATGACGCAGCATTTACATAGTGACCAAGTGATCTGTCATGTAGGTTTAAAAAGTGCCTCATTTTGGGGAATTTTGCTGTCTGAACAGTTCTTTTATTAGAAGAAGTATTACTTAAATGTCTATAAGACCCTGGAGAGACTAACTTATCTCTTACCTGAATGATTCACACTGTCGAGGTAGAACTCATAGACAGATGTTTCTGTTGGTTTTGGGCTGCCATGTTGGTGCCCATCCGAATGGGTAGCAACGTGGCGTCTCCATACAAAGCCCTATAAATTTGGGAAAAACATTTCTCCAAATATCCCAAATACGTAAAATTGCACTGACCTGAATCTTGGCGAGGGTCTT
The DNA here is from genome assembly GCA_964035705.1 of Porites rus. Taxonomy (NCBI): domain Eukaryota; kingdom Metazoa; phylum Cnidaria; class Anthozoa; order Scleractinia; family Poritidae; genus Porites; species Porites rus. The sequence goes on from OZ037995.1 coordinate 27,851,681, forward strand.
TGCATATTTATTTCCTTTCATTTCTCTGATTATGGACGTAGTTTATCGAACGGTCTTGATTTATCATGGTTTCACGGCATGACAGTGAAAATTAGTAATACGCAATAACAGCGTCTTGTTTAAACCAAGAGAGGATAAAGCTCAGAGAACGAATCCCCCCATACAGGCCTTATACCCGTCGTAATCCCTCTAAAGATATTTTTAGATCTATATGTGGATTCGTTTTCTGAGCTTTATCCTCTCTTGTTTAAACTTATCTAGGGATACATGTTGCAAAACGAAAATTGGACTCAACGACATTGACGACTTTAAATTCGTATTTCTAATTTTTAATTGCATGTCCCTTTAAGGAAAATGCCAAAGCAGGCTCGTGCTACCGCAAACCGCTCGCTGAATACCTGGATGCTGCCTTGAAGGAAGCTTTTCCCAACACTCTAAAAGATCAACTGAAAATTCTCGATGCTGGAGCTGGAACGGGGATGACAGGAATCGAGCTACACAAGCTTGGCTATACTGATATCCATGCCCTAGATATCTCACAAGAAATGCTGAATATTGCTAAAGAGAAAGGCGTTCCGTACAAGAGGTTTGTCTGCACCCCACTCACAGAGCAGAGTATTGAGGAGTTTGAAACAGGAGAGTTTGATGCCTTGATTTCCGCTGGTGTCCTGGTAAAGGCTCATGTTCGTCCAGCGGCTTTTGTGGAGATCATCAGGATGGTGAAAACCGGTAAGACTGGTTTAGGTTAGTTACGGTAAAATAGGCAATTTGTTTTGTTTTGCAATTTTTTGGAAATAATGCTGCAAAACGAGTCGGAAAGCGATGTTGCGCGTTGTACCACCCATTTTCAATCCCCTCTACAAAAAATACAGCTGCAAGTTGCGTGAATACTGCCTTTTGATTGGATAAAATTACGCGGGTGTCTCGCGTTACCCGGAAGTTGCATCACCGACTTGCTGCAAAAGAAGTTTGCCTTAGGCCGTTAAAACGCGAAACGTGTACAGATTTCGCTGCATAAAGTAGAACTTCTTCCTACTTTTCTCCAACAACTTTTCGCAAATTGCAACAATATGATTTGTTGCCAGACAGCTTTCCTTTGCAGGTGGTAAAATGCACACAAGATCACCATTCAACTCTTTTAGCACGAGCTATGTTGCAAACAAGTTGCCCGTTTTTGTTTGTTTATTTTCTCTAAACTGTTTTCCATACATTTCCTTTGTTGCTGGTAAAGAGAATTTGTTTAACAATCAAGACCTTTTTCACTTGTCGATCATTTCTCTTTTTCTCAAAACCTTCATGATTTATTGGGCAAACTATTAATTTTTGGGTCACTCTTAAATTGGGGAATTAAGGGGTGAATCAAATATGCCAGCAGTCTTCCAACAAGTTGTTTTTTTTACTGGTTTTCAATTTTGTCGTTTATAGGTGGACTTGTCTGCTTTTCGCTTCGGTATAATGAAGTAGATGACTACCAACCGAAGATGACGGAGCTAGAGGAAGCTGGAATATGGGAAAAACTCAGCAGCAAGAAAATATCTTACTTCGAAAGTAAAGATTTGCCGAGTGACGCCTTTGGCTTCGTGTACAAAGTTTTAAAAAAATGAGCATGTAACAAACACTTCAATAATTTTATAGTTATAACTAAAATGAATTGGTTAATGTTCTGCGGACAGTCCACTATTTATTTTACCAACTTAAACTACGGATGTTTAGGCAAATCCGGGGCATATGTAAAAATCCGTTAATGTTACTCTCTTGTCATTGGCAGTATTTTTACTAGAAGACGTCTTAAACGTCTGACTGCTAAGTGCGTCATTAAGTGCGTCCCGTTTTTATACTAGACGTCTTAAACGTCTGAGACGACTAATTCATCCGTTAAGTGCGTCGATTGGACGCCCTTAACTTCAGACGTTTAATTCGTCTGACGTTTAATGCGTCTGTCTTATTTCCAGTATTTATACTAGACGTCTAAGTCGTCTTAGCCTGCGAAGCGCAGACGCATTTCCGGTCGTCGCTTCTCTCCCTTCGGAGGGAGAGAAGCGACGACCGGAAATGCGTCTGCGCTTCGCAGGCTAAAGTCGTCTAAGACGTTTTAGACGTCCTCTAATATAAATACGGCGATTTTCCGTCTCATTTGCGTCCCGTTTCTGTAGATATCCTGCACTATTGACGTCAATTTACCAGATATTGTGAACGATATCACAAACGTCTTGTTCATGAACGCTAGCTGGTTATGAAGAATAAGACGAGGGATTTGAGTCAATTAAAAACTAATTGAATGAATAAGGATATGGCACTGCCGAAAACCTGTGACGTCATTTACAATGGTTGCTATCTTGGATTTTTCTGTAATTTTAGACCTATCGAGGTTGAATTGTTTCTTAAAAATATTTAACCTGCGATTAGGAGGTCCTTCTTCATTTTTTCTTTGCGAGGCGAGAGGAAAAAGCTCCTCTTTTTTCCCCTTTTCCTGTCTGCCGAATTTCGCGCTTCCCGAAAAAAAAGGCCTGATCGCCGGTTGAACAAATGTTATGTTATTTTATTATATAGACAGGAGTGTTTTACTGTAAAATATACCACTCGTAAAATTCATAAAAACTACATCCGGGACCCGAGTGGTTTATTTTCCATAATCTCACACGTGAGTTTATCGATGACGTAATTTTGGTCATTTCCCTCTATTATTTTATCGATGTCATTTTGTCTATATAATAAAAAGAACATTACACGGCGTCTTGAAGATATGAATTTTATTTTCTCGTGTCAAAAACAATATTTTACTCTCTCGCTGCGCTCGTTCGTAAAATATTGTTTTGCCACTCGAAAATAAAATTCATATCTTCGCGCCACCGTGTAATATCCTCTATATATTTTTTGTTCATTGGGTAAAAAATATACAGTCGACGAACTTCCCGTAAGCGATACTCTGGATTTCAAGTGATAGGGATGATCGAAGGATTTTTCGGGTGGTTTGAAATTTTCGATTTCGGGATTTTTTGGGAAGAAAAAGTTTGGCAAGTAGTTTTTGAATTGGGTAGCTTGATTTAAGTAGGGATTTTTTGGGTATTTAAAACTATCTGAAGATTTGTGATAGTTCTCGCGTATCCCGGCCGCATAGTTCCCCTGGAAATTTTTATGGCTCGTAAATTCGGCATGGGATTTTTTTGGGTTTTGTTTGAAGCCCTAGGTATTTTTTTGGGTTTTGATTTTTGCCCATGCGATCATCCCTGTCACTTGAAATTCGAAGTGACACCGCCCCCTTGGATTTCGGCCTCCCTCAAAAAAGTTGATGCCGCGCGTTTTATATAAACAATAGGATACGCATCACAAGTGTAATGCCCTGCGGGCATGCACAGGCTTGAATGGCGGACTCTTATGACCTCACTTTACTCCGCTCTTCAAGCTTAGGAACACAGAACGTTACTTAAAGAGGTTCAAAAGGTCATCGTTTCTGATCTGTGATTGGTGGATTTCGATCCGTTTTGTGTCTCTGTGTTTCAAGGGTCGTTTCTTGTGATCGTAGTTTTGATTGACGGTGTGAAGGCGGCTTTTGAACTTTCGAGTTCGCGTGTTTCGCGTGTTTCTATTCGTCCAGTCCTTGAAACACTCAAAATGTGTTCCAACCCTATTCGGATCGGGGGTGCCACAAATACAATCGCGTGAAGAAGCCCTACACACCTACACACAGGAGGCAGTCTTTGTTCATGACGAAACAAAGGCTGTTGTTTTCAAAAGCACTGGTTTCGAAATTCAGTGGAAACCCCTTGGGTGAAGTCGGCGAAGTTAGTTAACCCTTTAAGCCCCAATATCCACATACAAATTCTTCAAACTGATCTCTATACATTTCCTTAAAGAATGAGTTGAGAGAATTTGATAAAAGATCAAAGTATTTTCTCTTAGGTGATTATTTAATTAATTCTCATAACCTCATGTCATGATAATGTATGGATATCGTTAGGACAAAATTGCTGTTGGTAACTATTGGGACTTAAAGGGTTAAAATCAGCAAGAAAAGTGGGTAAGTTGACTTTGTTCATAGCCTGATACAGGCGTTCAGCTGAGAGATAAATCGACTACATTGTCTTTCTTTCGTCTCGTTAATTATTCAAGCTGCTCACCACACCACCGTTATCTCAATGATCCTTCTATACCACAGTTACCACATGTTTGGGTTAAGAGTCGAGCCCTTTTGGCCTAGAAAACTGAGTTCACACACATAGTCTCCATGGCAGATGCGATTTGCGTTGAAATCATTCTTAAGACCGTTTCAACACTACGGATTTTAGAAGAGAGCTATAGCGTTAATTTCACGTTCATTCGTGTGTGAAACGCCGAAAAAACGCAAGGGAAATTTCATGAATCGAAAATCTAGATCTAGCCGGGGTCTCAAGGGGTCTTGTTTTGAATTCATATTTCATCTTTGCAAATCTTGTGGATTGAGTTTTTTGCATTTGGAAGATTGTCTGTGGTACTGCTTACAGACAGCGCATTCAAGCTGATAAATTCCCTTCTTATTTCTTTGAGCTCCACTGAGTCGTTGCAATCAACAGTGAATCATACCATCATACTATAGAATAAATGTCATGCATCATCTATGTGATCGTGTATAATGTCGGCATTGTCGCTCTTGAGGAAAGTTTTCATCTTTGCCGGCTGAAAAACAACAAAAATTCGAAACCGCAACGGGAAAAGAAAATTGTTAGTCTAACTGTGGAGGGTCGCATTTGTGGGAGTTTAAAATTTTCTTTGCTTTGACGCACTGAGAGCCGAAAAAGGCCAAATGCCAGAAAACATTTACTCTATGCCAGGAGCCCATGGGCTCTTGTCTACGCATATCTAATGGCACTTACTGATATAGATCTTCTAAATATGAAAAACAAACAAACAAATAAACAAAAAAAAAACATGCAGTTGTAGACGATGCAAAGTTTTTATCTGCTTTTAGTACATGTAGTTGATAAACCTGCTTGATGGCGATCCGATATCGATCTGAAGGGTTTTACCTTTCCTTCCACCTTTACCTGAGCGTAAACGTGGCATTAGTCAACGAGCAGGCTAACCAGTTGTGCGAAATCGGGGAAAATTATTTTGGTGGCAGCCAAAAGTGAGCCTGGCTAACGTGGCTCAGGTTAGCTGTTTTTCTTAGCCCGGTTCCAGGCGTTCAAATAGTGGAGAGCGGAGAAGGAAAAAAAAGAGAAGATGCGGGGTGGGGGGGCGGGGGGGAGAGAGAGTGAGAGAAGTAGAGGGAAAGAAGAGGGCCGGACGCGCTCTCTCATCCCCCTTCCTCTTAAGGCCCTTCCCCCCCCCCTCCCCCACCCCCCGATGTTTTTTTTCTCTTGCTCACCTCTGTTTGTATGTGCTACCCTAGCCTGCGTAGCTGGCGGGATTAGCGTGGGACTGCTGTATTGTTTTGGCGGCGGAGCCGCGAGAAGGGTGGGTATACAAGTCAATTTGAAGTCCCTCCCTCGCGGCTTCGCAAAAAAGTTTCCCGGGCACAAGAATCCCGCCAACTACGCAGGCAAGTGCTACCCCCACTACCCGAACGTGCACCTGAAACTGCCTGTCATAAAGCTCGTATTCTTTGTTGACTACTGGGGGAAGCCAAACACGTATGCTCTTTTCTTTGCTGGCCACCTAAAGCTCTTTTTCGTTATAGACCACTGGGGAAACTAATCACAATAAACTTAGTCCATATTTCTCCTTTCAGAATGGCCACCTCAGCTTACGAAGCCTCCTACAAAAAGTACTTTGGAGATAGATTTGATAAAATCACCAAAAACTCTTCAGATGAAGAAGTTCGCAATCTTTATGATAAGTGGGCAGCCGATTATGACAAGGTATCAATAATAATAGCTTGTTAAATCAGGTTGGCTTGTTTTCTAGGGCGTCAAACGAGAGCCTAGTCTCCCTCGCAGCCGTTTTTTGGATGTCACGCAACGCTCCCATCCAATAAACGGCTGCGAGGGAGACTAACGAGAGCCTTGCACGTCCCGTGTTTATGCAACTTCCTTGAAGCATTCCCTTTAACAATAATTCAAGTTATCTATATAGAGTGTACTTTAATGTCACAACCAATCTCTTTCTAGATTTCCAATAAGATTCGTCTATATTCACCTTCCCCCTACATGTAGGCGGAAAACGACGAAAAAAAAAACATACCCCTCGTATTGTGCCCTCTCTGGCATGGTTGTCGTGCCGGAACAAAAGCAAGAGATTATTCGCTCTTGGTAAAAGCTATCCGTTATAGCGTGAAGATTACCTTAGAGAACACAAACTTGAATGTTCATTTAACTAATGATGGAAGTTTTCTTCTTTTAATGGTGTGCCCATGCAGGAAAATGCTGCCGCTGGGGGGTGCTTTAATAGGCCAGTCGCTGAATGCTTGGACTCCGCCGTGCATCAAGTCTTTCCCAACGCACCGAAAAATCAGCTGAAAATCCTCGATGCTGGAGCTGGGACAGGGCTGACAGGGTTCGAACTTCATAAACTCGGCTACACTAATATTGACGCACTAGATATCTCGCAAGAGATGCTGAAGGTAGCTAAGGAGAAAGGCGTGTACAGGAGATATGTCTGCTGTTCTCTGACGGAAAAGAAGATTGATGAGTTTGAAACAGGCGAATTTGATGCTCTGATTGCCACTGGTGTCCTAGTGAAAGCTCATGTTCGTCCAGCGGCTTTTGTAGAAATGATTAGGATGCAGGCAGGTGAGTCTTGATCCAGAACCACCCACCGTAAACAGTTGTCCCTTGCCAACGGAAGAAATCAATACCGCAGATTGTTTTCGATTGGTTTTGTCTATGTCTTAGTCTGAATATTTGTACCCTAGCAGAATCGACAGAAAGAGAGTGAATAGAGAGGTTAACCGTCGCGTTTACGTCAAACGGCAAACGCGAATTTACATCATGTGACCAATTTCCCCTTTACTTGTCGTTTACTTTTCATTATTTCTAGAAATAAATTAGTAGTTTCACGTAATTTTTTATCCATAAGAATGGTCTTAAACTGTTTTTATCTGCTCATTTTAATTCTAAAATTCTCAATTTTAATCTGACTTTTGCCGTTTGCCGTACCCCCGTGAAGCTTAAACTCTCTATTGTCGACATGCGCCGGAACGCTAGCTACCTACCTAATTCTCCTTACGTGATTGTAGTTCAGCGAGTAGAAAATATTCTATCAGACATTTACACCTTTTAATCTGTTTTAGAGGCTACTAACAAAAAGGTTAACTTTTTGACAAACTCTCATCTCAGGATCTCAGGTGTAATTCTAGCTAGCCTGTTGACAAGCTCTGTGGACACCAACCGGAAGGCCCTGTCGCCAGCATAACTAGCAGTTTTTTTGGAGAGTGCGCGCGCGTGAAGGAGCGGGGAATAGAGAAAAGACGCGAGGGAGCTTAAGCAAAGACGTTTTTGAGCTATGAAAGTCAACCGGAACTGGATGTTTTTCCTTGGACAATGGCTTTGCCCAAATTTCCGGGCAAGTCGTGCGAAAGAGTAAAGACTACACCTAGTTATACAACGCTGGGGGTGTCTAGGCGAAAAGGCCTAACTTCCGGTTTGGGTGCGTCGCTCAAAAAAACGTTTGCAGAAGCTCCCCAATCGCGGCTTCTACGCTCGTCCACGCTCGTGCTGCCCCAAGAACTGCCAACTACGCAGGCTATATTGCCCGTCTTTCTAATTTAAATATGCTCCTACTATGAGCTAAGTTGCAAAATATAAAATACAAATTGCTTTTTTATACCAAGTCTAACGTTATTTTTATCGTTGATAGGTGGACTCATCTGCTTTACCCTTCGGTTCAGTGAGGTAGATGACTACCAACCGAAGATGAAAAACTCTGCCACAAGAAGATCCCTCATTTTGACAAACCTGACATGCCCAGTCACCTCTTCGGCTTCGTGTATAAAGTTTTAAAGAAATAAACTTTAAATAGATTAAGTATAATCAACTGAGTTGATACTGAGCTTTAACAATTAAGGTTTTATTTAAGGGCTACTAGCGTGAGTAATCACAAAATTCTAAAGTTGTTCCTCTTACGCCACGTTGCTTCGGCACAGATTGCATTATCCTTCCTTGGTACAACGTAACTCATGTACATTTACTTGTGTGACTTCTCAATTATCACAGCAGCTGTGGCTATAATTCCGAAATAAATGAAGAGGTATGGAAAAGCTCTGGAATTGGAAGTTTTTAAGGTGGCACCGCATAGTTGGCCACTTACGAGAGGTGGTCGCACAGGGAGGTTCGACTTTATTATAAATACCCTATAGACTATAGTATTGCATAGGGCTGCAAAAGGAACAATGGAAAGTCGTTTTGCACTACCACTCCGCAGTTTTTCAATCGAATATGCCCGAGAAAAGAAAATAGCCAGGCGTGTTTCAAAACGCTTGAAAGCCTTGCTTACGACTTCTACGATGGTTCATTTAAGACAGGCTGCGTCTTTCTGGTTCAATCTTTCACGTTTTATCAGGAGCTCATGCTTTCAGGTTCTGAACATCCTCATCCGCCGAGGGGAGGTACTCAACAAAAAGTTTTTTTGGCAGCTCCGGGATCCCCGAGGTCCATGCCCTTACCTATTTAAACACCATTTTCTGACAGAAATTGTCATATGCAATCGTCTCCCATACTTTCAGTCCATTGAAATGTGGTACCTCCTTTACATACCTACTAATTGGAAGTCTCCTTATCGACACTAGGGAGTTTAAGATACGGAGACTACGGACTACGAACTACGGCTGGACGAGCGTTGTCCTTTGTTCGTAGCACTGGGTTGAGTCGTGCAAATATAGAACGTTAAGATTGCACTACAGACAGTAAACTACGAGAGAAGAGGCGGAGAGGAAAACAAGACGCAAAGATTTTCTTGTTTTCATCACAGTTCACAAAAATGAAAGTCAGTTTTGCGTGTGATCTTATCTTTAGAACAATGAACAAATTCTTCCATACTTGAAGGAAGCAATTACGTCGGGTGAAATTGGTAAACAAAGTTTTGGTTACACAGGTTTTATTTTTTCGCCCATGAATACTTATGTCAAATATTAAAGAAATAGACAGAAATAGTAATAGCTCATTTATTAGATTTAGAGGATGGACTTCTCCGACTACTGATCTGATGTAGTTTGAAGTATTGAAATGCCGAGTTTCGATTGTCTCGAAGATATTTACATCATTTTCATTCAGCAAATGGCGCTATTCAAAAACTCGCATAAACAAAGGTTACACACGTAGAAAGACACAATGATCAATTCGACCAAACATTGAAACTTTTCAAGTGCGAAGAGAAAGTAAATTACCTGTATGATTTCTCTTCTCCTACGCCGTCAATCTGAATTCTGCGTATAAACATCTGAGCTTAATATGAGCTTAGCTAGAAAGATTTGAATCACAACAGTCGATTAAAAGCGTAAAGCTGAGCAGAAATTAGACACAACTTACATATTTCGCTTCCCTCTCACTTAAAGCAGGTGAATTGAAAACTTTTTTCGAAAAGATGAGATTCTTGAGTCACCGGACGGCAAAATACGAGCAAAATGTTCTCCGTAGTCGCGACTACGCGAAACAGCTCAACAACTCACCGTAGCCGCAGGACTACGCGGGAAAAATGAACAGTCACGTGGTTTTGATCATGCGCAGTAGCATGTTCATCCGTAGTCGCAGTCCGTAGTCGCCGTATCTTAAACTCCCTACTTTCCCCCATGGGGAGCTACTCAAAGAATTCTTATACTGGGAGGCTCCGCCCCGAGGTCTAACCCTTTATTGAATTTTTATACTATACCATTTCTGACAAGAAAAGGTCCCCTTTCCTTAGCGCTCTCTTAAAATATGCTACTTTATTCCTGCCCTATCGTAGTCTCCCTCCCAGCCGTTTTTTGGATGGACATCCAGAAAACGGCTACGAGGGAGACTAGGGCTATCGTAACGAAATCGAAAAATTTAAGTGTTTATTAACGCTGTTTGTGTTTCATTTTTGAAAACGATACTTCCTTCACACAACTTCCTTCACACACTTACTCTTGGTTTGAGGTCTTCTTGTCAAGTAAAAAGAATAAAAATGACACAGCCATAATGTGCACCTCTGAAAATATTAGTCATAGGTCTTTAAAAAAAACCTAGACGACGAAGTTCTCTGCCCGTCATATACTGTGGGATCCGTATACTGACCTTCCTGGGTGGAACCTCCGCGTATAAAATAGAGCACCCCCCCCCCCCCCCCAGCCAGCCGAAATATTGAAAAAAAAGAAAGAAAAACCAATATAAAAAACAATTATAGTTAAACCAGGAGCTGATGATTAAACTTCTCGATTTTGCTGATCAGACCAACGCGGTTTTGGCTGGTCATACCAGCCTTCTTCAGGTTTACCGATTTTATGATAGGAATTACAATATATTATATGAATTAGATAGATGGAGAAGTGTCGCAATAAAATTGATCCGTGGTGGAAATTGAACCCTGGTGGGGGGGGCGTCCGTTTTCGAGTAGGTGCCCCTGAACAGCGAGATGTAAAGCGAAACGAGTCAGGATCATAAAATATACCGGGGTTCCCTATTTTAAACCGGGTAGAGATGAAAGTCAGGGTTTGAAGACCTCGGTTGCGCATCGCTATCTCTCCTCCCCCCTCTCCCCTGGGGGGTTAGGGTTGGAATAGCTGTCGACCTAACAACTGCTAGCCAACAGTAACTTGAAGTGTCTCAATATTGTTTTCAAGTTCTTTTCATACTGGCACGCTGACACTTTCGAGAAAGTAAATCACCAAGCTGTCAGCAGTGAACCTAAATTAAATTATATTTCAAAATCGCACAGCATAATGCATGAAGCAGACATCATTTCATTCAGTAAATGCACTATGGACTTTGTGTTCGGGGTTGTCACGAAATCGCCTTGCGCGTGTCATTTACCAACAAAAATCACGCAATATCTAGTCACGCTTTGATTGAGAATTCATTTTTTTGTCGATTTCGGAATTGTATTTTAATGTCTTTGGTGTATTAGAAACAAAATACTTAAGTCACATTTGTGTCGTAGCGCTGCGCTCTTTTTTTTATTGGGATACTGTAGTATTGCTAATGCGCCACCGAGGCTAATAGTCTAGTCAAACAAGAGCACTACTTCGTTCGCCGCTACACTACAGATACACTTCCATCAACTACAGATACTCAACAGTAGCATCTGTGGAGGAGAGAGTTTCTTGCGAATGAGAAATTTCGACCGTGGAAATGTGTAGGATTTGATTCCGTTTTGTTCGTTATTGTTTTCCTTTTCCGCCCCCCGCTAGGGACGAAACGTCCATAGCGGCGCGGCTAGACAGAAATTTGTTTATGATTTTGTATTATTTTATGTTGCCTCTATCACCCCTCCCTCTAAGCACCAGAAAGACCACACGTGCAAATAAAAATAGCACGTCTACGCAATCGGCGATTATATATTCAGAGAGCACCAGATCCGAAAAACAATTACATACTCGCCGATCGAGATAGGCTGAAATCGTCCAGAAAAGCGGGGAAACGTCGATTAAACTCGAGGATACATCAGTGCAAGACAGTAAGTTGAATTATATACTCTGAAGTGTTAGCTTTGACGTTTTTCATGAATATTAAAGCCTTATTCTCGTCGTTTTGATACAATAATATTCAAACCTGTTATGTTGTAGCACAGTTGTAGGCCCAAATTTAATTTTTTTTTCTCCGAATTTCAATATCTCGGAGAAATGTGAAGTGTAGAATCAAGTCAAAAAGCCTAAAAGTGCTCAGTAGCTTGAAAACTAGAGTTTAGTCCTTTCCGATTCTTGTGTACTGTACAAAACATAACTTCCTCGGGCCTCTAGCGATTATTTTTCGTGATTAATTTACAGTCGTAACTTACTGTGTACCGGTTAATAGATTTATCGTAAGCCAAGTACAAATAACTATTCAAATTTGGGTAGAAAAAAAAATTGTTCTCTGCGATGTGCTTTGCACCTGAAAGGACCTTGGAGCTTGCCAAGCGAAAAATTACTTGAATTTCACGTGCTGTGATTTTACTTCATTCTCGTAATTTTACGACAGTAGAATTCTATGTTTATGTAATCTCTTTCACTTTCATGTGATATTATCATACATAAGAATTCAATCTCTGTCTGTGCCAATCTGCAAGGTTTAGCTGCGGTCTCTACGTAAGGTATTTATAATCTTAACATTGCTGGTTTGTCTACTTTTTTTTGCAATCAAATCACGTTTTGATGACAACCGAGTGGTTTAGAGACAAACACATTTTGTGAAGTCTTTGGATGGGGTTTAATTGAAAGCTGAGAATTAACCAAAATTTTATTTGTCCTCCCAGGGATTCTTTTTCTTCTTTCGTGGTTGTTTTTGCTGTTTTCTTGGGTTTTATTTTTTCTTAGATCTAACAACATAGCTGACGGCTGAAACCTGGGAGTTCGAAGACATAATCTGTCACGCACCCGGCATTGCGTGACAGAAAGAGGGGCTCCCCGAGAATGGCTAACAACGGCTAGAAAGTTGTCTCTGTATTTACAGGCCAGAGGAGGATAACTTGGGATGTGCAAGGACGAGGTTTAAACAACCTAACATAAGGTAATGTTTGCTTTTATGAGAAATTACAATGTGTGATTTCATTCTAGAAATTAAGCTCATTTCAAAACAGCTTGTGTCTTAAGCAATTTCACAATAGCTATTTTGCAACCTGATTTCAGGGAACCATCCATAATTAGTCCTTTTGTCTTTTCAGTCTTTCAGAATGGCCACCTCAACTTACGAAGCGTCGTACAAGAAATATTTTGGCGACCGATTCGACAACATCACCAAAAACTCTTCAGATGAAGAAGTTCGCAATCTTTATGATAAGTGGGCAGCCGATTATGATAAGGTATCAATAATCTCCTTAAGCTACAACCACGATAAAAACTCTTGGGACAACCTACTCACTTTTACACTCATAAGTATCTCAGTCACTTCTTCAGGTACTAGTACATTTAAAAAAAATAAAATATATGCGCCGTTAAACAATAGCCATAATAACAGCCTCAGAAATCGTACGAATAGGATATTCTACGAAGACATCTCCAGATCGATTGGTCAATCTTTTCCTACGGGACCCTTGCCATGAATTTTTTTTGTGTCAGGGACGTAGAATGGGACGCCAAGGTAACAAAATGACTGCGCTTGAATTTCTAAGCTTTTGCATGACGCAGCATTTACATAGTGACCAAGTGATCTGTCATGTAGGTTTAAAAAGTGCCTCATTTTGGGGAATTTTGCTGTCTGAACAGTTCTTTTATTAGAAGAAGTATTACTTAAATGTCTATAAGACCCTGGAGAGACTAACTTATCTCTTACCTGAATGATTCACACTGTCGAGGTAGAACTCATAGACAGATGTTTCTGTTGGTTTTGGGCTGCCATGTTGGTGCCCATCCGAATGGGTAGCAACGTGGCGTCTCCATACAAAGCCCTATAAATTTGGGAAAAACATTTCTCCAAATATCCCAAATACGTAAAATTGCACTGACCTGAATCTTGGCGAGGGTCTTTGCATATTTATTTCCTTTCATTTCTCTGATTATGGACGTAGTTTATCGAACGGTCTTGATTTATCATGGTTTCACGGCATGACAGTGAAAATTAGTAATACGCAATAACAGCGTCTTGTTTAAACCAAGAGAGGATAAAGCTCAGAGAACGAATCCCCCCCATACAGGCCTTATACCCGTCGTAATCCCTCTAAAGATATTTTTAGATCTATATGTGGATTCGTTTTCTGAGCTTTATCCTCTCTTGTTTAAACTTATCTAGGGATACATGTTGCAAAACGAAAATTGGACTCAACAACATTGACGACTTTAAATTCGTATTTCTAATTTTTAATTGCATGTCCCTTTAAGGAAAATGCCAAAGCAGGCTCGTGCTACCGCAAACCGCTCGCTGAATGCCTGGATGCTGCCTTGAAGGAAGCTTTTCCCAACACTCTAAAAGATCAACTGAAAATTCTCGATGCTGGAGCTGGAACGGGGATGACAGGAATCGAGCTACACAAGCTTGGCTATACTGATATCCATGCCCTAGATATCTCACAAGAAATGCTGAATATTGCTAAAGAGAAAGGCGTTCCGTACAAGAGGTTTGTCTGCACCCCACTCACAGAGCAGAGTATTGAGGAGTTTGAAACAGGAGAGTTTGATGCCTTGATTTCCGCTGGTGTCCTGGTAAAGGCTCATGTTCGTCCAGCGGCTTTTGTGGAGATCATCAGGATGGTGAAAACCGGTAAGACTGGTTTAGGTTAGTTACGGTAAAATAGGCAATTTGTTTTGTTTTGCAATTTTTTGGAAATAATGCTGCAAAACGAGTCGGAAAGCGATGTTGCGCGTTGTACCACCCATTTTCAATCCCCTCTACAAAAAATACAGCTGCAAGTTGCGTGAATACTGCCTTTTGATTGGATAAAATTACGCGGGTGTCTCGCGTTACCCGGAAGTTGCATCACCGACTTGCTGCAAAAGAAGTTTGCCTTAGGCCGTTAAAACGCGAAACGTGTACAGATTTCGCTGCATAAAGTAGAACTTCTTCCTACTTTTCTCCAACAACTTTTCGCAAATTGCAACAATATGATTTGTTGCCAGACAGCTTTCCTTTGCAGGTGGTAAAATGCACACAAGATCACCATTCAACTCTTTTAGCACGAGCTATGTTGCAAACAAGTTGCCCGTTTTTGTTTGTTTATTTTCT
>OZ037995.1:27871403-27896403 GCA_964035705.1 Porites rus
GTTCGCAATCTTTATGATAAGTGGGCAGCCGATTATGACAAGGTATCAATAATAATAGCTTGTTAAATCAGGTTGGCTTGTTTTCTAGGGCGTCAAACGAGAGCCTAGTCTCCCTCGCAGCCGTTTTTTGGATGTCACGCAACGCTCCCATCCAATAAACGGCTGCGAGGGAGACTAACGAGAGCCTTGCACGTCCCGTGTTTATGCAACTTCCTTGAAGCATTCCCTTTAACAATAATTCAAGTTATCTATATAGAGTGTACTTTAATGTCACAACCAATCTCTTTCTAGATTTCCAATAAGATTCGTCTATATTCACCTTCCCCCTACATGTAGGCGGAAAACGACGAAAAAAAAAACATACCCCTCGTATTGTGCCCTCTCTGGCATGGTTGTCGTGCCGGAACAAAAGCAAGAGATTATTCGCTCTTGGTAAAAGCTATCCGTTATAGCGTGAATATTACCTTAGAGAACACAAACTTGAATGTTCATTTAACTAATGATGGAAGTTTTCTTCTTTTAATGGTGTGCCCATGCAGGAAAATGCTGCCGCTGGCGGGTGCTTCAATAGGCCAGTCGCTGAATACTTGGATTCCGCCGTGCATCAAGTTTTTCCCAGCGCACCGAAAAATCAACTGAAAATCCTCGATGCTGGAGCTGGGACAGGGCTGACAGGGTTCGAACTTCATAAACTCGGCTACACTAATATTGACGCTCTAGATATCTCGCAAGAGATGCTGAAGGTAGCTAAGGAGAAAGGCGTGTACAGGAGATATGTCTGCTGTTCTCTGACGGAAAAGAAGATTGATGAGTTCGAAACAGGCGAATTTGATGCTCTGATTGCCACTGGTGTCCTAGTGAAAGCTCATGTTCGTCCAGCGGCTTTTGTAGAAATGATTAGGATGGTGAAGGCAGGTGAGTCTTGATCCAGAACCACCCACCGTAAACAGTTGTCCCTTGCCAACGGAAGAAATCAATACCGCAGATTGTTTTCGATTGGTTTTGTCTATGTCTTAGTCTGAATATTTGTACCCTAGCAGAATCGACAGAAAGAGAGTGAATAGAGAGGTTAACCATCGCGTTTACGTCAAACGGCAAACGCGAATTTACATCATGTGACCAATTTCCCCTTTACTTGTCGTTTACTTTTCATTATTTCTAGAAATAAATTAGTAGTTTCACGTAATTTTTTATCCATAAGAATGGTCTTAAACTGTTTTTATCTGCTCATTTTAATTCTAAAATTCTCAATTTTAATCTGACTTTTGCCGTTTGCCGTACCCCCGTGAAGCTTAAACTCTCTATTGTCGACATGCGCCGGAACGCTAGCTACCTACCTAATTCTCCTTACGTGATTGTAGTTCAGCGAGTAGAAAATATCCTATCAGACATTTACACCTTTTAATCCGTTTTAGAGGCTACTAACAAAAAGGTTAACTTTTTGACAAACTCTCATCTCAGGATCTCAGGTGTAATTCTAGCTAGCCTGTTGACAAGCTCTGTGGACACCAACCGGAAGGCCCTGTCGCCTGCGTAACTAGCAGTTTTTTTGGAGAGTGCGCGCGTGAAGGAGCGGGGAATAGAGAAAAGACGCGAGGGAGCTTAAGCAAAGACGTTTTTGAGCTATGAAAGTCAACCGGAACTGGATGTTTTTCCTTGGACAATGGCTTTGCCCAAATTTTCGGGCAAGTCGTGCGAAAGAGTAAAGACTACACCTAGTTATACAACGCTGGGGGTGTCTAGGCGAAAAGGCCTAACTTCCGGTTTGGGTGCGTCGCTCAAAAAAACGTTTGCAGAAGCTCCCCAATCGCGGCTTCTACGCTCGTCCACGCTCGTGCTGCCCCAAGAACTGCCAACTACGCAGGCTATATTGCCCGTCTTTCTAATTTAAATATGCTCCTACTATGAGCTAAGTTGCAAAATATAAAATACAAATTGCTTTTTTATACCAAGTCTAACGTTATTTTTATCGTTGATAGGTGGACTCATCTGCTTTACCCTTCGGTTCAGTGAGGTAGATGACTACCAACCGAAGATGACGGAGCTAGAGGAAGCTGGAATATGGGAAAAACTCTGCCACAAGAAGATCCCTCATTTTGACAAACCTGACATGCCCAGTCACCTCTTCGGCTTCGTGTATAAAGTTTTAAAGAAATGAACTTTAAATAGATTAAGTATAATCAACTGAGTTGATACTGAGCTTTAACAATTAAGGTTTTATTTAAGGGTTACTAGCGTGAGTAATCAGAAAATTCTAAAGTTGTTCCTCTTACGCCACGTTGCTTCGGTGCAGATTACATTATCCTTCCTTGGTACAACGTAACTCATGTACATTGACTTGTGTGACTTCTCAATTATCACAGCAGCTGTGGCTATAATTCCGAAATAAATGAAGAGGTATGGAAAAGCTCTGGAATTGGAAGTTTTTAAGGTGGCACCGCATAGTTGGCCACTTACGAGAGGTGGTCGCACAGGGAGGTTCGACTTTATTATAAATACCCTATAGACTATAGTATTGCATAGGGCTGCAAAAGGAACAATGGAAAGTCGTTTTGCACTACCACTCCGCAGTTTTTCAATCGAATATGCCCGAGAAAAGAAAATAGCCAGGCGTGTTTCAAAACGCTTGAAAGCCTTGCTTACGACTTCTACGATGGTTCATTTAAGACAGGCTGCGTCTTTCTGGTTCAATCTTTCACGTTTTATCAGGAGCTCATGGTTTCAGGTTCTGAACATCCTCATCCGCCGAGGGGAGGTACTCAACAAAAAGTTTTTTTTACAGCTCCGGGATCCCTGAGGTCCATGCCCTTATCTATTTATACACCATTTTCTTACAGAAATTGTCATATGCAATCGTCTCCCATACTTTCAGTCCATTGAAATGTGGTACCTCCTTTACATACCTACTAATTGGAAGTCTCCTTATCGACACTTTCTCCCATGGGGAGCTACTCAAAGAATTCTTATACTGGGAGGCTCCGCCCCGAGGTCTAACCCTTTATTGAATTTTTATACTATACCATTTCTGACAAGAAAAGGTCCCCTTTCCTTAGCGCTCTCTTAAAATATGCTACTTTATTCCTGCCCTATCGTAGTCTCCCTCCCAGCCGTTTTTTGGATGGACATCCAAAAAACGGCTACGAGGGAGACTAGGGCTATCGTAACGAAATCGAAAAATTTAAGTGTTTATTAACGCTGTTTGTGTTTCATTTTTGAAAGCGATACTTCCTTCACACAACTTCCTTCACACACTTACTCTTGGTTTGAGGTCTTCTTGTCAAGTAGAAAGAATAAAAATGATACAGCCATAATGTGCACCTCTGAAAATATTAGTCATAGGTCTTTAAAAAAAACCTAGACGACGAAGTTCTCTGCCCGTCATATACTGTGGGATCCGTATACTGACCTTCCTGGGTGGAACCTCCGCGTATAAAATAGAGCACCCCCCCCCCCCCCCACAGCCAGCCGAAATATTGAAAAAAAGAAAGAAAAAACAATATAAAAAACAATTATAGTTAAACCAGGAGCTGATGGTTAAACTTCTCGATTTTGCTGATCAGAACAAAGCGGTTTTGGCTGGCCATACCAGCCTTCTTCAGGTTTACCGATTTTATGATAGGAATTACAATATATTATATGAATTAGATAGATGGAGAAGTGTCGCAATAAAATTGATCCGTGGTGGAAATTGAACCCTGGTGGGGTGTGTGTGTGTGTGTGGGGGGGGGGGCGTCCGTTTTCGAGTAGGTGCCCCTGAACAGCGAGATGTAAAGCGAAACGAGTCAGAATCATAAAATATACCGGGTAGAAAATAATAATAAACCGGGTAGAGATGAAAGTCAGGGTTTGAAGACCTCGGTTGCGCATCGCTATCTCTCTTCCCCCCTCTCCCCTGGTGGGTTAGGGTTGGAATAGCTGTCGACCTAACAACTGCTAGCCAACAGTAACTTGAAGTGTCTCAATATTGTTTTCAAGTTCTTTTCATACTGGCACACTGACACTTTCGAGAAAGTAAATCACCAAGCTGTCAGCAGTGAACCTAAATTAAATTATATTTCAAAATCGCACAGCATAATGCATGCAGCAGACATCATTTCATTCAGTAAATGCACTATGGACTTTGTGTTCGGGGTTGTCACGAAATCGCCTTGCGGGTGTCATTTACCAACAAAAATCACGCAATATCTAGTCACGCTTTGATTGAGAATTCACTTTTGTCGATTTCGGAATTGCATTTTAATGTCTTTGGTGTATTAGAAACAAAATACTTATTTCACATCTGTGTCGTAGCGCTGCGCTCTTTTTTTTATTTGGATACTCAACAGTAGCATCTGTGGAGGAGAGAGTTTCTTGCGAATGAAAAATTTCGACCGTGGAAATGTATAGGATTTGATTCCGTTTTGTTCGTTATTGTTTTCCTTTTCCGCCCGCCGCTAGGGACGAAACGTCCATAGCGGCGCGGCTAGACAGAAATTTGTTTATGATTTTGTATTATTTTATGTTGCCTCTATTACCCCTCCCTCTAAGCACCAGAAAGACCACACGTGCAAATAAAAATAGCACGTTTACCGAATCGGCGATTATATATTCAGAGAGCACCAGATCCGAAAAAGAATTACATACTCGCCGATCGAGATAGGCTGAAATCGTCCAGAGAAGCGGGGAAACGTCGATTAAACTCGAGGATACATCAGTGCAAGACAGTAAGTTGAATTATATACTCTGAAGTGTTAGCTTTGACGTTTTTGAATTGCACGTGCTGTGATTTTACTTCATTCTCGTAATTTTTACGACAGTAGAATTCTATGTTTATGTAATCTCTTTCACTTTCATGTGATATTATCATACATAAGAATTCAATCTCTGTCTGTGCCAATCTGCAAGGTTTAGCTGCGGTCTCTACGTAAGGTATTTATAATCTTAACATTGCTGGTTTGTCTACCTTTTTTTGCAATCAAATCACGTTTTGATGACAACCGAGTGGTTTAGAGACAAACACATTTTGAAGTCTTTGGATGGGGTTTAATTGAAAGCAGGGAATTAACCAAAATTTTATTTGTCCTCCCAGGGATTCTTTTTCTTCTTTCGTGGTTGTTTTTGCTGTTTTCTTGGGTTTTATTTTTTCTTAGATCTAAAAACATAGCTGACGGCTGACACCCGGGAGTTCGAAGACATAATCTGTCACGCACCCGGCATTGCGTGACAGAAAGAGGGGCTCCCCGAGAATGGCTAACAACGGCTAGAAAGTTGTCTCTGTATTTATAAGCCGGAGGAGGATAACTTGGGATGTGCAAGGACGACGTATCGTCGTCTCTTTAAAAACAACCTAACATAAGGTAATGTTTGCTTTTATGAGAAATTACAATGTGTGATTTCATTCTAGAAATTAAGCTCATTTCAAAACAGCTTGTGTCTTAAGCAATTTCACAATAGCTATTGTGCAACCTGATTTCAGGGAACCATCCATAATTAGTCCTTTTGTCTTTTCAGTCTTTCAGAATGGCCACCTCAACTTACGAAGCGTCGTACAAGAAATATTTTGGCGACCGATTCGACAACATCACCAAAAACTCTTCTGATGAAGAAGTTCGCAATCTTTATGATAAGTGGGCAGCCGATTATGATAAGGTATCAATAATCTCCTTAAGCTACAACCACGATAAAAACTCTTGGGACAACCTACTCACTTTTACACTCATAGGTATCTCAGTCACTTCTTCAGGTTCTAGTACAAATCAAAAAAATAAAATATATGCGCCGTTAAACAATAGCCATAATAACAGCCTCAGAAATCGTACGAATAGGATATTCTACGAAGACATCTCCAGATCGATTGGTCAATCTTTTCCTACGGGACCCTTGCCATGAATTTTTTTGTGTCAGGGACGTAGAATGGGACGCCAAGGTAACAAAATGACTGCGCTTGAATTTCTAAGCTTTTGCATGACGCAGCATTTACATAGTGACCAAGTGATCTGTCATGTAGGTTTAAAAAGTGCCTCATTTTGGGGAATTTTGCTGTCTGAACAGTTCTTTTATTAGAAGAAGTATTACTTAAATGTCTATAAGACCCTGGAGAGACTAACTTATCTCTTACCTGAATGATTCACACTGTCGAGGTAGAACTCATAGACAGATGTTTCTGTTGGTTTTGGGCTGCCATGTTGGTGCCCATCCGAATGGGTAGCAACGTGGCGTCTCCATACAAAGCCCTATAAATTTGGGAAAAACATTTCTCCAAATATCCCAAATACGTAAAATTGCACTGACCTGAATCTTGGCGAGGGTCTTTGCATATTTATTTCCTTTCATTTCTCTGATTATGGACGTAGTTTATCGAACGGTCTTGATTTATCATGGTTTCACGGCATGACAGTGAAAATTAGTAATACGCAATAACAGCGTCTTGTTTAAACCAAGAGAGGATAAAGCTCAGAGAACGAATCCCCCCATACAGGCCTTATACCCGTCGTAATCCCTCTAAAGATATTTTTAGATCTATATGTGGATTCGTTTTCTGAGCTTTATCCTCTCTTGTTTAAACTTATCTAGGGATACATGTTGCAAAACGAAAATTGGACTCAACGACATTGACGACTTTAAATTCGTATTTCTAATTTTTAATTGCATGTCCCTTTAAGGAAAATGCCAAAGCAGGCTCGTGCTACCGCAAACCGCTCGCTGAATACCTGGATGCTGCCTTGAAGGAAGCTTTTCCCAACACTCTAAAAGATCAACTGAAAATTCTCGATGCTGGAGCTGGAACGGGGATGACAGGAATCGAGCTACACAAGCTTGGCTATACTGATATCCATGCCCTAGATATCTCACAAGAAATGCTGAATATTGCTAAAGAGAAAGGCGTTCCGTACAAGAGGTTTGTCTGCACCCCACTCACAGAGCAGAGTATTGAGGAGTTTGAAACAGGAGAGTTTGATGCCTTGATTTCCGCTGGTGTCCTGGTAAAGGCTCATGTTCGTCCAGCGGCTTTTGTGGAGATCATCAGGATGGTGAAAACCGGTAAGACTGGTTTAGGTTAGTTACGGTAAAATAGGCAATTTGTTTTGTTTTGCAATTTTTTGGAAATAATGCTGCAAAACGAGTCGGAAAGCGATGTTGCGCGTTGTACCACCCATTTTCAATCCCCTCTACAAAAAATACAGCTGCAAGTTGCGTGAATACTGCCTTTTGATTGGATAAAATTACGCGGGTGTCTCGCGTTACCCGGAAGTTGCATCACCGACTTGCTGCAAAAGAAGTTTGCCTTAGGCCGTTAAAACGCGAAACGTGTACAGATTTCGCTGCATAAAGTAGAACTTCTTCCTACTTTTCTCCAACAACTTTTCGCAAATTGCAACAATATGATTTGTTGCCAGACAGCTTTCCTTTGCAGGTGGTAAAATGCACACAAGATCACCATTCAACTCTTTTAGCACGAGCTATGTTGCAAACAAGTTGCCCGTTTTTGTTTGTTTATTTTCTCTAAACTGTTTTCCATACATTTCCTTTGTTGCTGGTAAAGAGAATTTGTTTAACAATCAAGACCTTTTTCACTTGTCGATCATTTCTCTTTTTCTCAAAACCTTCATGATTTATTGGGCAAACTATTAATTTTTGGGTCACTCTTAAATTGGGGAATTAAGGGGTGAATCAAATATGCCAGCAGTCTTCCAACAAGTTGTTTTTTTTACTGGTTTTCAATTTTGTCGTTTATAGGTGGACTTGTCTGCTTTTCGCTTCGGTATAATGAAGTAGATGACTACCAACCGAAGATGACGGAGCTAGAGGAAGCTGGAATATGGGAAAAACTCAGCAGCAAGAAAATATCTTACTTCGAAAGTAAAGATTTGCCGAGTGACGCCTTTGGCTTCGTGTACAAAGTTTTAAAAAAATGAGCATGTAACAAACACTTCAATAATTTTATAGTTATAACTAAAATGAATTGGTTAATGTTCTGCGGACAGTCCACTATTTATTTTACCAACTTAAACTACGGATGTTTAGGCAAATCCGGGGCATATGTAAAAATCCGTTAATGTTACTCTCTTGTCATTGGCAGTATTTTTACTAGAAGACGTCTTAAACGTCTGACTGCTAAGTGCGTCATTAAGTGCGTCCCGTTTTTATACTAGACGTCTTAAACGTCTGAGACGACTAATTCATCTGTTAAGTGCGTCGATTGGACGCCCTTAACTTCAGACGTTTAATTCGTCTGACGTTTAATGCGTCTGTCTTATTTCCAGTATTTATACTAGACGTCTAAGTCGTCTAAGACGTCTTAGACGTCCTCTAGTATAAATACGGCGATTTTCCGTCTCATTTGCGTCCCGTTTCTATAGATATCCTGCACTATTGACGTCAGTTTACCAGATATTGTGAACGATATCACAAACGTCTTGTTCATGAACGCTAGCTGGTTATGAAGAATAAGACGAGGGATTTGAGTCAATTAAAAACTAATTGAATGAATAAAGATATGGCACTGCCGAAAACCTGTGACGTCATTTACAATGGTTGCTATCTTGGATTGTTCTGTAATTTTAGACTTATCGAGGTTGAATTGTTTCTTAAAAATATTTAACCTGCGATTAGGAGGTCCTTCTTCATTTTTTCTTTGCGAGGCGAGAGGAAAAAGCTCCTCTTTTTTCCCCTTTGCCTGTCTGCCGAATTTCGCGCTTCTCGAAAAAAAAGGCCTGATCGCCGGTTGAACAAATGTTATGTTATTTTATTATATAGACACGAGTGTTTTACTGGAAAATATACCACTCGTAAAATTCATAAAAACTACATCCGGGACCCGAGTGGTTTATTTTCCATAATCTCACACGTGAGTTTATCGATGACGTAATTTTGGTCATTTCCCTCTATTATTTTGTCTATATAATAAAAAGAACATTACACGGCGTCTTGAAGATATGAATTTTATTTTCGAGTGGCAAAACAATATTTTACGAACGAGCGCAGCGAGAGAGTAAAATATTGTTTTTGACACGAGAAAATAAAATTCATATCTTCGCGCCACCGTGTACTATCCTCTATATATTTTTTGTTCATTGGGTAAAAAATATACAGTCGACGAACTTCCCGTAAGCGATACTCTGGATTTCAAGTGATAGGGATGATCGAAGGATTTTTCGGGTGGTTTGAAATTTTCGATTTCGGGATTTTTTGGGAAGAAAAAGTTTGGCAAGTAGTTTTTGAATTGGGTAGCTTGATTTAAGTAGGGATTTTTTGGGTATTTAAAACTATCTGAAGATTTATGATAGTTCTCGCGTATCCCGGCCGCATAGTTCCCCTGGAAATTTTTATGGCTCGTAAATTCGGCATGGGATTTTTTTGGGTTTTGTTTGAAGCCCTAGGTATTTTTTTGGGTTTTGATTTTTGCCCATGCGATCATCCCTGTCACTTGAAATTCGAAGTGACACCGCCCCCTTGGATTTCGGCCTCCCTCAAAAAAGTTGATGCCGCGCGTTTTATATAAACAATAGGATACGCATCACTAGTGTAATGCCCTGCGGGCATGCACAGGCTTGAATGGCGGACTCTTATGACCTCACTTTACTCCGCTCTTCAAGCTTAGGAACACAGAACGTTACTTAAAGAGGTTCAAAAGGTCATTGTTTCTGATCTGTGATTGGTGGATTTCGATCCGTTTTGTGTCTCTGTGTTTCAAGGGTCGTTTCTTGTGATCGTAGTTTTGATTGACGGTGTGAAGGCGGCTTTTGAACTTTCGAGTTCGCGTGTTTCGCGTGTTTCTATTCGTCCAGTCCTTGAAACACTCAAAATGTGTTCCAACCCTATTCGGATCGGGGGTGCCATAAATACAATCGCGTGAAGAAGCCCTACACACCTACACACAGGAGGCAGTCTTTGTTCATGACGAAACAAAGGCTGTTGTTTTCAAAAGCACTGGTTTCGAAATTCAGTGGAAACCCCTTGGGTGAAGTCGGCGAAGTTAGTTAACCCTTTAAGCCCCAATATCCACATACAAATTCTTCAAACTGATCTCTATACATTTCCTTAAAGAATGAGTTGAGAGAATTTGATAAAAGATCAAAGTATTTTCTCTTAGGTGATTATTTAATTAATTCTCATAACCTCATGTCATGATAATGTATGGATATCGTTAGGACAAAATTGCTGTTGGTAACTATTGGGACTTAAAGGGTTAAAATCAGCAAGAAAAGTGGGTAAGTTGACTTTGTTCATAGCCTGATACAGGCGTTCAGCTGAGAGATAAATCGACTACATTGTCTTTCTTTCGTCTCGTTAATTATTCAAGCTGCTCACCACACCACCGTTATCTCAATGATCCTTCTATACCACAGTTACCACATGTTTGGGTTAAGAGTCGAGCCCTTTTGGCCTAGAAAACTGAGTTCACACACATAGTCTCCATGGCAGATGCGATTTGCGTTGAAATCATTCTTAAGACCGTTTCAACACTACGGATTTTAGAAGAGAGCTATAGCGTTAATTTCACGTTCATTCGTGTGTGAAACGCCGAAAAAACGCAAGGGAAATTTCATGAATCGAAAATCTAGATCTAGCCGGGGTCTCAAGGGGTCTTGTTTTTAATTCATATTTCATCTTCGCAAATCTTGTGGATTGAGTTTTTTGCATTTGGAAGATTGTCTGTGGTACTGCTTACAGACAGCGCATTCAAGCTGATAAATTCCCTTCTTATTTCTTTGAGCTCCACTGAGTCGTTGCAATCAACAGTGAATCATACCATCATACTATAGAATAAATGTCATGCATCATCTATGTGATCGTGTATAATGTCGGCATTGTCGCTCTTGAGGAAAGTTTTCATCTTTGCCGGCTGAAAAACAACGAAAATTCGAAACCGCAACGGGAAAAGAAAATTGTTAGTCTAACTGTGGAGGGTCGCATTTGTGGGAGTTTAAAATTTTCTTTGCTTTGACGCACTGAGAGCCGAAAAAGGCCAAATGCCAGAAAACATTTACTCTATGCCAGGAGCCCATGGGCTCTTGTCTACGCATATCTAATGGCACTTACTGATATAGATCTTCTAAATATGAAAAACAAACAAACAAATAAACAAAAAAAAAACATGCAGTTGTAGACGATGCAAAGTTTTTATCTGCTTTTAGTACATGTAGTTGATAAACCTGCTTGATGGCGATCCGATATCGATCTGAAGGGTTTTACCTTTCCTTCCACCTTTACCTGAGCGCAAACGTGGCATTAGTCAACGAGCAGGCTAACCAGTTGTGCGAAATCGGGGAAAATTATTTTGGTGGCAGCCAAAAGTGAGCCTGGCTAACGTGGCTCAGGTTAGCTGTTTTTCTTAGCCCGGTTCCAGGCGTTCAAATAGTGGAGAGCGGAGAAGGAAAAAAAAGAGAAGATGCGGGGTGGGGGGGCGGGGGGGAGAGAGAGTGAGAGAAGTAGAGGGAAAGAAGAGGGCCGGACGCGCTCTCTCATCCCCCTTCCTCTTAAGGCCCTTCCCCCCCCCCCCACCCCCCGATGTTTTTTTTCTCTTGCTCACCTCTGTTTGTATGTGCTACCCTAGCCTGCGTAGCTGGCGGGATTAGCGTGGGACTGCTGTATTGTTTTGGCGGCGGAGCCGCGAGAAGGGTGGGTATACAAGTCAATTTGAAGTCCCTCCCTCGCGGCTTCGCAAAAAAGTTTCCCG
This sequence comes from Porites rus, assembly GCA_964035705.1. Lineage (NCBI taxonomy): Eukaryota > Metazoa > Cnidaria > Anthozoa > Scleractinia > Poritidae > Porites > Porites rus. The sequence continues at coordinate 27,883,063 of OZ037995.1, forward strand.
GGCACAAGAATCCCGCCAACTACGCAGGCAAGTGCTACCCCCACTACCCGAACGTGCACCTGAAACTGCCTGTCATAAAGCTCGTATTCTTTGTTGACTACTGGGGGAAGCCAAACACGTATGCTCTTTTCTTTGCTGGCCACCTAAAGCTCTTTTTCGTTATAGACCACTGGGGAAACTAATCACAATAAACTTAGTCCATATTTCTCCTTTCAGAATGGCCACCTCAGCTTACGAAGCCTCCTACAAAAAGTACTTTGGAGATAGATTTGATAAAATCACCAAAAACTCTTCAGATGAAGAAGTTCGCAATCTTTATGATAAGTGGGCAGCCGATTATGACAAGGTATCAATAATAATAGCTTGTTAAATCAGGTTGGCTTGTTTTCTAGGGCGTCAAACGAGAGCCTAGTCTCCCTCGCAGCCGTTTTTTGGATGTCACGCAACGCTCCCATCCAATAAACGGCTGCGAGGGAGACTAACGAGAGCCTTGCACGTCCCGTGTTTATGCAACTTCCTTGAAGCATTCCCTTTAACAATAATTCAAGTTATCTATATAGAGTGTACTTTAATGTCACAACCAATCTCTTTCTAGATTTCCAATAAGATTCGTCTATATTCACCTTCCCCCTACATGTAGGCGGAAAACGACGAAAAAAAAAACATACCCCTCGTATTGTGCCCTCTCTGGCATGGTTGTCGTGCCGGAACAAAAGCAAGAGATTATTCGCTCTTGGTAAAAGCTATCCGTTATAGCGTGAAGATTACCTTAGAGAACACAAACTTGAATGTTCATTTAACTAATGATGGAAGTTTTCTTCTTTTAATGGTATGCCCGTGCAGGAAAATGCTGCCGCTGGCGGGTGCTTCAATAGGCCAGTCGCTGAATGCTTGGACTCCGCCGTGCATCAAGTCTTTCCCAGCGCACCGAAAAATCAGCTGAAAATCCTCGATGCTGGAGCTGGGACAGGGCTGACAGGGTTCGAACTTCATAAACTCGGCTACACTAATATTGACGCTCTAGATATCTCGCAAGAGATGCTGAAGGTAGCTAAGGAGAAAGGCGTGTACAGGAGATATGTCTGCTGTTCTCTGACGGAAAAGAAGATTGATGAGTTTGAAACAGGCGAATTTGATGCTCTGATTGCCACTGGTGTCCTAGTGAAAGCTCATGTTCGTCCAGCGGCTTTTGTAGAAATGATTAGGATGGTGAAGGCAGGTGAGTCTTGATCCAGAACCACCGACCGTAAACAGTTGTCCCTTGCCAACGGAAGAAATCAATACCGCAGATTGTTTTCGATTGGTTTTGTCTATGTCTTAGTCTGAATATTTGTACCCTAGCAGAATCGACAGAAAGAGAGTGAATAGAGAGGTTAACCATCGCGTTTACGTCAAACGGCAAACGCGAATTTACATCATGTTCCCCTTTACTTGTCGTTTACTTTTCATTATTTCTAGAAATAAATTAGTAGTTTCACGTAATTTTTTATCCATAAGAATGGTCTTAAACTGTCTTTATCTGCTCATTTTAATTCTAAAATTCTCAATTTTAATCTGACTTTTGCCGTTTGCCGTATCCCCGTGAAGCTTAAACTCTCTATTGTCGACATGCGCCGGAACGCTAGCTACCTACCTAATTCTCCTTACGTGATTGTAGTTCAGCGGGTAGAAAATATTCTATCAGACATTTACACCTTTTAATTCGTTTTAGAGGCTACTAACAAAAAGGTTAACTTTTTGACAAACTCTCATCTCAGGATCTCAGGTGTAATTCTAGCTAGCCTGTTGACAAGCTCTGTGGACACCAACCGGAAGGCCCTGTCGCCAGCGTAACTAGCAGTTTTTTTGGAGAGTGCGCGCGTGAAGGAGCGGGGAATAGAGAAAAGACGCGAGGGAGCTTAAGCAAAGACGTTTTTGAGCTATGAAAGTCAACCGGAACTGGATGTTTTTCCTTGGACAATGGCTTTGCCCAAATTTTCGGGCAAGTCGTGCGAAAGAGTAAAGACTCCACCTAGTTATACAACGCTGGGGGTGTCAAGGCGAAAAGGCCTAACTTCCGGTTTGGGTGCGTCACTCAAAAAAACGTTTGCAGAAGCTTCCCAATCGCGGCTTCTACGCTCGTCCACGCTCGTGCTGCCCCAAGAACTGCCAACTACGCAGGCTATATTGCCCGTCTTTCTAATTTAAATATGCTCCTACTATGAGCTAAGTTGCAAAATATAAAATACAAATTGCTTCTTTATACCAAGTCTAACGTTATTTTTATCGTTGATAGGTGGACTCATCTGCTTTACCCTTCGGTTCAGTGAGGTAGATGACTACCAACCGAAGATGACGGAGCTAGAGGAAGCTAGAATATGGGAAAAACTCTGCCACAAGAAGATCCCTCATTTTGACAAACCTGACATGCCCAGTCACCTCTTCGGCTTCGTGTATAAAGTTTTAAAGAAATGAACTTTAAATAGATTAAGTATAATCAACTGAGTTGATACTGAGCTTTAACAATTAAGGTTTTATTTAAGGGCTACTAGCGTGAGTAATCAGAAAATTCTAAAGTTGTTCCTCTTACGCCGCGTTGCTTCGGCACAGATTACATTATCCTTCCTTGGTACAACGTAACTCATGTACATTGACTTGTGTGACTTCTCAATTATCACAGCAGCTGTGGCTATAATTCCGAAATAAATGAAGAGGTATGGAAAATCTCTGGAATTGGAAGTTTTTATGGTGGCACCGCATAGTTGGCCACTTACGAGAGGTGGTCGCACAGGGAGGTTCGACTTTATTATAAATACCCTATAGTATTGCATAGGGCTGCAAAAGGAACAATGGAAAGTCGTTTTGCACTACCACTCCGCAGTTTTTCAATCGAATATGCCCGAGAAAAGAAAATAGCCAGGCGTGTTTCAAAACGCTTGAAAGCCTTGCTTACGACTTCTACGATGGTTCATTTAAGACAGACTGCGTCTTTCTGGTTCAATCTTTCACGTTTTATCAGGAGCTCATGGTTTCAGGTTCTGAACATCCTCATCCGCCGAGGGGAGGTACTCAACAAAAAGTTTTTTTTACAGCTCCGGGATCCCCGAGGTCCATGCCCTTACCTATTTATACACCATTTTCTGACAGAAATTGTCATTTGCAATCGTCTCCCACACTTTCAGTCCATTGAAATGTGGTACCTCCTTTACATACCTACTAATTGGAAGTCTCCTTATCGACACTTTCTCCCATGGGGAGCTACTCAAAGAATTCTTATACTGGGAGGCTCCGCCCCGAGGTCTAACCCTTTATTGAATTTTTATACTATACCATTTCTGACAAGAAAAGGTCCCCTTTCCTTAGCGCTCTCTTAAAATATGCTACTTTATTCCTGCCCTATCGTAGTCTCCCTCCCAGCCGTTTTTTGGATGGACATCCAAAAAACGGCTACGAGGGAGACTAGGGCTATCGTAACGACATCGAAAAATTTAAGTGTTTATTAACGCTGTTTGTGTTTCATTTTTGATAGCGATACTTCCTTCACACAACTTCCTTCACACACTTACTCTTGGTTTGAGGTCTTCTTGTCAAGTAAAAAGAATAAAAATGATACAGCCATAATGTGCACCTCTGAAAATATTAGTCATAGGTCTTTAAAAAAAACCTAGACGACGAAGTTCTCTGCCCGTCATATACTGTGGGATCCGTATACTGACCTTCCTGGGTGGAACCTCCGCGTATAAAATAGAGCACCCCCCCCCCCCCCCCCAGCCAGCCGAAATATTGAAAAATAGAAAGAAAAAACAATATAAAAAACAATTATAGTTAAACCAGGAGCTGATGATTAAACTTCTCGATTTTGCTGATCAGAACAAAGCGGTTTTGGCTGGTCATACCAGCCTTCTTCAGGTTTACCGATTTTATGATAGGAATTACAATATATTATATGAATTAGATAGATGGACAAGTGTCGCAATAAAATTGATCCGTGGTGGAAATTGAACCCTGGTGGGGTGTGTGTGTGTGGGGGGGGGGGGGGGACGTCCGTTTTCGAGTAGGTGCCCCTGAACAGCGAGATGTAAAGCGAAACGAGTCAGGATCATAAAATATACCGGGGTTCCCTATTTTAAACCGGGTAGAGATGAAAGTCAGGGTTTGAAGACCTCGGTTGCGCATCGCTATCTCTCTTCCCCCCTCTCCCCTGGGGGGTTAGGGTTGGAATAGCTGTCGACCTAACAACTGCTAGCCAACAGTAACTTGAAGTGTCTCAATATTGTTTTCAAGTTCTTTTCATACTGGCACACTGACACTTTCGAGAAAGTAAATCACCAAGCTGTCAGCAGTGAACCTAAATTAAATTATATTTCAAAATCGCACAGCATAATGCATGCAGCAGACATCATTTCATTCAGTAAATGCACTATGGACTTTGTGTTCGGGGTTGTCACGAAATCGCCTTGCGCGTGTCATTTACCAACAAAAATCACGCAATATCTAGCCACGCTTTGATTGAGAATTCATTTTTTTGTCGATTTCGGAATTGCATTTTAATGTCTTTGGTGTATTAGAAACAAAATACTTATTTCACATTTGTGTCGTAGCGCTGCGCTCTTTTTTTTATTGGGATACTCAACAGTAGCGTCTGTGGAGGAGAGAGTTTCTTGCGAATGAAAAATTTCGACCGTGGAAATGTATAGGATTTGATTCCGTTTTGTTCGTTATTGTTTTCCTTTTCCGCCCGCCGCTAGGGACGAAACGTCCATAGCGGCGCGGCTAGACAGAAATTTGTTTATGATTTTGTATTATTTTATGTTGCCTCTATCACCCCTCCCTCTAAGCACCAGAAAGACCACACGTGCAAATAAAAATAGCACGTTTACGCAATCGGGGATTATATATTCAGAGAGCACCAGATCCGAAAAAGAATTACATACTCGCCGATCGAGATAGGCTGAAATCGTCCAGAAAAGCGGGGAAACGTCGATTAAACTCGAGGATACATCAGTGCAAGACAGTAAGTTGAATTATATACTCTGAAGTGTTAGCTTTGACGTTTTTCATGAATACTAAAGCTTTATTCTCGTCGTTTTGATACAATAATATTCAAACCTGTTATGTTGTAGCACAGTTGTAGGCCCAAATTTAATTTTTTTTTTCTCCGAATTTCAATATCTCGGAGAAATGTGAAGTGTAGAATCAAGTCAACAAGTCTAAAAGTGCTCAGTAGCTTGAAAACTAGAGTTTAGTCCTTTCCGATTCTTGTGTACTGCAAAAACATAACTTCTTCGGGCCTCTAGCGATTATTTTTCGTGATTAATTTACAGTCGTAGCTTTCTGTGTACCGGTTAATAGATTTATCGTAAGCCAAGTACAAATAACTATTCAAATTTGGGTAGAAAAAAAAAATTGTTTTCTGCGATGTGCTTATGTGCTTTGCACCTGAAAGGACCGGCCTTGGAGCTTGCCAAGCGGAAAATTGCTTAACACGTGCTGTGATTTTACTTCATTCTCGTAATTTTACAACAGTAGAATTCTATGTTTATGCAATCCCTTTCACTTTCATGTGATATTGTCATACATAAGAATTAAATCTCTGTCTGTGCCAATCTGCAAGCTTTAGCTGCGGTCTCTACGTAAGGTATTTATAATCTTAATATTGCTGGTTTCTCTCCGCTTTTTTTGCTATGCAAATCACGTTTTGATGACAACCGAGTGGTTTAGAGACAAACACATTTTGAAGTCTTTGGATGGGGTTTAATTGAAAGCAGGGAATTAACCAAAAGTTTATTTGTCCTCCGAGGGATGATTTTTCTTCTTTCGTGGTTGTTTTTGCTGTTTTCTCGGGTTTTATTTTTTCCTAACATAGCTGACGGCTGACACCCGGGAGTTCGAAGACATCTGTCACGCACCCGGCATTGCGTGACAGAAAGAGGGGCTCCCCGAGAAAGGCTAACATGATGTACTCAGAAATCGCCGATAATAAAACCTATAACTGAGATAAGTCGAAAAATCCTCGTGCAGCCCCCTAAGAATTGTGTAAATTTATTTGGCGATGTACAACGGCCAGGAAGATGTCTCTGTATTTATAAGCCGGAGGAGGATAACTTGGGATGTGCAAGGACGAAGTATCGTCGTCGTCTTTTTAAAAACAACCTAACATAAGGCAAAAGTTTGCTTTTATGAGAAATTACAATGTGAGATTTCATTCTAGAAATTAAGCTCATTTCAAAACAGCTTGTGTCCTAAGCAGGTTCACAATAGCTATTGTGCAACTTGATTTCAGGGAACCGGCATCCATAATTAATTAATCCTTTTGTCTTTTCAGTCTTTCAGAATGGCCACCTCAACTTACGAAGCGTCGTACAAGAAATACTTTGGCGACAGATTCGACAACATCACCAAAAACTCTTCTGATGAAGAAGTTCGCAATCTTTATGATAAGTGGGCAGCCGATTATGATAAGGTATCAATAATCTCCTTAAGCTACAACCACGATAAAAACTCTTGGGACAACTGACTCACTTTCCTCACCCCTCCCCCTCCGGTGAAGTACAACGTATTGGGAGGTATTGCATAAAAGGTGCTCTGCTTTTTTTTTGGTTTTATCTCTGGGGCATGATTTTGCAGAACACAGATTAAATTGCACAATCACGGTGGCTTTGTTTTTTACATGATCCATTCAGGAAACATCGAGAGCAGGCTTGAGCTTCAACAAGCCTCTGGCGGAATGCTTGGACGCCGCTGCGAAGCAAGTCTTTCCTGAAACTCCGAAAGATCAGCTTAAAATCCTCGATGCTGGAGCTGGGACAGGCCTAACAGGAGTCGAGCTTTATAAACTCGGCTACACGAATATCGAAGCTTTGGATATCTCACAAGAAATGCTGAACGTAGCTGAAAAGAAAAGCGTGTACAAGAGATTTGTTTGCACTCCTCTGACAGAACAAAGGATTGCGGAGTTCGAGACCGGCGAATTTGATGCTCTGATTTCCGCAGGTGTCCTGGTAAAAGCTCACGTTCGTCCAGCGGCCTTTGTGGAGATGATTAGGATGGTGAAAACTGGTGAGTCTTGTCTAAGGTTCATTTTGTTTTTGTGGTGAAAGAGAGAGAGAGAGAGCGTAGCTGGAGTGCTGCTATAAGGGAGCTGAAGCATCGACGACAGCTACGGTGGCGAAAACGTCTCTTTTAAAACGAAATCGTTTTTCTTCAAATTTTGCGGCATTCAGTCCAATTTGCTGAAAATGTCGAATGTATACAAAAATCCGATTTATTAGGGACTTTCCTCAAGTTTAAGTGAAAGATAATTTCGTCGTGACTTCACAAAACGTGATTGATGGCAAAGAAATTCACAAATGAAGTGTGCCACACGTGCAAAATTGATGTTCTGGGCCCGGTTCCTGAGAGGCCGATTAACACTAATCCAGGATTATAAATTTGTTTTGTTTTTGTATTTCACCTTCCAATGTATTTTATTTGTGTTATGATATCATTATGATATCCCAGAGTAAAGGCTTAACAGTATTTTGTAAGCTGAAGTTGTATTTATATTAGACAAGAAAACCTTGCTTAAAATTTGGCTTAATCCTGGGCTAAACTTAACCAACTTTCGAGGAGCTGTGAGTTAAGAAGTTGTAAAGTTAAGAACAAATATACCGCAACGTGACAATGTACAGCGTTACATAGTCACTTAGCCTGGTTTAGGTAATTATATTGCAAAATATTATTGACCAACTTTAGTCTCAAGTACTTTAAGTATCTTGTACGTTATCACCCCAATAGACCTCTTAATTTGCTTTCCCAATAGAGGTCCCAGGGGAATTTAACCATTTGTCTTTTCATAATTTATGCGTCGATATGCACGTGAATGAGACGAAATTTGAAAGAAACAGTTCCCTAGAGTATGATCACATGACCTGTATTGGGAAAACAAAACGTACAAGCTTTGCCGCAGCGGGAAGCTCTGTTCACAGGCCTTACTTTTACGCAAGTGGTCACTTGATATCCTCAGGGTTTAGCCTAGTCTAACTGTGATTAAATCATTTATAGGTGGCCTTGTCAGCTTCACACTTCGGTATAATGAAGTAGATGAATACCAACCGAAGATGACGGAGCTAGAGGAAGCTGGAATATGGGAAAAACTCTGCGGCAAGAAAATTTCTTATTTTGAGAATAAAGACATGCCCGGTGACGGCGTCGGCTTCGTTTACAAAGTTCTAAAGAAGTGATTATTTCCAGAATTTAATTTCACGCAAGAAATACGAGAGGCTCGCGATAAACTTGTGCATGTCCTTTAGTTCTATCGACTTCTACCTCACAGCAGCAGCGTAGCTGTACTTGTACGCATGGTACGCACGTGCGTACCTGAAATAGACGAGGGTAAAAACATAGAATACAATACCAAAAATTCATGGTAATGATGATAAAAACCATGACGTTAAGAAAAGCAAAATTGATAATTATAAAAGATGAATTTTAAAAAAGTACGGTTTGCCTCAATTAATTTAACTCTGCTTATTCCTTTTTTTATCGCAAACAGCGAGCAGATAGCAAGCTGGGATGGTATAAAGCGTGAAAGCGTTGTTTTACTTCGGCCTGTCTTCGCAGTGGACTAAATAGTTAATAAAAGTAGACATTAGTCTGAGATATTGGTTTAATCAATGATGAGCGTTTGAGGTCATACAACTTACGTCATTTCCAATTCATATACAGTAAAAAACGCTTAGGCCTACAACGTAGCGTCACCTTTAATCAAGGAACCAGAAAAAGATTTGGGACTTGGGGGTTTAGGGAGTGGGCAGTTGGGATTTGGAAATTTGTGCGTACCTCTGGAAAAATCCTGGCTACGCCCCTGCACAGGAACTGCACTTACTTTCGCCCTTGATTCTTTTACCCCATACAAAGAATAAAAAGAATGAAAAGTAGTAAAGTGATTTATTTTACATTTATTGTTGTTACAATCTGCAATGTTCATGGTACCGTAACGTTGTTATTCAGTAGGGAGTTTTAGCAACGAAGACGGCGACGGCAACTAAGACGACAATGAAGCAGTAGGTTTTTTTACGCAAAACAACCACGCATTTACCGTCCTTGCACGACTACGACGTGAAAATGCCTAATTGCAAGTTTTATGGAGGACGTTAACAAGCGACGACAAATTTCTTTTACTCTCTCTAAACTTGAGTGCGCTCTTCAAGAAATCAACTACAGGGAAATTTGCCTACATTTGCAAATTTGCAAATACGAAATTGGAATAAACGTGACAGCGTTTGAAAAAACGGGAATTCATTTTTAAAGTGACATTTTTGCAGCCGTTGCCGTCGTCGATGCTAAAGCTCCCTACCATTGTTGAGGAACCTTTCTGGGGAACTAGCTGGTTCTCACAACAAACAGACCATTACTTTGTTCAACTGACTCCTTTTTATTCTTTAGTCCAATGTCACGAAGTTAGCTCAACTCGTATTTTACAATTCTCTCCTAAATCAGTGTGACACCTATTTTTCTATCAGCCAGGAAACCAGCTGCTTAGTGCAAACCGAATGCTGACGTAAGTCTAATCTGATTGGTTACAGCGGACTAATTTGCATTACACCTTCACGATGTGTACTTTGTCAAAACGGTTTTTCTACTTAAGTTTTCACTATAAAGCTTATGTCAACTGGTTAATATAAAACTAAGAGAACAATATACCAATTACAAGGTAGCTTCCTGCATGCAAACTTTTCATATTAACAGATGAGAAATTACCAAAATTACAGCTTGAAAATCCTGGCTTGTTGTCGATTTACAAGAGGTGTGAAGCTTCTTGTCGAAAAATGATTGGTCAAAACTTTTCCACGGATTAACTAAGAACGCGATCAAAAACTCAGAAGATAAATTAAAAATGCAGTTCAAAGTACAAGGGAGAATTTAGAACAACAGTTGTTTACTTACAAAAACACCTATAACATCACCCAAATCTAATTAAAGTTATCCACTGCCATGAATTCGGTTAAAACTCAAAGAAACACTCTTAAAACTGTTACAAACAATTAAGGTAGTCATTTCCTGGTAAATATCGACGGAAGACCAGATTAAGGTCAAAAATGTTAAACTGAACAAAATCCTTAACATAAACAAGGCTTTGCCATCCGTCAAAAGGTTACCACGGAGATGCACAAAATTGGTACATCATCCTTCGCACCAAATTCATGACAGGAGAAACTTTCTATCGATCAACAATTAAGTTAGAAACCAAACCTATTAGTAGTCAAGTAGCTTCCTCAAACCAATCAACAAGAACGTTTACAACAACTCCATTACAAACATATATCGTAGCAATTGCCTCAAGTGGCTCTTCAATCAACATTTTCCTTCAACAAGACCAAGGAGAATGAATCAACAGAAATCATTTTCTCATTTCGAGAGAGGATGTCATTTGATCAGTGCTGATGCATAGGAGTTGAACACCAAGTAACATAAGTCAAATTGTTTTTTTTTTAAGGATATTTCGCTTCACCTATAGATAATCCCCGAATCGAAGGAATTTTGTAATAAATCCCAAACAGCAAATAAAATTCCTTTAATAATTTTAAGTCAAAAACATGCGTACTGCGAACATTTTTCATCGCTTCCATTTTTATTGTTTAACACTATGTACTTTCTGGGCGGTTTCTACCTTCCTAACACCACAAAGTAACAACTTTTCAAGAAATCAAAAGATACTGCATGCACAAGATCGTAAGGGGCATGCACTTTTCAACTCATGAACTCGGAAATAAAACGAAATTTTACCATAAACTGTGACCGGATTCTATAAAACCCGGTATCTTCCTATTTATAAAATATCTGAGATAGTACGCGCGATCTAATTGGTCAAAAACCTATGGTTTATTATACGGGATATTGATCTGCAAACAACGATTTTAGAAAGAATAAAAAACAGAACAAGTTACTTAGCCATCCCTTCTTAAAAAGTGCTGGTTTCCACATTTTATTACAGAGCATCACAATTCGGTACTGCCATAGCTTTAAAAGTTATAAAGTGCAAAGCTGGAAGGCAGTTTACATTTTACGACGATGCCAAATCGCAGAGAAAGACAACAACTGTGTGAATTTCTGGTGTAGAAAGTCTTTAGGAAAGCTTAACCATGTGCCAACCAGCAACAAAACGGATAGTTTTAGCATTCTTGATTTATTTTATGTCAAAATGAAATTCCTGAATGAAAGAAATCGGCCGCTGCAGATTGTAAGCGACAAGCTGTAAACGATGATGAAAGATGTCAGAGTTTCGCGCTAGTTTTTTCCAACATTTGCACAAATTGCTTGGTAATATCGATGCCATAACCTGTGTCAAACCACCTGACTTCACAAATCGACAAATATTAACGCTAATATGTGGCTACCGCAAAGAAACCTTCCTTTAAATCTAGAGCTACCACTGACATAATTATTTCTATCGGTCCCCGTTCTCACATACGTTACTTGCGAAATTAATGCAGCTACGTCGTTACCGCAGCATTTCTTGATCATGATAAAGTCCAGAAAACAGATCGGAAACCATGCACTGCAGGTTGTTAAAAGTGAACGAAGTCCTCCATTACAACAGCTGCCAGTTTCGTCTGTAAGCACGAAATTTTTACGGATCGACTCAACACAATACAGCTGCGTACAGTTTGATGTTCAATTTTCTACTACGGTAGTAAACAAACTTCATTGTACCTTCGCATGAATATGTGTTGACGTTTCCTGAAAAAAAGCTTTCATAAGTTATCATGTAAGAGTGCAAAAACTCGTGTTTTGAAGTGCTGCTGTTTGTTGTTTGACTGAACTGAGTTTTGAGAAAGTTCGTATTAAAGTCGTGAGTCATGATTGGCTTATGGTGACTTTTAATAGAGAGAAGACATGGCTTGATCACGGTACTAAAACCACATTTTTTACCTAAACGGCTCCGTTCTACTAAAAGTTATTTTATAAAAGGTGTTGTAAAAGGCAGAAATTTCAAGGTGGCGGCTGCTTTGTTTCGAAGCTGGCCTAGACTTCGAGCAGTCTCTTATTTTTCTTTTGAGACACGGTAGGATGCGTGCACGAGAAACAAGGGCGGAGCCCGAGCGGAGAAAAAAATGAGGAAAGAATGACGACTGCTCGCGGTCTAAAGCTGGCGGGATCATAGTTTCGGTGCACTTTATATCTCGTAATGAAACACAAAGACTAACACTTATATCTAACATTAATATAAACGTCCCAAAAGTCTCAATCTGGTTACATCTTTAGTTAGTCTACCTGATACTAGCATTGCAAAGCAATGCCTTTTACTTTCAAACCAACTAGCAAACAGTAGAAAACCGTCTTTCATGCTGTCTTTTCATGAAATCATGAAACTACATTCTTCTAATAATATAGTACAGTTCTCTAATCAGTTCTTGTGGAGCCAAAATTGGTTAACTCGAAGCTGCCTAAAGTAAAACATAGATGTAGGCTTTCATAGATGACTTCAAAAAGGATCAAATGAACACGTTGCGATCTTACAAAAAATTGAATTTCTATTCCACCTTTAAGCTAGACTAATGCTACAGTAGATCAGAATATTTAGACCTTATTAAAAACGAAAAACACCACCATGCAGTCGTAAAATTACGATCAAGTAACCATCATCCTAAAATTCCTGAGAATCTTAGAATATGCCAGCATTGCTCGTCGAATAAAGTACTAGAGAATGAATTTCATTTTCTATTCGAATGCAATTTATGTAACAATTAAAGAAAAAAAACTTTTTTCAAGACGTAGAAGCCAAGTACTCCAAATTCGTAAACTTGAACAGATAACAATTACTAGGTTAAACAAAATCGTCCGTTATACCGGGGACTTCTTTTTTATAGAGGTTCGTTATATCAAGGTTCCACTGTTTTTCAGATTTTATTTACGGCATTGAAACTGTTTCCTGTCGTCTCTTGCAACGGATGGCAAGGATGGAAATGGATGGAATCGATGCCATGTGCAAAAATTAGACGATGAGAAAACAAATATTAGTTCATACTTGCAGCAGTTTCCATTCTGTGATTACAAGAACTTATCACTCCATTCCTTCAAGCAGTTATAACAGTCTCCACTCTGCTTCCTATTGGCTCCACATTCGTAATTTAACCAGTCCATAAACTTTTCTTGATCTTTTTGGAAGGAGAGGAACTTTCGATGAACATCAGACGCCTGGGCAAATCCTTTCTCCTTGAGCCTTCCTCCCAGAACTTCTCCGATTCCAGCCAACTCCGTTACATCCTTTCCCTTTATTATACGGTCGCTAACAAAGTTCCGATGTTTTTGCGACGTGGAAGAACCGATGATTCTTTTATTTGGAGAATACTGACAATTCTGTTCATGTGAAGAATACTT
>OZ037995.1:27901403-27941403 GCA_964035705.1 Porites rus
AACCCTTTTGAAGCGAAAATTTGTATGGAAATTAGTTTTCAGCTGCCATAATACATTGTGAAAGTAAAATTTCGGTATGATCGATAGTTTTGTGGTTTGAATTTTAGTGACGTCATGTGAAAACCAACAATAAGCCCCCCGGGGGCTTGTACTTGGAAACTGCTCTCAAATACAAAGTAAAACAAAGCAAAAACGGTAAATTCCCCTCCAACTATAAGGCTGGCCCAATCGATTTTGAAACACAAATTTCCTTCCGTAGATAAGCCCCACCGAATATAAGCTCCTCCAAAAATAAGCCTCTCCAAAGTGCCTTCGAAAAATATTAGCCCCGAGGCTTATTTTCGGGATTTTACGGTATATTTCTAAAAGGACGACTATTGGCGTAATTTTGACTCGTCTAGGTATATGTAGAGAGCTTTAGTTACACTTACGATCCTTTTCTCAGGGGCACCCAACGACGGTTTCCTCCTTAACGCATTGAAATGTCTTTTTATGCGATAAAGAGTACTTTTAGATCTCTAGAAATACATCAGTTCTAAAGTGGCGCTATAGAATTTGCATCTGTTCGGTCATCCTAGGGCAACTTGAGTTTTTTCGAAATTAAAAGGGCGCCAGTATTATTTTCTCGGAAATTTTGGATGCAATTTAAAGTTTTACGAAAGTGAGAATATTTCTGATTCCTCTCTGAGTCGCATTTTCGAATCAGAATTTTTTAGGTTTCCTCTACGAAAAATAGATTAACCTGAGGAGTGAAATGGGAAAAATGACAGTTTAGAAAATAGTAGCGAATTTATTACGGATAAGCTTCGAAAATTGTACATGAATGGAACGGTCATCTAGAAATTTTTAGCCTTCCTTAAGCAATAGAAAATTGTAGGCAATTTTTGCTTCTCCAAATATATATTTTAGAGAAAACTGTCGTTGGGTGCCCCTGCTTCTTGCAGCATGACGCCGTAGCGTCCAAAATGTATAGTCCTCTTCGTCTAATTATTATACATTTTGTGGTGTTCTAAAATGTTTCTACCTTTAAGACGTACTGACTGATCAATTATCTGGAGCACCTGTTTATTCCAGCCCGATCCCAGTCCTCAATAAAACAAGAGATTTCTAGTCTTCGGTAAATGACACTTATATATCCTTACAGAAGCTTCTTGAGTCGCTGATTAACGTATACTGAAAACAGGGTGACAGCAACTCAGCTCGATTGAACGTTGCAAAGTCCTATTGGTTGAGTTATCATAACATGCGAATTTGCATGAAGAGCAGGTGCTGTACCTGTTAAAAGCGAGGGAAGATTAGTCTTATGTTATTGTTAGAGCTTTAATTATATGAATTCATATGTAGCATCAGTATCCTCCACAGGTACGGTAATCGTACCCTGGGCCTGCCAGAGGTTTTTCTTTTTTAGGGAGGGGGGAGGGGGATGGGGAAGTGATAATATGAGCTCCCCTAAAAACGCCTGTGTGGGAGGCTAGGGAAGCGAGAAAAACAGAGAGAGAGAAAAACCCTCTGGCACCCAGCCTAAGGTAATCGTTGTTGCGTAACCGTGAAATATTATAAGGGGGTTTGTATGGGGATTTTAGCGATCGTTACTTGTAGTCAAAAATAGTAAGAAAAAAAAAACTCTTAGCATATTTGGCCGTAATATATAGAGAGAACAACAACAGAACTACAACTCGCTGGAATAGCGCTGAAACAGCCAAATTTGACAATTAAAATTGTTAATCAAATATTCAGACACAAAGAATCAAACTGTCAATTTTTGCTAATAAAAAAATGGATACCTTAGTGAGATATCAAACACGTAAAATTTTGTATAAAACATAAGCTAGAAAATCAAGATGAAACACTAAAAGCCAAAAAGCACTATTCTTTTTAATCAAAAGATTATATATCAAAATCAAAGAAAACAAGAAAAGAATTAAAATAACTATAGCTTTATAAGTCAATGATAAGTGATACTCCTCGAACACCGTATAAAACAAGTATTGTATTGATGCCCCTTATTTGAATTTATTATTCAAATTGCGAAATGCAGAAAACACATAGTAAATCGACGGTACTCAAGACGTGACCATAATGCAGGTTTTAACAACTCAATGTTTCACTTTAAAAATGAGATCGTTTGATTTCGCAAATGACACTTTTGATCATGATTAAAGCGCGCGAGTTCGAATGCTGGTATAGCTTTGAAATGTGGCCTGCGGCTTGGATAGCTGAGGAAAGGTTTATTATTTTTAATGTCACATCATCATTATGCTTTAACGGCCTGGACAGTAAGCGAACTGTAGCCTGTTCTTGATGTTCAGGTCAGGTAGTGCAGTGTGGCATAAAGTCAGAGAGCGGGAAAAAATAGGGAGGAAGAGAGGGAGAGAGCACTTTCACTTTGCACCATTCCCACAATCTGAACGCCTGAAACAGACTAGCCTCAGTTCCAGGCTCCAAGATAGTGGGAGAGGCGCGAAAAAAAAAAGGCACGCGAAAAGTTGGTGGGGGTCGTAAAATAAATGATTACAGGCTTTCTCTCCCTTCCTTTTTCATTTTTCCCGCCCCACCAACTTTACGCGTGCCTTTTTCTTTCGCGTCTTCCCCACTATCTGAGAGCCTAGAACAACCTAAGAGAGTCGTGCAAACAATTACGTTTTGTTGATGTTTATTTGGCTCCCCTGACAGAGTCTGCGGTTTGGAGGGAAATAAAAGCCCTATGGACAAGGTTGCCTGGTTGCCACTCGTAATAATCAAGCGCCCTCTTCTGCGCCCCTCGATTCTTCCATCATTACGCGCAGTTGAGGTTGTATTTTTTATTTTATTTTTAGCGCACGTTCAGGCAAACTTCAGCTAACGAGACAACTTGCACTGTTTCTCAGTGCTGCGATCAGCTCGAAACAACTCGTTTCTCAGATTTTAGGCCGCATGGCATGGCCTGCATGTGGACGAAAATGATAAAAAGGGAACAGTACAGTGGAGCCTCACGGTTTGGACACCCTCTTAATACGCCGGCCGGAGAACGTTTTTCATTGAAACTTTCTGCGAGTATTGATCTTTTTGAATCTATTGCCTGAATTCCCATGTAAATGCTTTATTCACCGTCGGCTATTCTGAGGATTACACAATATAAGCTTGGACTGCCTGTGTATTAACCGGGTTTACTTTTGTACAGGTAACAAAATTGAAGATGAAAATCATTTCTTACTAGATTGTAAGGCTTAAGATTCTCAGATCAGGGACACATTTTTCTCCAAACTAGAAACTAAAATACCTGACTTCAAATCACTTTCACACGATACTTTAATATCTCTTCTTATGAATTCTTGTGATTATTTGATTAACTGTCAATTAGTTTCATTTATCTCGCAATGCTTTGAATTAACAACCAAATTAATATCAATGAATGAATGAATGAGAACTGTAACGTTTTGAAATGTTTTGCGCGTACTAATTAGTTGCATTAGCTCTTAAATTTAGACGAATAGCTTTTGCAATACTGTAATTCAGTTATGGTCATGCAAATAAAGCATTTGTTGTTGTCAGGAGCCCATCAACTGTTGTTGTTGTATGTAGCCTGTAAACAGACATTGTTGGTAATTTAATGATAATTTGCTTTTCTTGGGAAAAGCAAGTTTCAGCTGCTCCCAAAAATGTCTACAGACAGCAGGAGCGACAGTCTATTTTCTCCTTCCTCACCCCTACCCCCTTGCTTGCTCTGGCGGCCAATAAATCCGCTAATAGTTTTTGTTCCCGCGTGCTCGACGGACTTTGACGAGAAAATAGAGGGTCTGTGAACAGGCTAATTGCACGCATTATGATCCGTCTAAAATCTGTCTGTAAGTTTGTTGGTGCTTTCTTTGGAACAAGGCAAGTATAGCAAGGATGGTACTTAACTATAAGACTGACCCAATTCAGTTCCTTTATCGTTTCGGTAACTTTATAGACAAGATTCCATGATGATCGTCCGGGTCATCTAGACCGCCTTAAAATCTTTCTATTTGGGCGATCAAAACGGTTCGGTTCAGGATCGATGATTACACCTAATGCACTAACATTGTCATACGATTAGGTAGAGAAAGGATCGAAATAGCAATAATAAGCCATGCATATTACGTTTTGATATTTTGATAATCCTTAATGCTTTTGCACTACATTATTATTATGTCGTTTGACATTAACAGAGTCGAAAGCAGGTAAATTGGCCGCTATTTCAACGTTATTGCAATCACTGAGGTGTGTAAGAAAACAAGCCCCTATAAAGTTAGAGAAGAGAGAAGTTAAAAGACTATCACGACACATCTTAATGACATAAACGCACTGTGAATGCAAATGGCCGCTAGGTCAACGTTATTGCAATCACTGAGGTGTGTAAGGAAACCAGCCCCTAACAAGTTAGAGAAGAGAGAAGATAATTATAAAAGATTATCACGACACATCTTAATGACATAAAAACACTGTGAATGCAAATGAATTCTATCCAAAAAAAGGTTTAGTCGTGTTTTGACTGTATTCATTTTAAACAGGCCACTTGCCTTCTAAGGTTCTTCTTGTGTCTACAAATAACTGGCTTACTCTAAGAGTTAGTGCTAAGCCGGTAGATCAGATTCAGTTATGAAAGCCTACAAACATCAACCGTGTCTCACAGTGAACAATTTTTGTTTTTTAATTACAAATCGTGACTGAATATTTAATGGCGCTTTTCTGTTGGTCAGTTTAAGTTCAAAATGATACGAATTACCGAATCCTATTCAACGTTGCTCAAGAGGAGTGCAAGGGCAAGTCCCAAGAAAATGATATAAACTATAGTAGTAGCAGTAGCAATCGAAGTTCGAGGCTAGTGGCGGGGCAGGAATAAGTGACGAAGCTGCGCGGCAGGCGTTCGAAAGGGGAGGGGAAGAGAATTTGGGCGCGAGGACGCACGCGAGGTGTAGACTTAAATGTTCATATGAATTTATTCCAAGGAGATTCGGACCAAAGATTCGTTACAAGGATCTGGTTAGACTACGAAAAACAAAACGAGTGTGAATAAAAGGAAGAAAGATGAAAATACTTAGCGACAACATACTTACAGGATTTGAAGGCTCGAAGGAAACGTGAAAAGACTTTAGGCCGCGTGAACGAACAGAACTCGGCTAGAACTTTACCTCAAGATTTTCGAGCGAGCACATGCCCCAGACCATAATATTACAACGACATATAAATGACGTAGTTCTTCTACCAGTCCCGCGCGGGCAAAAGACGGGAAAAACTTAACAGATACAGGAAGAACGTTTTGAAACCTACATTCCGGCCCCTAAAATCGTAGGCAATAGCAAAGGATTTTAAAGGAAACTTGACCGAAACAAAACGTTAAATCTAACAGTCCTCCAAACATATACAAAGTTCGGATCATAGTTCAGTTCAGCACTGCTTCATTCCCTCTGACATCTCCACTGACTCCAGGAGAACGATCTTATCGACAGGGCGATCATATTGCGAGGTTCTGGTCTTCACCGTTACACTCCTCACATGTTCATCAGTGCTGTTCTTGCGCACACTGGCAATTCGACCAAGAGGCCAAGATGATCTCGGTACTCTATCGTCGACCACAAGTACTATGTCATCAACGGCGAAGTTCCTTGACGGATAAGTCCATTTCTGCCTCTCTTGCAACTGTGGCAAGTACTCTCTAATCCATCTCCGCCAAAACACGTCGGCTAAATATTGAACTTGGCGCAATCTTCTTCGGGAATAGCCATCCTCTTTCCTGAACACACCTGGGGGAAGTCTTGGGCCCGACCGTAGCAACAGCAAATGACTCGGCGTGAGAGCTTCAGAATCTGACGGGTCATCAGATGACTTCGTTATGGGACGCCCATTAACAATTGACTCCACTTCACACATGAGGGTAGTCAACCCTTCATCATCCAGCGGCTGTTCCTTCATAAGTGCAACGAGAATCTTTCTGACAGTTCTAATACAACGTTCCCACACGCCACCGAAATGGGACCCCGATGGTGGGTTAAACAGCCACTTGACATTTCTTTGCAAGAGGAACTCATAGATCTGACTCTTGTTCCAACCAGAGATAGCTTCTCGGAGTTCCTTGCACCCGCCAACAAAATTTGAACCGTTGTCCGACCTCATTACTTCAGGAACACCTCGCCTTGCGATAAAGCGGCGCATGGAGTTCAAGAACGAATCAGTGTCCATACTCTAGGCGACTTCCAAGTGTATGGCTCTGGTCGCCAAACACGTGTACAAGACTCCATAACGCTTAACTTGACTTCTAGCCCTCTTGACCCAAAACGGACCGAAACAATCAACGCCCACAAAACTGAACGGGGGTTTGTTCGGTGTGACTCTGTCAGCAGGAAGATCGGCCATCTTCTGAGTTTTAAACGGAGCCTGTCTTCGCCTACAGCTAAAACAACGGTTTACAACTCTTCTCACCGCGACTCTTCCTTTGATAATCCAGTAACTCTTTCTGATCAAAGAGAGCACATATTCTTGACCAGAATGTCCAGAAAGCAAGTGATAATGCCTGACGATCAAATCTACAACATGATGTTTCTTAGGCAGTATTACAGGGTGTCTTTGCTCCTGTTCAATTGGTGCATGCCTCAATCTTCCTCCCACACACAGCAGGCCATCGCGCAGCTCAGGATCCAACTTGGCGATTGAACTTGATTTCTTGACGGAACCTGTTCTTCTGGCTCGGACTGATTTCTTGAGCTCAACTTTTGATTCTTTACCTTGCAGACACACCAACTCTTCTCTAAAGCATTGCCTTTGTACATACTTCAAGACTTCTATCTCAGCAGAGTGCATTTCTTCTACACTGATGGGACTGGGTATTTCGGAGACGAGTACTTTAGCTGTGCCTTCCTTCCGCCTGCGACACTCGCGCAGAAGATTAGAACGGTAACGCAAGATCCATGACATCAATTTCTTAAGCTTATACCACGAGGAACAGGACTGCACTGCTCGGTTTAAGAAGTCAGCTTCAACTGTAGACGCTATTGAGAAAGTTTTCCTTTCCCGTTTCACCTCAGGATCATCTTCCTTTATTTCCACAGAAATTTCAGGTCGCTTAGGCCAGCGGTCCTCTGCTTCCCACAAAAAGGGAGGGCCATTAATCCAGCGGCTTTGGTGGATGATGTCTTCAGCTGAAAGCCCTCTGGACGCATCGTCAGCTGGGTTGGAATCTGTGTCAACATAGTTCCACTGATCTGGTCGCGATCCTTCATGGATTGTTGTAATTCTGTTCGCGACGAACGTCTGAAATCTCTTCTCTTTGTTCGTAATATAGCTCAACACGCACGTGCTGTCCGTCCAAAAGAACTCTTCTTCTAGTGCTACATCCAACTCATGTTGCATCATCTTGTTCAATCTGGTAGCAACCACAGCAGCTGAAAGCTCCAGACGAGGAATAGTAACTGACTTCTGGGGTGTTTGTCTCGACTTCCCCATCAAAAAGGCACAATGGACATTTCCAGCTTCATTGACGACTCGAAGATAAGTAACAGCACCATAACCTTCACCTGATGCGTCTGAGAAATTGTGAAGTTGGCTAGACACTATGCGGCCAAAGTTCTTGGGCCTTAAACAACGTTCAACGGCGAACTGTTCGAGTTTTGGAAGTTCCTGCAACCAATCTTGCCAACGCTTTAAATCTTCAAGGGGAATTCTATCATCCCAATCCAATCCCTTCCGGCACAGATCACGCAGAATTGCTTTCGCAGGCAGAATTAATGGTGTAACAAACCCTAGAGGGTCATAAATTGAGCTTATGACGGAAAGAATACCCCTCCTCGTTGGGGGTCGGTCCTTCACTGCAATCTTAAAACGGAAGGTATCTGACTGGACATCCCACAGAATGCCGAGGGCACGCTCAACAGGCAAGTTCTCGAGATCGAGCTCCTTGACGGAACTGGCTCTCTCGGATACTGGGACTGACTGGATGACATCGTAGGCATTTGAAACCCATTTCGTTAAGCGGAAACCTCCTTTGGCTAGCAACTGACGTAGCTGATCGACCAGTCGACTTGCTTGTTGGTTATCTTCCACAGACTTCAAGCAGTCATCAACATAGAAATTTCTTCTCACCGTCTGAATGGCGTCTTTATCAAAATGTTCCGCATTGTCTTCAGCCGTTTTCTGCAGTGCATAATTCGCACAACTGGGAGATGAAACTCCCCCGAAAAGGTGAACTAGCATTTGAAATTCTTCTGGTTCTTTGTCCATTTCACCACTCGGCCACCACAGGAAACGGAGGTACCTGCTATCCTCTATTGGTACGCGCACTTGATAAAACATCTTCTCAATGTCAGCCATGATGGCTATGGGCTGTTCTCTAAATCTTGTTAGGACTCCAATGAGCGAGTTGGTTAAATCAGGTTCTTGCAAAATCTGTTGATTGAGCGAGACATTCTGGAATTTTGCGGCACAGTCAAAGACCACCCGGACCTTATCGGGCTTTTGTGGGTGAATGACGGGGTGATGAGGTAGATACCATGAGGGTGAATCCTCTCGCTGACCTTCAGGAACTTTCTGTGCATGTCCTTTGTCAAACAAATCATCCATAAATAAAGAATACTTCCGGTGTAGTTGGGGATCCTTCAGCAGCCTCTTCTTCAGCAACCCAAGACGATGTTCAGCGACGATCTTGTTGTTGGGCAGATCTGGAGGGAAGACCTTCCAAGGAAGCGCAACTTCGTAATGACCACCGCGGAGCTCAGCAGAATCCTCCATTATGGCAAGGGCTCTCTTGTCATCTTGAGACAATCCTTTCTCAATGCTGAACTGCGAATCATTAAATTCCATTTCACAGAAACGTACAAACTGCTGGTCCAAGACAACATGAGACTGGATACGGTTTGAAGTACGGGCTGCCTTACTTGCCCTACCGAGTGGGCCATTGATGGTCCATCCTAGCAGTGTTCGCACGGCATAAGGACCACCATCTTCACTTCTCTGCACTTCATGAGGTTCAAGAAGTTTGGGCACATCATTACCTATGAGCAATTCGATGTCGGCATCAATGCAAGGTAGGTCGATATCTTTCAGGTAGAACCACCTTTCCACATCACTTTGAACCGGCATATCATCAACAGTGACTGGAAGCTTGACTCGTGAGAAAACATTTGACAGTTCAACGACATTACGTCCTTGCAGATCAGAAACTTCCAAATTGACCACTAGACTTTCACTCTTAACATCATCACTATCCATGGTAGTTAAAGACAGCATCGCTTTTCTACCTGTTGCACCTAGACGTTCTATCAACTTGTCAGTGCAAAATGTAGTGTTCGACCCTGGATCCAGAAACGCGTAGGTTTGAACCATCTTCTCCCTTCCCTCGGCTCTGACATTAACTGGAACTATGGCAAGTCCTGTAGCTGATGCTCCGGCCCCAGTCGCACTACACACTCCTTCACATGCTACCATTTCAGTGAAACAGCTTCGGGCTTGGCCATTCTGATTCTCATTCTCCGTGTTGCTCGACTGGGTCTCAGATACTGATGGAGTTGGTGCTTTGACTGGTTTGTCATTCCTTGGGTGTAAGAACGTAGAATGTTTCCGATGACCTATCTTACATCCGACAATCTGGCAGAAGCTTTTCTCGGGGCACGACATCGCCATGTGTCCCGCAACAAGACAATTATCACACAGTCCTCTACTACGCACAAAACTAATTCGCTCATCAACTGACTTTCCTCTGAAAAGCTGGCAGCGTGACAGCCAATGGCTCTCCTTACACAATGGGCACTTGACGTTCGACTTGTCAGGCGCACGTTCAGTGTTGTCCTTAGGTGGGTCAGTAGTACTTTCCGGGGTGGTTCCTTGTGTCGTGAAAGCAGAACCTTTGTGCTCCTTTGATGGTGTTCTGTACCTTCTTTTGGAACCAATGCCTACAGCGTTGTTCTTGTCATCATTCGAGTGGATGTCCCCAAACACTGGATGGTTGGCTATTCTAGCCTTTGCTTCAACAAATTCTGCAACATCTCCGATAGTGACCTCTCTTTTCAGCTCTTCATTGATGTAATCAGCCTTTTCTCTCCATCTCTGTCTTAGCCAAAGTGGCAACCTTCCAATGATCGTTTGGAGAGTGTCAGGGTTTTCAATTTTGTTTAGGTATCCAATTTCCTTGAGAGAGTTCTTACAACTTGTAAGTACAACCGAGTACCTTTGCAAAGCAGGACCATCATCTGACTTAATCTGAGGAGTTTTCGTTACTCGATCAATGAGGGCAGTTGCTATTTTGTAGCTTTGACCATATCTATCCTTAAGGAGTGCTCTTGCAGTCTTGTAGCCTTCTTTGGGATCCATCGATAAACAGCTTTGCATTAACTCCTTCACTTCTCCTGATGTATATTGAACGAGATAGTACAAACGTGAGTTCGGGCTGCTTGTCTTTGACTCTATTAAATTTTCAAAGGCTCGCACGAAGTCAGAGTACTCAACAGGATCACCCGAAAACACAGAGATTTCAGGCTGTGGCAATGTCATGGCTAATGTTTGAAGCTGGTGCTGTTTCAGCAATTCCTGAAGCTGTTGATTTTGTTGTTGTTGCATCTTCTGGACTTCAATCACGTGACTGACATTCTTGTCACTTAGATCTAGGTGTTGTTCCAATAATCCACCTTCAGCACTTTCACCATTAATCGCAGAGGGTGAGCATCCGTAACCTTTCCATACAGGGGCGTCTGGGTTTAGTGGACTGCATTTAACCTCTTGATTTTCCTCTGTCTGATGAACTGGAGCTTCCACAGTTTCCTTCTCTTCGACTTGACCTGGAGTGGAAGTTGCAAATTGACCTGCTAGTGTCAGTGTGTGACTTTCTTGGCCTTCAGGCATATCCACGGTGCTCTCTTTCTTGGTTGCATGTAAAGTCGGTAACTGACTTGACAGTGTTGACAGACGTCGCTCCTCACAATAACTATACACCCTTTCTTCAGCGTCGGCCTTTGCTAACTTAGTTTCCAACTCAAAATTCTCTTTCTTCTGCTTCAACAAGAGTTCTTCTAACTGAATGTCCTGCCGTGTCTTCAATGCAGCTACTTCCACTGACAAGGCAGCTTTCTTAGCAGAAGCTCTCAACCCTGCACTTGAAGCGGTGCTTGACTGTGAGAGACTGGAACTAGCGCTAGATTTAGACTTGCGCCTCCTAGAACTTGCAGCAGACTTCGATTTCGTAGAACTAATATTACTGATAGAGTCTTCCGGATGAAGACTGATGGCAAGATCTAATTCTTCTTGGAGCTTAAACTGAGCAGATTGCAACCAGACATCAAATGACTGAAACACCGCAGTTCCCATACGTTTCACTGATTCAAAATACTCGATCGAGTCCCGAATTGCACTTTCATCAGTCAACTCAGCGTGATACTTATCATGTGCTTCGTTAAAATGTCTCATAGCTACTTCTAAATCAAGAAACTTCGCTCTAACCTGATCAACATTGTCAGAGCTCTTCATTAGCTCAAGTAATTCGCGCTGTCTTCTGGTGACGGCCGCCTTTGAACCGGACCTACTACGCTTTAAGCGAAGAATTCTCTCGTGAACGGCTCCATCGACGTCGACAGTTTTGGTTTTCAACCCACGTAAGTCCATCTTACTCTACAGTCGATCCACAAGCGAAGAAACAAATTATCGATAACACCAATCAATCAAAGAACGGATAAATCCATGGCACAATCGACGAAAATCCAAGACGATCCACAGCGAAACCAGCGTATCCTTCTAACGCAAATGTAGACTTAAATGTTCATATGAATTTATTCCAAGGAGATTCGGACCAAAGATTCGTTACAAGGATCTGGTTAGACTACGAAAAACAAAACGAGTGTGAATAAAAGGAAGAAAGATGAAAATACTTAGCGACAACATACTTACAGGATTTGAAGGCTCAAAGGAAACGTGAAAAGACTTTAGGCCGCGTGAACGAACAGAACTCGGCTAGAACTTTACCTCAAGATTTTCGAGCGAGCACATGCCCCAGACCATAATATTACAACGACATATAAATGACGTAGTTCTTCTACCAGTCCCGCGCGGGCAAAAGACGGGAAAAACTTAACAGATACAGGAAGAACGTTTTGAAACCTACACGAGGGAAAAGCGAGGAGGGGAACCCCTACCTTCCCTCCTTCCTCGCCCCCATTTCGCGCTTCTCTAGCACCCAAAACCCCCTTGAACGGAAGCTACTAAGGCTACCCTCAGAACGTTTGCGCAAGGGGCTATAATTAGTCTCCCTCGCAGCCTGCGAGGGGGAAGGGAGACTAGGCTATAATGTGAACGGAAATGCCCCAGGGAAAATTGATATTTCCAAAAGGAAAATTTTAATTTGAGGGTATCTCCAACTAAGAGCAAACGGAAAAGTACTCACTAGCAAGGGGGGTTTCCGTGTTCCGTGATACTGAAATGCAAAATTTGAGTGTCTCGTGGTTTCGCTCGACGGACTACGGAAAAAGAGAGACCGCTCGTAGTCTACCGATAACACAAAGTATTTCACGCAAACATCAGAGAACAACCTGCACCATTCTTACATGGTTTAGATTATTTGCAAAGCCAGGCGAGTTTTTAAACGTCAAAAATCTGAGCAATATCCTGGGTGTCATGAGCTTTTTTTCCGAACCATGTTTCCGAACCACAGAATATCCAGGATTAGAAGTTACGCCCTCCTGACGTGGGAAGAGAAAACATACAGCAAAGAAATCTCCTGGCTTTGTAGCCGTTGCACTATGATTTACTACACTAATAACTACTACACCACTTTGCCGTTCAAGTTCATAACCATTGCACTCTATTAAGTAAACTAACTACTACGCTATTTTGCTCCTGCAAAGTAACATAATAGGAAAACTTTTCAAGTAAACACTCAAGACTCATATCTATCAAGACTTGCTCTGTTTAAACGGGCTTAACTCCGTCAAGGTTGTTTGATGGGCGTGCGCAGACTTTATTGTTTTCTTTCAGATAAGCTCAGTGGCTTCGATAACCACTCGGAGAATCAATCATACTACTTTTTTTTCTTTGCATCTAACCACTCAGAGAACCAATGATGTTACTTCATTTCCTTGTCAACCACTCGGGAGAACCAATCATGTTACTTACTTCGTTTTTTTGTTGACCACTCGGAGAACCAGTTATGTTACTTCGTTTGTTCGTTGACCACTCGGAGAACTAATCATGTTACTTCGTTTCTTCGTCGACCACTCGGAGAACCAGTCATATGTTACTTCGTTCCTGCTTTCTTGACCACACGGCTAAGCAATTATAATGCTTCTTGTCCTTCGTAGACCTGTAATAAACATATTATATAACAATCACCTTCTTTTCCATTTTTTTTTTCAGAATGGCGGCTCAAAATTATGAAACCGGCATAAAAAGTCACTATGCAGGTAGATTTAAAAATATCACGAAAGATTCTACTTATGAAGACATTCGTGAACTGTACGATAACTGGGCAAAAGATTTTGAACAGGTATATCAATTATACAATTTAAATTTTTTAAATGCTTGTATGAATTACGCGAAAACTTTAATTATTCTTGTGGTAAATTACCATGGGTTCTGAAGAGGAAAATATTTTTTAAAAAACAAATGTTATCCCCTTCCAAAAGAGGAGTATATTTCTATGCTGCCGTGAGATATTTTTATTTCCCTATTAGAATGCTAGCTGATTTGGCTTTTTTGACCGGGGGGGATGGGTACAGCCAAAAGAGAACTTAAAACACTGCTTTTAATTCACGTGTTAAGTATGGCTGCCATGCAAAAAAGTCCTAAGTTGCCAGTTTAACCTTATTTAGTTGAAAAATGAAATTCTATCTAGCAGATAGAAGGTAAGTAGGTAAGTAGGTAGGTAGGTAGGTAAAAATTCTAAAGCAGAGAAACGCGATAGCCCCAACAATACACGGCTGGTTTCCATGACGGGCGTCTTGACACATAAAAACCCTATATCATCAGATCAAGTCCTGTAGCTTTCTTTGATGATTTGGTTGGGAGCTCGAGGGTTTTCTATCAACTTACTGAAACAGAAGTAGGCCCCTTCATTATTTGAAATGAACAAAAATCATATCTAATAATTTAATTTGTAAAACTGCAATGATTTCTTAGGAATCTGCTGCAGCCGGCTCATGCTACCGCAAACCGCTCGCTTAATGCTTGGATGCTGCCGTTAAGGAAGCCTTTCCCAACATTCCAAAAGATCAGCTGAAAATCCTCGATACTGGAGCTGGGACGGGGCTGACAGGAACCGAGCTTCATAAACGTGGCTACACTGATATCCACGCTCTAGATATCTCACAAGAGATGCTGAATGTAGCTAAAGAGAAAGGCGCGCCGTACAAAAGATTTGTCTGCATTCCTCTGACGGAGAAGAGGATCCGGCTGAGTTTGAAACAGGAGAGTTTGATGCCGTAATTGCTGCTGGTGTCCTTGTCAAAGCACACGTTCGTCCAGCTGCTTTTGTGGAAATAATTAGGATGGTAAAGATCGGTGAGCTTCTTATTCTTTTTCTTTTTGTTTTGGAATTAGTTGAAAGAGAGAGCCGAGATTTGGAGATTAAGATATAGAGGATGTATTCCCATGGCCGTAATTTCTCTTCGAGAAATTTCGTGTCTGCAAGCGCCCATGTAATGTTCTATTTATTAAACAAACCCCAATGAAATACCAAACCATTTGACGCAATTGTGTCTCTCTGATGATGATGATGATGATGATGATGATGATGATGATGATAATGATTATTATATTATCATATTGGGATGGTCGATCAAGTTCTAAATGGTTACAAAATAATCTTGTCCTAAATATCAATTGCTAGATGTGCACAATGACTATATATGAAACAAATCTAGTGAAAAATCCTTCCAACTCGCTGGCCTGTCCGCAAAATATAAAATTCACCTGGTCGTTCATTTTACACGAAGGTTGACTGTACGTTTGTTATTTCATAGGTGGCCTCGTTTGCTTTTTGCTGCGTCCGAATGAAGTAGATGATTACCAACCGAAGATGACGGAGCTAGAGAAAGCTGGAGCATGGGGAAACCTCTGCAAAAAGGAAATTCCTTATTGGAGTAGAGAAGACATGCCAAATCACGGCCCTGGCTTTGTTTATAAAGTGTTAAAGAAATGAACAAAAAATAGAACTGCAGTTTTAACAACTGAGTTGATAGAGTTACTTCAACGATATGTCAAGTTTTGCAGGTAGCTGCGACGATTGCAAACAGTTTTGCAAAACTTGTAAAATTCGTCAAGGCAGTGCGTGTTATGCCAAACTGCAAAACAAACGGTCTTTCTTTTCTCAAAGGCGCGAAGCGCCGGCGTGATATATCTTCCCGCGAAGCGCGTCGGCCTCACACGTAGGGCGCGTGAGGAGAGGGAGGTATTTCACGTTTGTCCTCGGTCTCACTCTCCCTTGGGTGATTCTTTACATCTCCCTTAATTTCCTTTATAAAAGTAATAAATACGAGCAAATAAATAAATAAATCGTTAACTGGTTTTAATGGTAAGTTCCTGCCCTAACCCTAACATAGCCGTCACCCTAAAACAGAATCCTTTTAAAAAAAGATATACCAAGACCCCGCGATTTACTGACACCCGTCGAGGTGACATAACGTGATCTTTCATTTCGGTTCCCTTTTGAGGTAAGAGTTGTCAGTTATTTCGTTTCGCATTCAGAATTAAGTAATTTTTTAAGCTAAGGTCAAGGAATTAGATAAAAGGTAACACATATAAACCGCTTATCACCAACCTTGTCAAAGGCTTCCAGTTCACAAAAACTCGCCCTGTTTAGGACGCTAAATAGTGAGGTTGTACCTTTTTGAAAACCATATCCTGTTCAGCGGCACATGGGAGGGCCTTTCCCACTAGGATCGCGCGCCCTCGCGGCAATTCGGAGGAACTGCTGTGTCCAACAAAGCTTCAGTTCAGATGTAGTATGGTGAAAAACGAGTGATGAACGTACACACACGCCCCCCCTCCCCCGCCCCCCGGACGGGGATACGCAAGGAAAATGATTTCATTTCAACCTTTTTTTCTTATACAGAAAGCTTTCCGCCTTGAGCACCTTAAGTGAGATCTTTATGTTCTCTTGGTGAGACTAAAATCTGTAGTTCACACCCCAACCCTAACTAAAAGGTCGTCAAGATCGAGCGGTCACCGTCTGACAGCCATTTTCCTGGACTAAAAATACGCCTTCCCCCGGCCAGATAGGCTCCGTCTCGAGGTCCAGCGCCTTTTGATCCCTTTTATATACCATTTTTGGCAGAAAAGGTACCAGAGGTACGCCTTTCTTATATCTTCCATTGATGAATGGTAGCCCTTTCATCACACCTGGTGTGCGTAGACATTTGCATCCCTTTTAACTGCTGTAAAGGCGCTGTCTTTAAATTATGAAAAAGTCACAAAACCAGAAAGTTTTCTCGATTTTTTTACCGCAGTAAATTCATCTCTCAGGCAATCCTTTTGGGCCTTTTTACAGACCGAAATGAGAGATTTCCCTACTATTTCATATACTTACTATCCCGGGGGGGGGGGGGTACCTGGATTAATTTTTGCTGGGTATTTGCCGCTGGGCTCTCAGAGAACCTACTCTACGCTATTATATTCTATTCTGTGGCCAATTATAGACCCCATCTTAGTCACTTTGTGGCAAATATGTCATTTTCGTGATCCTAACTTTGTCACTTTCTATTTGTATGAATTGACCCATTTTTTAGATTGAATGAAGAGCACTTTACTTTTCATCTGCAGTAAAAACATTCTGTCATGATTGCTAACGGTAAATATGAAGAACTGTCTTACCCAAAAAAAACCGAAAATGTGCGACTCCATTCTAGTAACTCTATTGAAAATGCGACCCCATAGTCGTGAAAATGCGACCCCATCCAGCGGCACATCCCCATCAGCCTCTTCTTAGGAAGTAGCCCCCCCCCCCCCGGCCTTACCATGTAGGGAAACCTCAACCCTTTCATCCCGGCCTTTCATACACTTGAAGCCTGAAGAATATAGGAACCCTGCGGGGGGTACTCAGGGAATTCTTGGTGGGAGTGTGCCGCCCGGTTTCCTCAAATCCTGACCCTATTTCAGACCAAACGTCTAAAATCCATACCTGTTTTCAGACCTGGCCATTAGGCAGAAATTATATCATCATTACTTAGATTCACGGGGCGTAGACTGTTCACAGTCATCAATTTTTCCGTTAGATCGTCGAGATCGAGCGCTTTGCGTTACGGGCTTCCATCTTGTATGAGTGTAAAAACTACTTAGGGGCAGGGGCAGTTTTGGAGGAAGCGAGAAAAGTTTTTCTTGCCCCCCTCCCCCTACAGCTATAATTCCCGACACCCGCCCCTCTCGGTACATTTGAAAATTAAGAGGGCCTTGACGATCTCACGAAAAAATAGGCGACTGTGAACAGTCTACACGGAGCGCAAGGAAAAAAATTCTTCAAATCCATTTCCAATTCGCATATTTCTTTTTCTTTCCTACTCCAGGCTCCTGCCTACTCGTTTGGAATTGAAACGATAAATACGTTCATACACTCCCGTAGTTCCTTCAAAAACCATACCCAATACCAGAACAAAATGAACAAAGTCTATACCTGTTTCCAGACCAAAAACAAGAACCCTACCCGATGGGGGGGCACATACCTATATAGCTTATATAGGGCTTATATAAGGGAGCATCCCCGGGAACCCCGATCCACTCGGGGGCTAGGGGGGGGAGCTTCCCCCAGCCCTGTGTCGCACGTTTTGAGTGTCACGTTCTGTTAAGAAGGTGTTTGCTTACCGGAAATTCAAGACAATCGAATTTTGTTTAAAATAATATCTGACCTCGAAAGTGGTCGCGGTCGATTGGCAAATTTGAGCCCTGGTCATGACTGGTATAGTTGATTACGAGAAGTTTTCGGAAAGACGGGAACAGAAGACACCTAACAGTATTCACAAAATGGTCCCTCACGGGAAGTGGGCGTTCACGAAAGAGGTCGAAGAGAAGGGAAAC
Source organism: Porites rus (assembly GCA_964035705.1). NCBI lineage: Eukaryota > Metazoa > Cnidaria > Anthozoa > Scleractinia > Poritidae > Porites > Porites rus. The sequence goes on from OZ037995.1 coordinate 27,919,380, forward strand.
GTGACTGGAAAAAAACTGCAGGACGGTGTGTAATCGAGGCCACGTCGGTCATGCTGAGTGGACTACCAGGACATGACAATAGTTCATCACGTGCAGTTATTTCACAATGTTTCACGGGCTCATTACTGATATAAAGTACTTTTCCTCAATTACTTCTTTCCTCTTTTGCGCGAAGCGAAGTACCATACGCAGCCGGCCGGGAAGCAACGTAGTAAGGTTAGTAACCTCAATGCATTCCCTTTGCGCCCCTTCAACTACGACATATTTTCCCTCCAGCATTGGCTAGTCGTAATTTATGATTTCTTGTTAGACTAAAATATTTCATACTTTTCGGTTTGAACATTTTGAGTTCTCTATCGAAAGCTGGAGCGGTCATCTACTAACACGAAGAATTATAAACCGCCTCTGTCGAACATAAATCTTTTTGAGCGGCCGGATACAGGTTTCGAAAGAGCTAAAGGAATTGTTTCATGACCGGCAGAATTTCTTGTGGTTAATTTTGTATTTTATCTTTATTTATTTATCATTATTTTTTGTGCTATTTCGTAATGCGTACCTTAGAAGCCAGAGTGTTCGTAAGCACGGTTTATTTCACACTAGATATTTTGAATACGGACCTCTGAAGCCAGGGTTAATATTATTCCTGGCAGCCGGTCTTGCACTCTCAGATTTTTGTGAGGGGTGTTGCGAAATGAGATGAAGGGGAGACCTAGAGCAAAAAGACACAAAAGTCTTTTGCGCTTCGCGCGAAAATATTACGCCGATGCTTCGAGGAATGATAAACCGATTTTGAGAAAAAGCAATGACTGTCCAGTTTGCAGTGAACGTTCTTTCCTCTTCCGTTCTCTTTGCGCTGTACCTACTGTCTTTTTTGGTTACCAGAACGTGAAAGGGATGCAGTGGGCATGATTTTATTCCAGACCGGGCTTGAGAGATGTTACGAGAAAATTTCCTCGTATCTGTTCGCTTTGAAATGTTTTTGAATAATTTTTGAAATTCTAGCACCATTTTATTATGCTTTGTTTTCATTCGCGTTTTGTTTGAATATTAAATCCTACATGAGTCAAAAGTGTTTATTCATGGAACTGGCAAAGTGACAATAGTAACTGTTCTCTGTTTTCTTTCAGTCTGTTTGAAGCTTTTAATTCTACTCCAGTAATGACTTCTAAAAATGCTAGCTAGTTTTCTGAATAAAAACTGTTGTTTTCCTAAGCTTTATTGCACAACTACACGCTGCATCTAAACATCAATCAATCAATCAATCAATACTTTATTTGCCACTTTTAAAATTTCTAAATAAACGTATTTAGTCTATTGTGTAATCTAGTCATGTAGCAGGAGATCTCTGCACTCTGGAAGCTTAGTCGAACAGTTTTCTAAGGAGCAAAAACTATTGCAAGAATTCATTACCACGATATACAATGTTTACCAGTGAAAATAGATTATAAAAATTTATGTGTAGATTAAGCAAATGAAACGTTTTACAATTGAAACGAAGCTGCTATAAAGTCGAAACTCTCGTGTGGGTCTCTTTAATTGATTCATACGTCGATCTTTTCAAGTACTTATATATAGAAGGAATTTAGTGGTTCGGTACCTGAAAAGTTCGACTTTTGAACTGGGGCTGTTAAGTTGCTATTGACTGAGACCCCGTCACACTACTTCCTCTTCTCCTGCCTGTTTGCCAGTCAAGAAGACCTGTATTCAATTGTTTTAACTCCACATTTGTCTTTTCAGAATGGCGATCCAAACTTACGAAGCATCGTACAGGAAGTACTTTGGAAATACATATGATAAGATCCACAAAGATTCTACACACGACGAGGTTCGCCAAGTTTACGATATATGGGCAGTTGATTACGACAAGGTATTGATAATAATTAGGTTACATAAATCACTTTCCGGCCGTTAACGAAATAAAATGGTTTTTTTTTTGGTGTGTAAAAAGATTTCGTCCAATTATATGAGAGGTGCAAACAATAACCAAACCATGGGATTTCTGTGTCTCAGACGAGAGTTTGTTCTGAGGAGGTTGTTTAGAAAACAAGATATTTTTATATACATGCTGCTTTGCGAAGATTTGGTAAAATTTGATGTTTAAACCAATCAGAAGCGTAATACAGACAATGTTAAAGTGAGCACCTTTTTGCATTCTGACTTGTTGATTATCTTAAAAACAAGGATGGTGTTAAAATTTGTTAGTCTGAGGTAAACTGCCTAATATCAATGGTATGAATTTAAATTTTATATTAAGTATGGCATGATCTCTTCGCAGGAAATCGGTGCAGCCGGCGCATGCTTCCACAAGCCACTCGCCGAGTGTTTGGATGCTGCCGTGAATGAAGTCTTTCCCAACATTAAGAAAACTGAGCTGAAAATTCTCGATGCTGGAGCTGGAACCGGGCCGATAGGAATAGAGCTTCTTAAACTTGGTTACACTGACATCCACGCGTTAGATATCTCGCAAGAGATGTTGAATATAGCTAAAGACAAAGGCGTGCCATATAGGAGATTTATCTGCTGCCCCCTAACAGAAAAGAAGATTGATGAGCTTGAAACTGGAGAATTTGATGCTCTGATTTCTGCTGGAACCCTGATAAAGGCTAACGTTCGTCCTGAGGCTTTGGTGGAGATGATTAGAATAGTGAAGACTGGTAAGCCTGGTTTAGTTTGGTTTATTTTGGGTTTGTTTCTTTTTGAGGACGTGGCTGGGGCAAATAGCCCGAATCTCGCTCCCATTTTACTTTGAAATCCCGAATCCCAGCCTTCATACAAGGCAATTCCCGGACCCCGAAAAACCTATTGGGTTGCTCAACTACCAGTTCCTCGACAGTTGTCGATATTCCGGATTCCAAAACCTAGGATTCGGGATTCAACTAGCAAACACTTCCCGGCTCCCGGAATCCCGCAGATTCCTTTACATTCGGCGATCTATCCAGTGGAAAATGTAACTGATTTCCATAATACATAACCGCTGGAAAGTGATTTATCCAAAGGGTAGACTACGAGTAGTCCCCATCTTTCCTCAGCGATAATAGAGCGAGCGAAACGCGACCGCGCGTGAAACTCACCCCACCGCAACGTCTCGCCTTTCTCGCGTAGGTAAATTTTCACGCGCGCTCGCGTTTCGTTCGCTCTAGTCTCTCTGAGGAAAAATGGGGACTTCTCGAGTCTATCCAAAGGATAGCGCTATCTATCATTTGAAGCTGGGGCCAAATGGTTACAGTGATTGCATGCATGGTACCTACTTCTCGCTTAATTCTTGATAGCTCAATAGATATTTTTATCCTTCATAGGTGGACTCGTCTGCTTTTCGCTCCGTTACAATGAAGTAGATGACTACCAACCAAAGATGACGGAGCTAGAGGAAGCTGGAATATGGGAAAAACTCTCCGGCAAGAAAATCCCTTATTATAACAGGGAAGACATGCCAAGTTACGGTTTTGGCTTCGTGTACAAAATTTTGAAAAATTGATTGTGTCACTTTTATTTTATTATTATTTTTTTGTACGTCTCGCTGGACCTTCGACCTTGTTAAATAAAATTAGTATCAGGACACTGCTTCTCATAACGAAGTTATTGTTTTTTAGTACGTTATGGAACTGAAATGCTCACTTTGTTTATGTAGCTCCTCCCTTCTTCTTAACCCACACTGACATTGTTATTCCCACCATTGAAGATTACAGTGAACAGAGGGGAGGTGGGGAGGGTGGGGGCTGAGGGTTTGGCTGGTAGACTGGGCAGTAAGCCATTTTGCAGTTGTGTACTCAGTGCCCTGGCCTCTGAATAAAAACAAGGCTAGCGGTGACTTTGTTTTGTTACAAACCTTGCTGCTTTTCATGTGTAAATCGTGGTACTCTCTAGCCTGGGACCAGGCTCTGCGGTGGGGGAAAAGGTCCAATAGGAAAAAATATCGGCGAGCGAAGCGAGCCCAGCGGTGGTCTCGGAAGGTGGTCTTTTCCCTCCATATATAACCTCTTGGCTCGCTTCGCTCGCCTATTTTTCCCCCTTTTTTTCCCCAGTTTGGAGCATGGTCCCAAGCTAGGTATTTCTCATGCAACAAGCCCGTGAACATGATCATTTACATATAAACAATAAGAATGTTTGTAACTAAACAAGGTCACCATCGTCGCTTCTATTCAAAGGCCAAGGCACCGAGCACACAACTGTAAAATTGAGAGAGTTTTAAAACTGTAACACCCACTTCTCCAAAGTCATGCTCCAAGAGTGACTTTCCAATGGGTCAAAATACCCAGCAACAACTTAAAAACATGGTTTCCTTTGACCATGGCATTTACCGAAGGGCAGAATTATTCAATTAAGTGAGAATTTTTTTTCATGCCTTCCCAGTTCGACAATCTTCCAAAATATTTGGACGTGTTGGACCTCCTGACATGTTCTTGTTATTTTATTATTATTATTTTTTTATCACTGCTTCACTGTCGGCTTAAGAGTTCTTGCTAAAACAGATTCAAGCACAATAAATTCTCCGCAAAATCTTACTTAGCTTGTCAGTCCAGATCTGCTACCCTCTTCTTGGGAAATGCGTTGCGTGACAAGAGTGACGAGACATGGTTGCGTTACCTAAACTTTTTAAGCATTGTTCCCGTTATAGTCCTGCTCTGCATCTAAATTGATTAGCATACGGCATTTGGACACTCTTTTAGGGCAAGTAATCACAAACTTAATATTTCAAAAACTCAGTTATCAGAAGCAGCCTTGTGGTACAATGCATTGAATCGGCTATTTCGACTCTCTCCTTTGCTATTTTTATTGGGATACCCAGCAGGAGCCTCTGCATGAGATGAGGAGGGACGACTCCCCGTGGAGGGGGTACTCCCTCACATAGCCTACTCGGGGATGTACCACTGGACAGGGCATGCTTTTTGACCTCTGTCTCCAACAAAGTATATAATTTCCGTGTGAGTCTGTCCTAAACAGGGTATATAATTTCGTGAGAGTCTGCTAAAAGGTATGCCCTGGAAGATTGATTTGATTTCCAAAAATAATTTTGAATACAAAAGCAATGACTATAACGTGAAGTTTCGAGCGAGTAGCCCCCTCTCCCCCCGTCCCTGGAGAGAATTTGTATTACGGAAAGTGCCTCACTTCCGGTTAACGTGCATCGTCGAGAAACTTCTAATTGTTTTTGTTTCTGTACGCCATCGAATCAGTGTCGGCCGGCTAGTGAGGAAGTGGAATACCAAAATACCCGAAATAAACCTTCCAGTATACCAAATAGTATACAAATACTAGTGTAAAATACAAAAATCCTTTCACATTCGTGGGTTAAGGAAACACTCGTATTTTGCCCCATACAAATCTTCAGTATTTCGAACGTTACGCAACAATGCCCATAATCTTTGCACCTAAGGTTTTTTGTTGAGGACAACAGGTGATGCAACAGAGTCCAGAGTTCATTCCCTGACCGAGCAAGAGGACTCGAAACTGGTGACTGCCCTCGTGGACATCGCGTGAACGGTCTCTAATATGTATTCAGAGGGCAAATGTTTCTGACATTTTAATTCAAGACGGCCGATTGTCTCTGTAAATCTCAGCTCCAGACTGATCTGAAAGACGCAGAGGAGAAAATAAAACTTAAATCTAGAGAACTAAGATTATATCGTTACAATTTATGTCTTCATGAATGCTGCACAAAGAAACAAGAGAAACAGTACGCACGTGCAGTGTTTTCACGGGTGCTTTTCCGTTGACATGTAAAACTACTGTGACTGACAGTAAAAACACAGTATAACTACTGTTTTTTATTTATTCCTGGTTGGCACAGAGCGAGGTAAGTACACGGTTAGCCTCTCCCGTTTTTTCTACGCTTTTTCCCGGGAGCCTGTCTAAAGAACAGTATGTATTTTACTAAAAACGTTTATTCTGGTTGTAAATAACTATTAAACCAACGGTATTGGGAAGGGGCATTTCATTCCCCTATCAAAAGATGGTGCGGGTGACTCGACAGACCGCAAGTTAAATTTCCATGGACTGCAGTGGAAAACAAAAATATTTTTCGGAAATACAGCGTTTCAAGAGCCACAGAACTAAAAAGAATATGATCAGTCATATTTTTTCTGTGGCCTTATTTAAGCAATTGTAATCTTGGTTATAAATTTGAATTTTTAATCTTTGTTTGATTTTGACAGAATGGTAATGTATTATATTGTGTTTGAAAGAAAGGGAAATAAAACTTGAACCTTCTAGATATAAAATAGAGACTTATATATGTGTTCCAGCGAATTTCGTCGCGCGCCTTGCCAGTTACACATGTTTGCAAGATATATCTTAACGCAAATGTGGACGGCAAACTGCGAGTGTTGTATGCACAGAACACGGGTTTATAAAAGCAAGTAGTTCTTAAATTATATATCCCTATTTCAATTTTTATAACCCGCTTTTAAATAAACTCCCCTATCTTTGAGTTTCTCAACGAATAAGTTCTATTTCTTCAAGAAACATAAGGGCTGTTGCAAATGACGGGAAAATAATGTTACTCCAGTGATATGAAACCTACTTCAACTACCTATCGGTCAAAGAACGGAGTCTCCGTTTTAGAAACACGCGACTCGTTTCGCTTTCCATTAGATCTCCGAATGAGAAAAAAATTCTAACCTCGACTGGCACATTTTGTTCGTGCAACCAGCACAGATTTTTAATTACTTCCCCGCGCGCGGCAGCCGAATCTTCGTCTGTGCAATTTCGCTCTTCATTGAATTCGGTAGGTTTTGAATTGTTCAAAGGCTAACCGAGTGGCCTTACTTCAAATCTCACGATAAGTTTAATTGCCTTAGTAAAACGTCAGTACAAGGTTTTAATCAAAGATTTCGATAATTCCGGGCCTAATCAGTTGCCTCGGGGACAGAAGATGAGAAAGCGAAAACTCAAATCGAGGGATATAAGGGTACACCCTTTTCAAATTTTCGGATATTTGCCCAGAATTTGTTCGCTTTTAAGAATTAATTCAGTTCACTTCTAAAATATTTTCATGATATACTTGAAGATTTACAAATGACCAGCAACAAATGTGTCACTTTCAGAGGGTGCAGAGATCGTCTGTTCAGTATTGTGCATAATTGACCCTTGGCCAATAAACTCTCCATGGCGGTTTGTTAAACCCAAGATTGGACCTTGGTCTCGCTTTTTGTTCAAAGGAAACTCGGTGCTTTTTTAAACAATCTTAAGTTTTCGGATGCCTTGTCGAGCGAAACGGATAGAATTAACCTTGGCCCTTGGAAAATACTGCCACCGACTGAACTCGATTTACCAAGATATGCCCTAGTTATTTTAACATCTATTGAGCCATTTTGGAAGTCGTTCATCTGAAGTGGGCCTTCGATGAAATGTTAAATGACCATAAATATTTCATTATCATAATTGTTGTTTATGTTGAAAGAAGTGTACAAATAAACCTTGCAATACTGTGGTTTCCGGAGCTTACGTACTGAAGTGCATTGCCTTTGGAATAGGCGACGAAATCTGTCGTTTTTGGTTTGAGTAGTGCCACGAAATCACGCTTAATTCAGCGACTGACTAGGACCTAGCAAGCAGATCGAGCAAAGTTGTGTAAATAACTGCTTAAAACATTGACCGAGGGTTTCAATTACACAGCGAATACTCAAGCAGCCACGGATGGGCAAAACTAAATAAGATTGAAACGGATTGCAATTGGGGTTTTGAAAACTGCCGATCCTTGAAGTTTTCGAACTTTCAGAAGTTTGATATGTGCGGTTTGTATCAAAAATGAAATCAGTCAAGCGAAGTATAACGCTCATGGCAAACTAGGCAATTTCTTCTATGAATCTTAAGTACCATTGTAAGGACGATTAGTTGGGGGAAAATGCAAACAAACAGAAAATAAATTAAACGAATCGAAATAGACTGGACTCCATTAAACAGCTGCTTTATGTAAAAGGTAAGTGAAGGAAATGACTTCCTTTTGATTATAAACATGCATAGCCTATATAAAACTGCGGAGGCGTTTTTACAGCTTGACGATAACCTGATGAAATATTTTTCATGCGTTCACTACACACAAATTTTATTATTCAAAATCCGAAAATCCCCATGGATTTTATTTCAATCTAGTTACTAACATGAACGGAATCGGGGTTTGACATTCCTTGAAATTGATGCTAAATGAGTCCTGCAAAACGCATTGTTTCTTTTCTTTTTTTCTTAATTTCTTTCATTTTCTTTTTCCCACAATATCTTCCGGCAGCGTCTTTCACAATTTCACCGAATTCTTGTCGGATAACGTGACTGGCATAAAAGCAATATTTTTCATTCAAAATACTTCGTTTATCACGAACTATTTCCTTTACGATCAAGCAAGCTCTTCTCTGTATAAGATCACGGAATTACGACATCACCCTGCGAGGCACTTGAACTTATGCTATATTTAGCTCAGCTTTTTTTGAACACCAAGTGCCAAATCACTATTATACAGACGTTTCGGATTTAGCCTTCAGCCAGTGGAAAATTCAAGTTGTGTTCGTCGTAAAGCCGGTATGCGACATGATACAAAGGAAATCCTAGCATGCGTGAGCAATGTATACCGGTAGTCAGAATTCAAGCCGAGCGGTTGACTGGTTTCCAGGCTGAATAAGTTTTTCGGTTAGTCGGGACGTAACTGACAGAAAATCAAACAAAATCGGCAAACATTAGACAAAAGGCCTGTTGTACTTTACATCTGGCTTTGAGAACATATTTAACCCCCCACCCCGCCCCCCCCCCTTCCCCCACAAAAAAGAACTAGGGGCAAATAGCACTACGGTAGTTAAAAAATTTCATTCGGCCATTTTTTTTTTCGAGCAAAGTATCGTTTACGGTCAAGTTCCAAAACTGACTACCCTCCGAAAGAATCAATACATAAGCCTGATAATTGATGTTATTTTAAATGTCAAAAACGAGAAATGTAAGGAAAGCTCCGAAGCTTATGTTAGATTTTTTAGCCCGGAGCTTGTAAAGCGGCAGTTTACGGTCTGGCAAACACTGTAGATGATGTAACGGTAACCTGACCTTAAAAATGTGGACGATGGTTTGAATAAAGTTTTAACTTACTTTGCATCTTTTACGGGGAAATTGTTATCATTGTTTTTTTTCTTGTCCCTATGTAAACAATTAATTTGTACTCGGATATCCAGCGTCCCCGGCCTAACCTTTACATAATTCGCCGGGATCTTTTTCTAATTACATTTGTAGTGGCTTTATTTGATCATATTTCACACGTTGTCTATAAAGTAAGATTCTGACCCGGAGCTAAGAGACCTCTTGAAAATAGAGCCGATAACTCTCGAAACTTTATCTTCCGATCGACCGAAGAACTCGTGCCCAGTTCCCGCTCTCAAAGATAAACTAAAATGGCATCGGCCTCGTTGTTGGTAGGAGCCGCGAACAGGAGCGATTTTAAACACGTAAAAACCGAAGGCCGGAAGATAATGCAACAAAGCTCGTTTACACTATAGTTAAAAGTATTAATAGAGATTTGAGAGACGGAACTGGGTGTGATTACAAAAAAAAAGGAGTATATAGATTAGAATTATGCACTATATTTTTTTGTTGAGGAAAACACACGCAGGACCGACAACAGTAAATATTTCTTGTTAAAGTAATTTTACAAAAGCGTTTTTTAAAAAAGTGAGCACAAATTTGAAAATGGGCATGGTCTGGGCATTTTTAGGTAGGATTAAATAATAAATAAATAAGAATGTCGTGTTTAGTCATGCATATGGCCTAGTTCTTAGCGGGCCACATTCCGATTTTTTTATCATTCCGTTACATCATTTTGTCACAGCGTAGCGTCACGGTAGGCTATCAATCAAAGGAATACCCATGGGAGAATTTTCCCCAAGTTTTCGAACTAAGACACACTTGACGCTCTACAATGTGAAGGTACTCATAAAATGTCCTTTCAGTGAACAGCAAGAAAGAGACATGAATTTATTCTTCATAGGGTCGGCAAACGATCACAAATATATTTTTAGCCTTTTTTTTTCCCGCATAAAGTTGACTGTGAATCCTGAAAGATTTCTCATTGGTTTAGCTCAGTACTATCCTATTAGTTCCAAAGAGAGTTAAAAACACAAAACCGGCTTTCATGCATGTAGCAGACCCATGCTTATGCGTCGAGGGTGCAGTTCTTCACCGAGGAAGCAAGCAATGTAAATACGAGGAACGAAGTTTTTGTTTATTCTTAGGGAGATTTCTATCGATGAAAACACGGCTATTGTACCTCGCAGGAGACACTGAAATCAAGCGAATGTCCTCTTTTCGCCACACAATTAAAACAAGAAAGCAGGATGGCCTCAAACTTAAACCCTGACGCACAGTTCTCGAAATTTGTATCATTCCTTTTTTCACCAAAAAATAAATAATAAATAACGACAACGTTTGACAAAGTATTGTCGACTCTTTGTAAAATGGGTGTGTCCGCCTGCCATTTGTTAGATGGTCACCATGCGAACCAATCATGGGATTTCTCACTTAGTACACCAGTTTACCTCTACAATACCCAACGTCATATTTGCAGGAACGCAGGAGCAAATTTGACTGTCTTGTTAACGAAATACTGTACATCAAACAATTAAGACCGCGCTTGAACATGCACTTACAGATTCAATCCTTGCGAAAGTCTTCTTTGTCTAGCTCTACATCATTTATGCAAATTTACTGCAAAGACTCTTCTCTTTCCCCTTATTCAGTTAATCCCAATTCCTTGATAGCGGCGTCATGAGGTCGCAGAAACGTTGGAACATTTTCTCGTTAGTTTTTACATGTTTATGATTCTCTAAATCATTATTAATAACGTGAAATTTTTTTTCTTAGTTTTCAGAATGGCGATCCGCACCTACGAAGCATCCTACAAGAAGTACTTTCCAGATACCTACGAAAAGATCGGTAAAGATTCTACACATGATGAAGTTCGGCAACTTTACGACGAGTGGGCAGTCAAATATGACGAGGTATGTACAGCTTATTAATCCAGCTGAGTGTCACTGGCTAAAGTGTCTCCTCGCTACGGTCATAACCAAGAAATACGTTGAGTGTATACCCGGCCGTCAACTGCCGCTTGTAATCTCCGGGCTAAGACATCTTCGTAAAGGGTTTTAGAAGGTCTTATAAACGGAGGGGATTATGTCCGGCGGGGCAACTTGTTAGATTTCAGATTTAATTTATTATTTTATGTTATTATGATGACTCCAAAGTCCTCTTCCACACGTATCCGGTATTTTTTTTTTAAACCAGGACTGGTCTTTCAGTTTTTGTGGAGTATGGTTTTGTCTGACTGGGCAGAATCAGGGAGGGGAGGGAGGAGACCGTATGCTGCTGGCTTCCCCCATTTCTCTCCACAAAGCTTTATTCAGAACAAAAACTAATTTGCTTTCCATTGATTTGATCTCTTCAGCAAATTGGTGCAGCTGGTGCGGCGTTCCACAAGCCACTGTCTGACTACATGAACAGTTTTGTGAAGGAAAGTTTTCCCAACACACCTAAAGATCAACTGAAAATCCTCGATGCTGGAGCTGGAACTGGGCCAATAGGGATCGAACTTGATAAACTCGGTTACACTGACATCCACGCGCTTGATATCTCGGAAGAAATGCTGAATGTAGCGAGACAGAAAGGCGTGCCTTACAAGAGGTTTATCTGCACAGCCCTGACGGAGAAGAGGGTATGCGAAGTTGAAACAGGAGAATTCGACATTGTGATTGCCGCTGGTGCTTTGATAATGGCAAACGTGCGACCAGAAGCTTTAGTGGAGATAGTACGAATGGTGAAGAAAGGTGAGTTGGTTTTTCTGTCTTTGAGTGAGGGAGAGTTAGATCTAAGGAGACGCGCTTTTCGAATCCTTCGCTTTCGCTGTGATAAAAACGTTTCCAATGCTCCACCGCACATTCTGCTTCGTATTTCTAAGGCATATCTGCCTCCCGAGGGAAGTGGAAAGGGGACAAGGGTGACTTCCGTATGTAAAGTATGATGATGTGTTTAAGCCCCCCCCTCATCCACCCTCTGATCATTGAGAAGGACTATATTACAATAGGTACCAAATACCACAATTTACACCCCTAATCGAGACAACAACCATTCCTGCCTCTTTCTTATGGAAGTTCCCCCCCTGGATATGATGACGCATTCTCAGCAGTGGTCCGTGTACACTGGCGCAGTAGTCCTCTCTTTTCAAAAGCTCCGAAAGCCCTGTTTTATATCTGTTTGCTGCAGATTCTTGTTCAGTAGTCTAAGATGGGTAGAGAATTTTGGTACTTCGAGTCTATGATAAAGCAGCAAAATTTCAGTCTAACGTGTTTTGTTTAAGCTAAGGGTTTTAGGGTGGGGCACCCAAAATATCTTGGTTGCCCCCATGGCTTTGTAGTCATAAGACCCATGCAACACGGACAATCTACTACCTTGTCCCCAGGCTTTTCCCTTAACAACAAATAAAAAAATGGGACAGCCACCTCTCCATTTTCTTGAACAAAGTACGGAACGGTTTAGACGGGAAATAAATAGTTTTCAGCTTTACACCGTTTGAGTTTTACTGAGCAAAAATAGTTTTTTTACAGTTACAAACCCCTAGCTATAGATTCACTTAGCTCAACGCAGGTTTTGTTTCTTTTATCGTACATAGGTGGCATCGTCTGCTTTTCGCTCCGGTACAATGAAGTAGATCACTATGAACCAAAGATGACGGAGCTAGAAAAAGAAGGAATATGGGAAAAACTTGGCAGCAAGAAAATCCCCTACTTTAATCAGGAGGATATGCCCAGTTATGCCTATGGATTTGCGTACAAAGTTTTGAAGAAATGAACTATAACGTGAAGTAACTGTCGGGTCAATATACGGCTTAATTTCAAGCATTGTAACCTAAGAATAGGCTAGGCTGGCAGTGACTTTCTTTTGAAAGAAACTTCAGTTCCGTTCAAATGTATAAGAACATAATTTAGAGTTTAAAAGCACTCAGGTTTCCGTCAAAACCAGGCCAACTCTTGCCTCCTATCACGTCCATTCAAGGCTAGTTTACTCAGTAGAAAACCTTGATGATACGACAACTCCGACGCAATCAAAACGGCACTTTCGGCACTGAAAATTAGTGACTTTGGGTCTCTCAACCTTTTTTGTTGTTATTGTAATTCGTTCTGAGTTAATTGAAGTGGAGAAAATCATAATTAACTTGGAGATCAAGAGAGAGGACACTATCGGAGTTTGAAACAATACAATTTAGGTTTCTAGGAAACTGCCCACCTACCCCTCCCCTAAGCCATCTTTTTTCCCTAAGTGAGAAGTAAGCGTTAATTTTACCTTAGGGGAGGGGTAGGTGGGCAGTTTCCCAGTATTATAGATAATTTAACGTCGTAGCCAACTGCGGACTGCGAAACGTGTTATTAATAGTTTTTTTTTTTGGTAAGTTTCCGTCGCCATGCGTCACTTTGTAGTTCCATACTGTTACTATTTTGCAAGCTTATTATAATTATTAAAAGTTTTTTTTTAAAGAAAGGTCAACTAACTTATTCATTGTTTAGTAGACGGACGAAATAAAAAGACGTTTTGTACACAGAAGTGTTGGCTAGTATTTATGGTTCGGAAAAAAGTGCAGGGAAATATTAATCTATGCAGTATTTATGACAAATGCAAAAGGCCCACTGCGAAAAATAGCGCCAGAGAAGAAAATGGCTACGCGTTTGAGAGAGCTTAACTATATGTTTGCACTATATGCACGGGCACGAAACTCACAGGGGCGGATCCAGACCTGGGGGGGGGGGGGGGGGGTGGCGGTCATTCAGACCCTGAGATAAGCCGGTGAGGGGCCTCGGTCTCAAACAAGTAAGAAGAAGGGAAGTTCCCTGCTTCACTCATGGTGCAGCCAAATCAATTCTGACCTCTTTTCGTTTCCCTTGAAAGCATTTGCTGCAATTTTCTTTCTTTCATTGTAAGCCGTCGATATCCTCTCGTTTTTTTCCCATAATCTTCACATGAACATGTTAACCGAAAAAAATAAAATGGAAATAAAAGGAAACAAATAAAAAACGTTTCATTGACTTAAAAGACCTCTACGATTTTCCAAGACTTTTTAATAAATTTCCTTGGTTTGAAGACTTATTATTTCCTCCTTTCTTTTTCCCAAGCGAAGCGTGGAAACCCTGTAGTAATTTTAATCTGGTTCCCTCCATCAGGACTCAAATGGAGTGGGCCATAAAATAATTATTCAATCCGGGAACGCGTTTCTCTTATAGTTCTGCGTTTCAACACTCACTGCATGAAAGACTCCGTCGCGTATAGAGGCGCAGTCCTATGAAACGCAGTGACTTACAATGAACCATTTAACCAATACGGTACCCTGCATCGAAGGGCCTCTGCTCTCAGGGTACCGATACGGCGGCCATATTGAATGTATCAAATTTATGGAGTATTAGGTTATGCCCAGGGGGCGCTTTTCGGGCAAAAAGAGAACTTCAATGTATATTTCTCGGGAAAAAAATGATCATAATTACATCCAAACACGGCACAACGATCTATTTTTCCCGTTACAATCTTTTTCTAGGAAAACGTAAAGAAAAATTGGCCCGAAAAGCGCGCGTAAATACTGTTGCGAGTATATCGGATCTTGCTCATGCCCCCTGGGCATCCCATAATACTCCTTAAATCCAATTAATTCAATATCGCCGCCGTATTAGGTCTATTATAATACCCTGTCAAATAATATTTAACACCGTAACTTCAAGCCAAAGCTCAAATCTTCAGATATCTTCAGTGAAGAATTTAGTTTTAAGATAAAATCCGCATCTACTTTTAGTTTTAATATGTTGTTTGTAAATATCATTAGTTTTATAGATTCTTATTGACATGAGTTAGCTAAATTCAAACTACCTCACAAGCTCATGTTGCCTTGATACACATGGTTTTTGATAAAGGCCATCGATAGTTTACAGGGGCACCCAACGAGAATGTAGTCCAAAACCACTTAAACATAGCATTGTTAAACGTATTTTAGTATTTAAACGGTACATATAGGCATATTTTTATCCGCTAAAAATTTTTCATCTGTTCGGATTACTAGCTGAAAGTCTAGTGTTCCGAAAATTATAGGGATCAATACTTACCTTTTCGAAAATTTCAGCCAGAAAAAAGGCTCCCGAAAATGCTAGGTGACCTTTAAGGGTAAAAATCCGTTAAAAATGGGCAATTATACCATTTTTTAGATGCTCGAAAATCCTAGGAGAAGCAGGCAAGCAAGAAATTTTACAACAAATGTTCGGAAAATTCTAGATCTCAAATCGTCTTCCGAACAGATATTTTCCGAAAATTGTCGTACGGTGCCCCTGAGTTTATCCCCTTACAATTAGCTGAAAGCGGACAGTTGGCAGTCAGAAGTGTCAGTACGTGATTACATCACTTTTCCGCAGAGCATTGTGGAGCAGTGGCTTGAACAAAGAGACAAAACCTTGAGTTTTAATGGCAGAGACAAGCATTTGGGTGTAGAACAGTCCTCGTCGGTTTGGTACCCCAGCCGTCCGCGCGATCCTTTACCCCACGAGAACACCTCACCCTCATCGCTTACTGCGACTGTAAATGTGTCACCGCAAGACACTAGAGTCAATTGCTTGTTTTCTAAGGCGTGTACAATCTGGGGTTCACGCGAGGACACCGCGCGGTCATAGCCTAGCTGCCCAAAGGAGTTGGAGCCAAATGTCACGCATTTACCACTGGCAGTCAGCACAGCGGCGTGGGATGTTCCCATGGTAACGGCTTTGACATGATCGGAAGTCAGCAGCTGCGCAGTTATAGGTGTGAATGTCTGAGATTCCTCGACAGTGTTTTGACTGCTATCCAGGGCCAGCTTGTTGCATCTGTTGCTACCACAAGCTAACAACCTGTAGCTGAGGGCCAGTACGAAGGAGCAATCCACACCACATTTGACAGCTTTTGCCGTGAAGCCAGGTTCCAGGCCCACGGGTTGAGGTAGAGGGTATGACTGCTGGTTTCCAAGCCCCAAACGGCCGTTGTCTCCTCGTCCCCAGGCAAATAGCTCGCGGTCAGTTGTTACAACCATCACGTGGGCAGAGCCACAGGATACCTACAGATTTTAACGACAAACCACAATAACGAATCTACAAACTATTTTTTGGGCACAAAATAAAGAGGGAGTGTCTCCTTACGGACACACAAAATAGTAATCGCACATTACAAATGTTTAAGGAACACGATTTTCAAGAACAAAACGTAAACTCATTTTTGTTACCCTTAAGCAGTGCTTAACTTTGCATAGCACACTCCAATGACACTAAAAATAATGAAGTTTTTGCAGATTTGGATCTTTAAATTTAGTGAGGGGCCTGCTCATCCTGTCCCTAAGATAAGTCAGTTTTACAGCTTGCCATTTGGGCAAGCTGAACATGTACATGTAGCTACAGGTTGTAGTATGTCCTAGCCGAAAAGTCATTTCAACCAGCCTGCAAATAAATAAATAAATAATAACAAGCTATGATTACTAATTCCTCTGTAATTTGGATTCCCCCAAAACTTCTCTTGTCTGTCAAGCAAGTTAAGAACAGAACTCAGTAGCCCAGTAGCAAAATCTATAGCCACGAGCTATTGGAAATTGCTTCCTTTGCATGCTGGGAATTCTTGAAAACAATTTTTTCTTGGCCCTGTGGGCCTCAGTCAGGCTTATACATAACGTGGGGCCCCTAGCCCCCTTTCCTTACATAGATCTGCCACTAAATTGTTGGTCATACACTGTAACTGAAATTAGACATCACAGATGGTACCTGTTCCACTTCAAATCCAATCAAAGCCTCCACAATCTTTGCTTGTAAAACATCATTATAGCTACCATGCCCCAATGAACCATGTGTACCACTTCCAAATGTCATAAGAATGCCACGATCTGCAACAAAGTTTGGGGTTGCATTTAAATAAATAATCAAATAAATAAACTTCATTTACTGCCTATCTCAGAAAACTATGAACAAATGTGTTCATGCAGTCATTACTAAGATCAGGACACATGGGCACTGATGCAGTGAATTCAGTTCTAAAGCAATCATACAGTCTGCAGTTTTCGTGAATGGCCCAATATTCAAAATGTCACGTGGGACAGATCAGCCCTTAGAACCTTAAGCAGAGCTTGACAAAAAAACCCCATCTGGGTGATCAGTATAAATTTTTTTTTTTCTGGGTAAGTAACATTTTAAACTCACTTCTCCAATGGGCATGGGTCAATTGCAAGTCACCTTGTCATCTATGACTACTACGCAATGGATACAGGCAAGAAAAATGTGATAACTGCTTGTTAATATCCAAAGGAAAAGCTTAAATTCAAGTTCATTATGATCCTTGTTTAGACATGTATTAAATGTATTACATTACATGTATTTCTAGACTGAACAAATACCTTAGCCTTAGGGTCATTTGCCCAGGGTAAAAAAAAGATTGGATCATTACAAGTTTCTGGGAAACTACCCACATACCCCTCCCCTAAGTCAACATTAACACTTACAGATGTACTTCTCACTTTGAGCAAAATGTTGGCTTAAGGGACAGGTGGGTGGGCAGTTTCCCAGAAACATATTCAATATAATATGTAATAATCCAAAACTCGGAGTTTCAATTTGAAAGAAAGTGCTGGCGTCAAAGCTGGAAGAAAATACGGAGACTACAATTTGAAAATATATAAAGCGAAGAAAATGAAAATGACCTGTGAGAATAAGGGTGGGTAATAGCCTTTTAAAACAAAAATATGTTATTTTTGTGTATTTGTGAAACAAAAAAGGAAAGTCGTTCGGTTAAATTTCCACTGTGCAAGCAGGCCTGAGTTTTTAGTAATTGCTTGTTTACATTTTTTACATATCTTTATTTATCCGTGGAAATAATTTCATCAATGCCATGAATGGTTAAGTAATGAATCCCAAGGAGTACAAGGTATTAAATATCTTAAATTATGTGTTTGGCTGCTCTACTCTGTCTACTTTTCAATATTTCTGCCGATTTGCGAATGGAGGTGCGAATATATCAACGCATGAATATTAACAGGTTTAATGTGGTGCTTAAAAACAATTGGACTCGATGGTAGCCTATGCTTGGCGAAAGTCTAATAATTTTACAGTTGATTTTACAGTTGATTTTACATTTTGAATCCATATGGTTCCAAGCTTTTCTTTTGCATTAACTGACAAACGTGACTCACAGTCAAAATAATTATCAGCTGAATTAGATATTTACCTCAATGGACAGAGATAACCACACACAACAATCAAATTTAACGCCTTAACAGGCAAAGAATACATTAATTAATTACATGTGGCACCGAAGTCGCTTACGAAACGCTGGTTTGCTTTGTGCTTTTGGCACATTTTCGCAGAACAGCAAGCTAGAGTTGGCAGTTTACTCAATCCGAACAGAAGAATATAACTTTAGCTTGGCATATCACTTCTGTTGAATGCACAGAGAAAAAACTATCTCCATGAAGGAGGATTTAATTGATACCTTTGTGCTTTCAACTATTTGCGAATCATCAAATGGAGCAGCCAAACACATATAAATCTCGAGTCTTCCTCGAGATTCACTACCAAAATGCTTTGGATCAAGACATTGACGAATACACCCACAAGCAAATAAAGACATCTAGAAAATATTTATATACAGTAGCAATTTACTAAACGCTCACCTTGCGCATCTAGAATCTACTTACATTCTGGAAATTTACTTGACATCTCTCAATCTCGTCTACGTGCGTTTTACGTGATGTCATCCCACAAGGGTGAATATCCCAGATAATAAGAAAACAATTATTGATTGTGTATGCTTCGGTTCTTACATCCAAACAAATCTTGGCATTTTTCCGTTTTACCGCTATTGTACAGAATGGTGTGCTGCCTCACCTAAAGAGCCTTGCCAGCAAAAATATTAAATTTGACTGCATTCAAGATGGAAAGCTCTGTAATTATAATACACTATGTACCTGTCAAACAAGCTGCAAACGTATCCCCACAGGACACCTGGACAATTGTCACCCCAGACTGCCCCTCAAGAAACTTTGGTAGCCAGAGATCCTCCAGCAACTTCTCTCTGTCTGCAGTAACATCTGACGAGACATCCATTGCTTTCTTGTTTGAATCCCAGATGATTGCACGGCCACCGCCTGTCACTCCTGTCTTCATTGTTCTTCCAGATGCGACCTGCACTACGTCAGAGTCATGTTGCGGAAGTTGTAGCTTAGTGGGTGTGGTGATACCGCCACCCCAGTGGTACACTAAATACCTGGGCTCAAGTGGCTTAGTGGAATATGCATCCATATCAGAAAGGCCATCCAGGGAAAGAGATGCTGACTTTGAAGAACTTGTGCGATAGATTTGTGTACCTGTAGGCCGGTTGGTACTTGAAGATCTAGCACGAGTAGGAGGAATGGCAGCTTTGAAAGCAAAGTGATACAGTAATCGACATGTTAAGACAGTTTTAATTATTCAAAGAATATTTATAAACACTGTATAAAGTCTGACAGTGACCAAAACCAAAATTCTCATTACTCTTTTTTTGTTAACATATAATAATCAAATATAGAGGGCGTGCGAATGCCAGGTTAATCATTATAATAATATTTTATTGACTTCTAATATTCTCTACAGACTACTATCAAAGACACACTTTAGAGAATTGGTTTACTAACTTAGAACAAACACCACTGAATCATAGTCAACAGTTACCAACATTGTACCCCCATGACTTGTTGAGAGACTCAAGGAAAACTAACTATGACAAAATGACTGATAAAATCATCTTAGAATTTGTACGAGATTTTCTGGTTGAACAAAACCTCACTCGCCCAAAGGACGACTTATGAAGTTATCTTAATCGTCCGCAGGAGACTGTAGTCGGGAGTCGGCCGGATGATTGCAAATATGGATCCCTGATGTTCTTCTATTGTATTTTTATGAACCAAGAGGAAGTTGGGGTCTTTAAAAAAAAAAAGTTATATAAATGGAATGAGGCCAGTATGCAAGCTATCTTGACTGAACAAGCTTGGTCAATAAAGGAATTATTACAGCATATGCCCCAAACAAAATCTGTTCTTGCAGAACAAAGCGGGAATCTGGAGCAAGCAAGTTAGGCCCATCTGGCCATAAAGGTAGTCGATCAGAAAGCAGAATTCACTTTATCATGTGCATGCTGAACCAGTCATCTTATAAAACACATTATTATTCATTCATTATAAATCCCCAATTCTGATTGGCTAAGAGCACACGCATAATTCACCATAACCAGTTACTGATGACCAAATTTGGAAGAATTTTGTGTTAAATGAGGAAATGACGTCAAAAATGCAGCCTTCTACAGGTTAAGGCACCATTAACCAAGAAGACCTGGGGATGAGGTTGAGTTGTTTTGGTTGTGAAAAAATAGGCGGACATTTCACTCGTTTCAAGAGTAAGAACTGCAGCTGGAACTAGGCAAAATAACGGAGGGTGTTATCCACCTCAGCCTTCAGCCCCGGTAGATAACACCCTCCTCAATCTGCTTAATTCTTCATATTCTACTCAGCCTCATTCATAAATTGCTAATTATACAATACAATAATGGTAGCATTACCAGATATCCCTGCAACAGGTCTTGGAGTTCTGTTACATGGCACTCGCCCAATGTCAGTGCCCATATTGAACAGTGCGTTAACTACCAGAGGCTGTGCCATGATCTGTGGAAGGGTCGGTCTCTTGGCAGGATCAACTTGTAACATGCTTAGAACAAGATTCTTCATGTCCTCACTGTATCTTTCAGATATGGGATTGAAGTTTCCTTTCATGATTTTCAGCACAAGGGCAGGCAGATTAGAGGCCTCAAAAGCTCTTTTTAATGTCGCTAGTTCATAAAGCACACAGCCAAGAGCCCAGATGTCACTTTTCTGATTATACGGCTTACCCTCGCACAGCTCAGGCGAAATGTAACATGGAGTGCCGATGACAGAGTGAGCCTTACTTTTGCTGGTCAACACTTTTGAAATGCCGAAATCGCCTATCTTCACAACCTTCCGTGTTTTGTTCAGTAGGATATTCTGTGTTTTAAGGTCCCTGTGAAGGATTTTTTGCTTGTGGACATGATAAATTGCTACCAAAATCTGCACAAACAGTCGAATAATCTCTTCTTCGTCCAAAAGTTTGCCCTCTCGTTCCTCGATAAGATTATGCAAAGTTCCACCTTGGGCATATTCCATTGCGATCATAAAAGAAGTTTCTCCGAAGAAACTGTCGAAATAAGCGATTATATTAGGGTGTTTTAACATCTGCAGAACATGAACTTCATTTAAAGCGGCCCTCCTTTCTTCTCCAGTCATTTGTTCGACCGGAATGTCCTTGATGATGACATGACGACCATCACATTTTCTTCTACAAAGGTAAACGGTTCCATACGCTCCACGGCCTATACTTTTGATTTTTTCATAGTTTTCCATGTTCAAAACAGCTAAAACACCTCCTTGGAAAGGAATCCGTAAAGGAAAAAGGCCAAAACGCGATGAAAAACCAAAGATCGTGTCAAGAAATGCAGTAATATCTCCGTACTGTGAAAGTATTATACGTCACTTCATGTAATCCTATTAGAGTGTGCCTCGTCTTGAGGATGATAAGAGTGAGGACTGGGAACAACAACTTTCGTCGTTGCCAACAAATATGTCGGTCAAACAGTCGAAATTTTTGAAAGAAATCTTTTAAAAATATGAGCTTGGAAACGTCTGATTCGCTGAGGCAACAGTTCCAGTTAATACAGGAACAGCAACAGAAGAAACTTCTTGCCAGGAAACAACGGAAAGCGAAGAATAATGAGAAAACAGGGCAAGAAGATGCACGCTCAACGACAGACACCTTTTGGGGTCATGACGGACAAACTGACAACTTAGATTTAAAGGTTTGCAGATTTACGCATTAATTTATATAAAAACACTGTATTTCTAGTGACGGTTTGGTCACATATTTACATTATGCTACACCAACATAACAGCAACAACTTTAACAGCGTGGCCGATCGAGTCAGCTCA
>OZ037995.1:27946403-28048903 GCA_964035705.1 Porites rus
GAAGGCTACTGGACAGTTGTATTATGTGAGAGTTGTCAAGTATATTATTCTGCACAATTTATTAATCTAAAATTGAAAATTTTCCTTTCCTTCACAATCTTTTATTTTTATTTTTATAAAAGCACTGATTTGTATTAATTAATATTCTATATGAGTTTGAATAAAAATGACTTGACTTGTCTTGACTTGGTTGCTTTAATAAAGCATCACTTTTAATTATTTAAGTAAAACTAATAATATTAACGTAACATTAATTTTATTGTCTTGAGTTTACTGACCCACCCCTGCTATTTTAAGTACATGTAGCTGAATACCTTTATGTGAATTCATACATTGTTGTACCTTTACGAAAGTACATTTTGTACCATTGTGTGAGATTTAGGCTACAAGTACACATTAACTTTGTACGGTGTTTTTGGAATTTGAGTTTTTTACAATATTATTGTTATTTTAAAAAACAGGTTTTAAAAGATGAAAATGGTCGACTTTATAAGCTTCTTGGAGAAAGGGATGAGGAGATGAGGATTTTGAGGAAAGCAAGAGATGAGGAGAAGAGAGCTTTGGCTGGTGAGAACCTTTTTGTAGCTGTTGTGTAATGTATTTAGCATAGTTGGGTCATAAAAAAGCTGCTGGGAACTCTTAATGTTGACAATTTGGTCAAATACAGCTGTACATTGTAAAGAGTCGGGGACGTAGTCCCGGGTGTGGTGGTCTACATGTATCTCTCATGGGGGAAGGGACTGTTACAGGCCCACAGTAATTGGCGTCATGCTGTTGCGGTGACCCTGCCAAGAGTTGGCGAATCTAATAAAATAAAATAAAATAAGTGTGGTTCTACAAGGGCTGTAAATTCAGGGCTGTCATTAAGAGCTGGGGCTACGTTCATGTTAAAACAGAAGAAAAATAAAACCAAAAGAAATTCCTACCTGTTTGATTCCCTACCTGCTTGTTACAAGTATTTAGCCAGCAACTTGAAATCTTAGTTACATCCCTGAAATTACAATACATTTTCCCATGATATGGTACAGATTTTGATACAAGGGCTACAACACAACTCATGATACGATATGGGTACAGCAGCCCTAAATGTTTTCTACCAGTGAATCTTTGAATTGAGCCAAAATATTGCCAAACTTTTAGGCTGTTTTAAATAATTAATTTTGTGAAATGTAGGGCATGGTTGGCGTATACAGAAAGAACAAGATGAAAAAAGCTCCTTCGCCAAAAATGGGCCTGTTGGTGTAAATTGGTGGGGAGATATAAGCACCATAATGCTCCCAATGAATCCAAGGAAATCCTTCTAAAATTGGTTTGGATCATAAGGGAAAGTTCATTTAATATGACAAGGGGGGGATGAAGATATTGAGGGGGGGTTCCGAAAATTTTTAGACACCCGAAGGGGGGGCTCTGAAAAAATTGTTGCGCTAGGAGGGGGGGCTCCAAAAATTTGTATACTTCAAAACCAACACATGACATCATCATACAGATCGGATGGTTTTCAACTCAACAATTTAATGACCTGTGCAACTCAGCTATATCACGTGGTTTACAGATATAACAAATGTAGTCTCAGTAATTATTACACTCTTGTTCATCCTAAAAATGCTTTAGAAAATTGTATCACAACTGTATCTCAAGTTTGTCATAGTATAAACCATTGAAGACAATAACGGTAAATATATTTAATACAGTCTAGCGATCTTTTTTCAGGGGAGCAAAGGAATTGAAGGAGGAGGGGGGGGGGGGGGCTCTGAAATTTTTTTCGACTACCAAGGAGGGGGCTCCTAAAAAATTGAACCGCTAGCGAGGGGGGCTGCTAAAATTTCAAGCTTCGAGTTTCAATATCTTCATCCCCCCCCCCCCTTGTCATATTAAATGAACTTTCCCTAATGAACTTTATGATCCGGGCCTATTTTACAGCAGGAGAATTTACTGTGTAATTGGAGTCATTGGACAGTAACGTGTTTATGTCTCCCCACCAATTTGCATTTTTCGTCTTGTTTTTTCTGGAAATACCATATCCTATCTTATAATTTGAATTCGCAAATTTTGTTTAGAGAGCTGTGCATTTTAACACATCACACTGTTGTTTGATTATTACAGTATGTTGCTATGATGGTGTATATGAGTTCATATTTTTTACTTTTATGATTGTATAGGCACTGGCGTGGCTGCTGATACTGCTGCCGGTAGAATCATGGAACTGTCCAAGAAAAACAGGGAACTGACCGCAGACCTGGAGAGTGAGCGGAATAAAGTGCGTCAACTGACAAAGAAAGCAAGAGACATGGAGAGAGAGGTAGCAACAATGACGTTAAACCGGCTTCAGGCCCGCCCTTTCACATGTACGTTGCATGTGGAGAAAACAAGTCATTCCCTGGGTAGAGGGAAGGATCACTCGCCTACCTCTTCTACCCTGTGGCAGCCAACTTTTCCTGCATTTCCTTACAAAACTTAGCGGACCCTTTTAATACATGACAAACAGGCATAGTTAATAGATTGGAATGGTTAGGAAACCCATCAGACTCCTTTGTTATATGTTTTCTCTGGACTTGTCGATGCACAACGTCCAATAGCATTCCTAATATTTTGATCTTCTTGATCAATATACACGACCCATTAATTTATTCCCCCACAATTTGCCAACAGAAAACAAAGGATTGTGCACCTTTAGGGAGCTTCCAACATAAAACTGCAGCACCGTTGTTTTTATTATTTGATGTTTGTTGTCTTTCATAACCAGTCTTCTCTAATAACTATGGCTCAGGTCACCCTCTTTAGATGGTACAGCCTGTAGGGTCACCCTTCTCTTCTAGCCAGGCCCACATTTCGCCATTAAAACACTTTCCCGGCTGGGTCAACCCTGTCAGGGCACAAGACGATCAGATCATGCACGAGTACTGTTGGCTCTGGCAAAGGAGTTGACTTCTTTCTCTAGCTTTTTAATTCTCAAATAAAAGTTGACCAGGCTGGGAGGGTGACCCTCTTTCCCGAGAACTTTTCTTCTTAATCATAAACAGGGCCTTGTAACAGTGTTGATGTACCCTTTCCTGTAGATTGTGTACGTGTCATGTACATGTAGTACTCGTGGGTTAAATATTGTCCACTTCATGTACATTGTATGAAATCAGAAACTCATAAGGGGTTGAATTCAACCCCTTATGAGTTTCTGATGAAATTTATTTGATATTCATGATAGAGTGTGGTTGAGTTTCTAGTCTTAATATCATAGCTGACGTATTACTCCTTAATTTTGACGCGAAATTTCAGCGTTAATTTGTAATTTTGCAATTGCCATGGCAACCTTCCGTTCGTCTCAGTGCTAAGATGATGACTTAGTTTTAAAACTATGAATGAAGATGTCAGAGCATTAAAAGACGCTCTAGAAAACCTATACACACACAAAGAAAACATCAAGAAGGATTCTAACAGTTGTTTTCTCACAAATTCTGAAAAATCTGAACTTAAGCCAAATTTAAGCTCTAAACTTCTGAGAGAGTGGAGTTCTCGATCGATACGATCCAGGATAAATATGTCAAAAATCCACGATTGCGAACGTAATTCGTCACCCATGAAATTTAATAATAGGTAATCAAATGGTATACTCGTGAAATTGGGGAATAATTTCACCTGCGTTGTGTTCAAGTCCTAATAATTTGATTATTTCCCTCCCCTGCCTAAAGGCTCGGAGGCTCCGGAAATAAATTTTGGACAAAACGCAGATGAAATTATTCTCTTGTTCCACTCGTCACCATTTGATTACACATACTTATTATACATGTATTAAGCGTCAAACAAAATTAATGATATTACAACTGTTATTGTTTGCGTCTTCAGCTGATGTCTTCAGGAAATGTTCAAGGTAACACAAAACAGGCTGTTGCTGAGCAGAAGTCAAAATCAGATACAGACAAGGTAATACTGTTAATTGGTTTATAATAATTATCTCCTTTATATTAATAATGGATTGTTGCACTAAACAATCATGATAGTAAATAGCTAGAAGTGTGAGTGATTTTGCTGTGCCTTGAAGCTGTGGAGCATTGAAGTGAAACAGTAAAGTACAAATACACATTTCAAGCCAAGCAAATAGATTATAGGGGGAGGCAGTGTGGCCAAGTGGTGAGCGTGTCGGACACATAGTCCAGCGGTCCCGAGTTCTAGTTTCGCTCTTATCACTTCCTGCATTTGTTCTCGGTCGTTCCGAGTTCAAATCCTCAGCTAGGCTTGTAAATAGCCAACTTCATTTCTTAGTTATTTTAAGACCCCGAGTATTGGTCTGGTCCCGGGAATCGAACCCGCGACTTCACGCTTTGCAGTCAAGCGCTCCACTGACTGAACTTGTCCTAACGCGGTAACTTTGAAGGTGCAGTAAGTTTAATAACCCGGCTTCACTAATTTATAAGCCTGCTTAAGTTTTCTTTAGTTACCCTATATCCTTGTGCACATTATTTTTATAAGGTATTCAGGAGAAAGCAACCAAATTAAGATGTTGATTCTTTTTTCAGGACAGCTCTGAAGTCATTGCCCTGCAAGATAAACTGAGTCAATCAAACAATAAATTGGCAGAGTTTAGGAATCAGTGTGAAAAGCTTAAGAAAGACTTAAAAGTTGCACACAAGGTATTGTTAAAACATGTCACGGCAATTTAAAGCTTATTGCAGTGTTAGGTATGGTGGCCGTGCTTTTGTCACCTCAAGCCGGTTCTGATTTGGCGGCCTGTGTTGAAGCCTTGCCGTCGTGTCATTTCCGTAGGTAAAAACCTGGGAAGACCAGGAGATGCAGTTCTTGGTGATTTGGTCTATTTCTTATGGGTGAAGGGGACTGTCACGGGCTGCAGTATTTTGGCAGCCCGCTTTTCTGGCGGCCCGTGTTCAAGCCTTGCCATTGTGTCGTTTACTTAGATAAGAACCCTATCAGCTGTTAAAAAAGACTGGGGAATGTAGACCCTGGTGATGTTTCTACATGTATCTGTTATGGGTTAAGGGGACTTTTACGACCTGCAGAATCTGGCTTTACGATATTCTGGCGGCCCGTGTTCAAGCCTCGCTGTCGTGTCGTTTCCTTAGATAAGAACCCAGTCAGCTCTTCAAGAGGAATAGGAGATACAGACCTTGTTTTTACACAGGCAGCCTAGACGTACATGCAGCGTGTGTCAACAACATGGACGAAATCGGATCGATAGGAGCCAGACTAAGAGTCGACGATATTCGATCAGCATAATTCTTCACATCCTACTCGGTCTCATTCAATAATTGCTAACTATACTACGGGGCGTAACCTTGCAACGAATCAGCATCGCTGCCGGGAAGGAGTACTGTTTAAGCTAAGACATTTTTTATTGGCGGACGTTAACCGGGAGTGGACTTCTTGCTTTGATTCTTATGCCGTGTTTTTGCCCAATTATTCGGGAAAATCGTCTCTTAAATGACTGTTGGCGATACGAATCTGGTGGCGTCAAGGTATATTAAAAGGGAACTGAAAAACCTCACCCCAAAACTGTCTGTCTTTACCTTTATTTCACCTTATTCCGTTTCAACTCACTTTTTCTGTGGAACATTTTTGAGGGGCATCCCTTTTGGGGCATTAAACAGCACTTATGATTGACCCATTCACATTTCAATTGCCAGTAACCACAACGGGCAAATGGCTTAAAAATTGATTTTATTTTTAGGTACTTGCAAAGGAAGTTGGAGATGGATTCAACATTACTTCACTGTTGAATGATTCAAGTGGGTGGAGAGGAAGACAACAGCAGATCACATCTTTGCAGAATAAGGTATAAACCGTGAAATGATTAAATGCCTCCAGACCACAGCTTCTGTACATGTAGCTAAATAGCTGATTCAGTGAAGTTTGCTTTGGGCATTGGCAATTGCATCCTCGGAGACCCAGGGGCAGATAGTGGGGGCGAGGGAAAGTGTAAACGGGCGGAAAAATATGGCACGAAGAAAAGTAAACGAGAAGAGCCCCTGGGGACAATGTCTTACCAGACAAGTTCCAAACGGTCGCCGCCGTTCTGACTTCTGATTGGTGCCAGAAAAACACAAATTTTCTGGCACCAATCAGAAGTCAGAACAGCGGCGACCGTTTGGAACTTGTCTGGTAAGACATTGTCCCCAGGGGCTCTTCTCGTTTACTTTTCTTCGTGCCATATTTTTCCGCCCGTTTACACTTTCCCTCGCCCCCACTATCTGCCCCTGGGTCTCCGAGGATGTGGCAATTGCTCACTGGTAAACTATCAGAGAGCTTTAGATATGAGGACGAGAATGAGTAAGAGTACGAGATTAAACTAAAGTTTTTGTGCGTGTTCTAAAAAAGACAAACCAGAAAAGTTAGTACGGTTATTTATACTGAAGGAGGTTAAGCCCTTTCCCGATGGCAAAATATTAAGACTTCTAACATTTGATAACTTGTTCCCGTCAATAAGACATTCTTGCTAAAACTCGTAGTGGAATGACGACGGCTACCGCGTTTTCCCGCCAAAATAACGCTAGTTCACGCGCGTGCACTACTTAATTCATATTGACACAATCTCGTACTCGCAGTAGTCCTCGTCTCAGAATCTAAAGCTTTCTATTGTTTTGTGGCTACAGCAGCCTTAAGATTCGAGGACAGCGACGGCGGCAAAAACGTTGCATAAAAAATGAGTTTTCGTTTTTTCAATCTTCTTTGCGATTATTCCAAGTCATGGTATGTTGGACGGAAGGTCTATTCATGCAGAAGAAAAAAAAGACATGCCTTTTCGGATTGAAATAATGGTGTGCGGCACACGTTTCGTCTCATTTCTTTGCCGTCGCTGCACGACGATGACTGGAAATTTCCTGATGCTGTGTACTGTAGTACAGTCGAACCTCTCCTTACGGACACCTCTATAATACGGACACCTCTCTATTACGAACAGTTCACTTGGTCCCAGAAATACCAAAAATCATACATTCCCTACCTCTTTAATACGGAGACCTCTGTAAAGCGGACACTTGGTTCTGTCCCTTTGGTGTCCGTATTAAAGAGGTTTGACTATACATTTGATGGAGGACCTAAACACAAGACGTCCAATTATTCGTACTCTTTCTCTCAACTTGGTTACGGTCTAAATGATTCACGCCCAGGAGAATTTGGCCACATTTTTTCTTTTTTTTTGTGACATTTTTGCTGCCGCCGCCTGTCTTTAACCTTTAATTTCCTCATTTTGTAAGATCCATATGATCATTGGTTTCTTAAATGGACTATCAGGGTTGTCACTAAGATTTCAAGTTGCCGGGTAAATACAACAAGTAGGCGGGGAATGAAATGGCTAGGGATTTCTTTTGGTTCTATTTTTCTTCTATTTTCCAATAAAAGTAGCCGGGGGCCACTCTCTTAGTAGCCGGGGAAAATCCCCGGCCCCCGGCTCTTAATGACAACCCTGGACTATTACTTGATGTACTCGCTGTTTCGTACTGAACCACTGATGTACTTTTGAATTTCAATGATAAGTATTGAAATCCTGCCCGCCTATTTCAATACTTCTTAAATTGTTCCAACGAGGCACAAAAATGTTGAGACACTTCTATAAAATGGCCCCTTTTTGCATGGACTGGGCATACCTACATGTATCCGCTCCCCCCAAATCAATGTTTTAGTTTTGACTCTCAAGTCTTTCTTTTACTACAAACAACGTTGATTCGGGGGTGAGGGGATTTACGGCGTTTAAACAGAACGAAAAAATAAATAAATGAAATTGTTGATGAAAGCACGCGTTTCAGTGAAGTATGTCAACAACTTTTGTTCCTGATTGTAGGTAACAGGGCTAAAAGGCCAGTTGGGACAGGTTGCTCGAAGCAGCTCAGCCACATCTAACAACATTCTCTTGAGGTCAGCGATGATGTCGCCCTCATCAGCACCGTCCCAGTATGATGAAAAGCATCGTTCTGTGCTGAAGAAAATTGAAAAGGATCGCAAGGAAGCACAGGAGGTGAGAAGCCAATATTGTGAACGTTTTAAAGCGGCTCGGTGTCACCGCTGTACAGTTGATTTAGTTAATATTGCTAATTACGCTTCCTTATGCGCCATGAAACTTAACGTTAGCAAAGAGGTTAATTGTATATTACAAATACACAGTTTCTTTTCCAACAAATTTACCTCCCGAGAATATTATAACACGTTAAAAACTACAAAAGTGAACTTTGAAAAACTGTTAGGTTAACAAGTTTTCAAAAATCAACAATATCAGCAATCCGCTTTAATCTTGTTCAAGTTTGTCCATTCCTGCCTCCTTTTGTATTTGCTGTGGTAGTTATACCTTCCTTTAATGTTTTGAGCGGTTGTTTTTGTGTTTCACTCAGTTTGGTGGCAGTTCCTACAGTTAGAATTTTTGATAAAATTCATGACACAGCTCCTTTAACTTCTAGGTGAAAATCACATGGATCGAAATATTTATATCGGTTCCGCTACATGTTCGACTTCTGTCACTCATAAGCGACTCTCTTTAGCGTGGTTGATAAATGGCTGTATTGTGGTTACAGGGCCATGGTTCGAAAACTGTGGCGTCGAAGCATGACTGGCACTGCTAGCTTGCACAGTTATAGAAAGAGAACTTCAGCAATCAGTAACACGAGAATTTACTTCAGGCTCAAGCCGGTTCAAAAGGTAGATGGCGCTATCCACCGGATACTAGATCTCTATCCATTGAATAGCGCAATTAGTTTTCCTAATACTTATCCAACGGATAGTGATTTATTGATCCGGTGGATATCCAGCTTTTGAACAACTGGGGCCAGACCACTCGTAGATGTAGTTTGAGGCAAAGCACAAATAATCCAAGACTTGAACAAGATTTAATTCTAAACAGTACGTCCTAGATTTGATTCATTGATGCTTACTTGGAGTACAACTGTGTTGAACAACTAGGCAAATTTCTTTGCTTTTACGCGCTATTATGTGGATATTTTATGTGCAAAGTGGGTAATTTTACTCCATACCCCAGTTGTTCAAAGGCTGGATAGTGCAATCCACCCGATAAATCACTATCCAGTGGATAAGAATTAGGGAAACCAATTGCACTTATCCTCTAAACAGAGATTTACCACCTCTTGTGCTGCTGGGGCCAGGTGTTCTACCCCTA
Organism: Porites rus; assembly: GCA_964035705.1. NCBI lineage: Eukaryota > Metazoa > Cnidaria > Anthozoa > Scleractinia > Poritidae > Porites > Porites rus. The sequence continues at coordinate 27,955,510 of OZ037995.1, forward strand.
AACCACCACGAACACTGACAGTACCTAAACTGACAACAATACTTATAAGCACAAACACGAGGCTGACGGTGCTCATTTTACCCCCTCCTCTCCAACAGTGCTCTGTTTTACGGGTATTAAAGGTACTAAAGCTACACGGACCATCGTGCTCGCAGTATCTCCCTCACAGGTCTCTGTACACTAACCGGCTGTGCTTGTCCTTGCTCTTGTGCGCATTAGAGCGGTTTTCACTTGACTGTCGTAAAACCAAAACCAAAGTAAATACACTAGCCAACCAAAGGGCGTAGTAAAACCAAAACCAAACCAATTCCTCAATTACTTTCGACAGTCAAGTGAAAACCGCTCTAACATTTAGATATATATCCATGAACGTGTAAACGTTACTGTAACTGAAGACTCTGCAAGTCAGAAAAAGCACGTGTAACATGATAAACTGCTATCTGCTAAGAAGCTGTCCAATTAGACATAAAATCCTTTGCTTTGGAACCATTTTTTGTTGGTGTCAGCGGTTAATTCGAAGTCTTTCTTTTGGTAACGTGCTTAACGTAATTATTGTCTTATTGACTAACTATTTTGCCTCCACTACTCAACCGGCACACACAAGACAACAATGTTCATATATGGGCGCGTGGGCCAGCCAAGCCCCCGTGCCGTTTATTTAACTATATGCAGATATGTACAAATATCAAGTATTATCTATAAACGAAAGAACAGAAGCACCAAAGCCGGACACGAAAACCCCAAAAAACCAGCAGGTGGAAAAAACACGGGGAACGTGTACCCCCGACCAAGGCAGTGGTGCAACCCTTGGGGTTTTAGGGTATGCTAGTGCCTAAACTATAAACATCAATAAAGACACATATAAAATAAAAAAAAAGAGAGAGAGAAAAGCAACCTAACACGGTGAAGGCTGACCGTAGAATGCCTCACCTTCCTAACGACCACGAATTACAAACTCGAATCCCATGACTCACTGCGCACTAACACCCTCCCCAGACCTCTGATACGTGCCGGCAGAATAGTAATTTATGATAATACGGTGTAATCACAAATTACATGTTACGCGGGTAATCTTTTAGAGGACGGATAGCTTGCGAACCGAACTGAACTGAACGCAAGGTTGTCGGAACAGCAACAAGAAGATTTATTCCAAAAATGAACGTAGTTTCCACGAAGTAAAACTCCACAGCAGCACGTAACTCGTTAAACTCACACGGCCTCTGCCAACTTGAATTAACTTGATAAACTTACACTGCCTCCGCCAACTTGAACAAACACTGCATTCGTCACACTTGACTAAACACGACCTACGTCAAACTCCCTTCGCTTGTGAAAACTAGTTAAAACTTAACTCGGACTAGCCTACTTATATACTTTTATAGTAAGGTTCTAGAACTTTCCAAATAGTCTAGTTATAGAAAGATTACAAAATATACCGCTTTAGAAACGCTTACACAAGATCCTAAAATAAACAAACTAATGAACTCTCGCGAGCCTTCTAGAAAGTCACGCTAGTCACGCAATACAATTTTTCGTAACACTAACTTTCTGTTGTTTATTGTTTTCGTTAGAAAACACAAGCGGAGTTAGAGAACCTGGATCGAGAACACACCAAACTACAACAAAAACACGACGCAGCCAAAGCACGCAATAAGGTGCTGACCAGTGAATTGAAGGGACTGAAGGCTCAAGTACAGACGCTATTGGAAAAAGGCGCTCATGACGATGAGCTTATTGCTGCACTCATGGTGAGGATATCATAAACTGCTGCTGCTTAAAAGCCCCCGCACTTATAATCCCCCTCCCCCTCCCCCACCCCCAACACAAACACCACTTTAGCCCTTCGGTTATAGACTCATCTTAATACACCTGTAAACAAAATAAAACAAAATACATCCGATTAAACCCCCTCCCGGAAAAATAAGCCCCCCTTATAGCTTCGTCCTCCTCCTTATTTAATTTAAATATTTTTTTATAAGTACTGTATAACCTCCACCCACTTGTAACCGCTCTCTGGTAGTAGCCAACTCGAAAACTTGGCTCCTTTGGCTGCTACACACTTTTTTCCTTTGTTATGTTTAATTCAGTGTATAGTTAGCTCTATTTTTTCTTCTTCTTTTTTTTCTTATTGTTGCTGTATTGTAATTGCATAAGTGTGAATAAATGAACTTGAACTTGAACTTGATTATCACCTCAATAAAACGTCGCATTACGAAGTTTCACGTCGAAGTAGTGCAGTGGATGTCAAAGAAATGTACTAAAAAGCGTCGCTGATGTTTTGCTCATAATAAAACCAATTGTTTTTTGACGTGGTCGCCGTCGTCGTCGTCCTTGTAGTTGCTTAAGATCACTAATTTAATATAAAGTCTTGTGACATTTTCTTCCAGAGAGAGCAACAACAGCTTAAAAGTCAAGCTGCTAGCAGAAAGGCAACCACCCCACCGCCACCCCCTAAGGGAACGTCCCAGGACAAGGCGCAGATGGAACATCTAAAGCAAGTGTGCCAAGAACGGGATCTACGAATACAGCAGTTGGAGAAAGAACTGGGTCATGCAAGGCTTGAACTTAAAAACACTATAGAAAAATACAAAGAATTATCTGAGCGGGAGACTAAATCTGTGGCTTGCTGCACTGAAGATTTACCAACGAACGAGGAAAGAGTAGAACGGAATGGACCTAGTTACGGTTTTACAGGCGTTAATACTCAAGGTGCAAGAACTGTGCCAGGTTACGGTTTTGTTAATAGTTCTGTAGAAGGTCCATTGCGTAACGGACCTTACCCACAGGGTGCTGAGGACTTAGGAGCTCAAAACAATGGTTTCATACCGTCAAGGAAATATATGCCCCCTGAAGGACCAAGTAGAAACCAAATTGGATCCGTGCCAGGTAGTCCGGCCAGGCGGCATGTGATGTCCAGGGGAAGTGTGCAAGGTACATCGGGGAGGGTATCTGCACAGGGATACCAGCTCCCTCCTACACCACCCAGTGGCGGGCGTGGAAGCAGAGGTCGCAGGAATAGTGCAGGAGGCAGGTACGTATGAATGTTATTCCTCGTGGTGAATTTGCAAAAAGAAAATCGCGTGTGTATATAGTGAATGTGACCGACTAATCCCTCCTTCTTTTTCCCTCCCTTTTCTTCCCGTTTGACGACTGCCACGCTAGCTAATCAGCTAGTCATCTCGGTATGGAACTCGCGCCGTGCTGGACGCGCGTTTCCGCCTTCAAACACGCCGTCGCAGACGTTTGCATGATGGGAGAACGAATTTGCCCGCCCCTTCCCCCCCCCCCCCGGCCCTTCATCCCGTGTCCATACAAGAGTCTCTGTATGGTAAAAAAAATTGCGAATTTGCTGAACCATATCTTTCCTAGTTTTACATTTCACTATTTCTATATATCACTATCAATCTGGGCAACTTTACTGACTTTAAGAGGCTCTGTCCTGGAGTGTTGATGTTTGTTCGCTGAAAAAAAAAAATAGACTAATGGAAGACCTCTCTGCTAAGACAAACGTAATCAGGCTATCAAGACACATGGCTTTAGTGTAAAACCATGGACTGGGTTTTTGTTGTTTTCATTTGTTTACAGCGACGAAGTTCAGTTGTTAAGATCCCAAGTACAGGAGAGTAAGTCTCTATGCCAGGCAGCTGAAGTTGAGAGAGATCGGCTGTTAGAACTAGTGTCGCTTCTACAGAAAAGGTAAGATCTCCATAGTAAATCGTCTGGTGCGCTGGTGTTTGTATATTTGTTTGGGGCTGACAATAATGTTAACAGGCTGCCTGTTGGGGAAAAGGGCGAGACAGCTACGCTTTAATGGCCAGTTTAGATTTCTGCTTGTGCATCGGTCTTGTGTCGAATTTCACAATGAGACTGCTTTTGGGACGCGATCACTTCTTTCTTTAGCTATTGCAAAGTTGCATGGGAAAACTGCGGCAAAGTGCGTCCCCTAAAACAGTGCCATGGTGCAATTCGATAGAACACCGACACAGTCTCAAGCGGAGTCTCTGAATACACCCCTACCGCCGCCATATTGCAAAACGAGAAGACTCTGGGAAAGGGGTTGACCCAGTCAACCAAGCAGAACTTGAAAGGACTGGTCATTCACCATTCCCGATACTATAAGAGAAATGGATACAAACTTTCGGCGCAACAGTTAACAAGCATTAGTTATGATTGGTTAATGGTTGCCTTGATTACCATCGACCAATCATAACTAACGCTTGTCCACCCAAATGATCCCACAAATCGTTGCGCCTAAAGCTTGTACCATTCCTCTTATAGTTTGTGAAGTGGGGAACTCATCAGGTTTTGATTAGTTATCGTCTTTGTTCTGCAAAGAGAAAAAAGAAAAGGCGGCAGAATTAGCTCAATTCGTAAATCACCGGTCGTAAAGATTGCGAGGTCGTGGGCTCGATCCACGGGACCAAGCCCATTTTAACGGTCTTAAAATGACTGAGAAAGCTTTGTCCACGTGCGGTTTCACCTTCCAACGCGATTTCCTTGTCATTTTTTTTAACTAAAAATCATCCTACGATGTTATTTTCCAGAGTTGATGAGGCTAAAAATATGGAGTTAGAAGCAGGCAACAAGTGGCAACAAGAAAGACGTCAAGTGGCTCACTTAGAGAAACAGCTGAGTAGAGTGCAGTCTGGACAGGGCGTGGTCAAGGGAAAGGGGAAGGGGTACGGAACAGGAGGTACAGTACAAGACCGACAAGCAAAGATGGAAGACTTGGAAGAGCTGTCAACCAGGTAAACAGAAGGGAAACCTTTAATAACTTCTATTCAATACTTGTAAGTCTGTTTTTTTTTCGGTCACGCGAGCTTTTTGAAGTAAGAATTGGGTGCAGTGAAGCGGCACCAACACGAGAGGAAAACTCGACACCATCGGCACCTTTTTCGTTTCTATCATAGTCGTCTGTCTCTTTGCGCTAGAGAATATGCCATTACTAAATTCTGTTCTTTTTTGTCACAAGTTATCTTTGGTTTTAAGCGGTGTTACCAGAAACAGATTACAGTGTCTCCTTCAGTGAGGGATAGTTCTTCGTTTCCACCCAATTATCTTAGCCTGCGTAGCAAGCAAAAGTTGGAGCGTTAGCAAAAAACATGGAAGAAGAGGGGGGAACCTAATCCTAATGTTTTCTCTTCTCCCCCTTTCATTCCTCTTCATTTGCTCTCGTCCCAACTTTCTCAACGAACCCGCGCGGAAACGCGTGCTACGCAGGCTATCTTTATTAGAGATCGAGACTTTTATACCAATAAAAGTATCCTAACAAAACTTAGATCTGTGAAAGGCAGATCTGTCCTTCTCAAATCATCGATAGAACTGTACCCTATCCGCGTGTGTGTGTGTTCTGCCCACAGGCAGGTACTTCCTTGAAGTTCTCGATCTAAGGCGCGCCTCCTGACCGCTGCGTAAGGGCTGCCATCCTTTACTCTTTCCATCATTCCCGCTCGAGGTCTTCCAGGTGGTCTCTTTCCTATTATTCTTCCCTCAGTTACTAATGGGACAAGATCGCCATGCCGCAGGGTATGACCAAGCCACACTCTCTGTCTTCTGTTGATACGTCTCAATATTTCTTCGTTACAGACTTTGTCAGACCAAGTCGTGTTTAAGACCTTTCTTCAAACCCACATCTCACAGCTCTCCAGCCTTCGCACATCAAATATAAAATGCAATCTCAGAGACTAACCTCTTTTCATTTTCTTCACTAATAAATAATTCTTCATGAATAAATAATACGTTTTCTAATATCTTCACCAGACTCGCCATTCAAACAGACGAAAACGACGCACTAAAGGAAGCTCTCAACTCCACTTTGAAAGCGAAAGAAGAGGACTTGAAATTTTACCAGGAGATGATGGATCAAACTAAAAAGATTTTTCTTCAAGGCCTCAGACAGTTTAGACAGAACTCAGCACCCAGCTAGGTGGTGAATAATTGTGCATAGCGCGCCACATAATCAATATTTATTTTTTATAATAAACCGTTATTATTTGAACAGTGGTATTGTATTGTATTGTCTTCTATAGTGATCACTCTAATTTTTGACACCCTTAAATTAAACACGGTTGTGAACGGTAATTTTGTCAAGAAGGTGTAAGTCAGGTTTAAGTCAGAATAGAAAGGATGTAATATCCTTGTTAGGTAATTGCTGCCTCTCAGATAAATATATTCCGGATGCTAAAATTGAATCATCCTCCACAAAAAAAAAAGAAAGAAATCTTCGTAAAAACTGTATAATTTGTCTTGATAATTTCGGTCTCTAAAAACACGGTACCTAAAACAAGTTCGGTTATTTTTATGTATATCAAACAAATTGCAAATTTCATTGAAATATAAGGCGTTCGTTTTTATGTAGGTTTCTTAGATACAGATAAAAGGAAATGAAATGAAGCGAAGATGCGCCTATATTAAGGCAGACTGGTGAAATCAATGCGGCCTCCCGTACTGCCTCATTTGCATAATTACGTCAATCCGTCTGGTTTCTCGGAAAGCTATTGTCGTGGAACTGCAAAATTTTTAACGTTTCTTGGAAACCGTCGAGTGTTTGTTTTTGTTTTTAGTCAAGTCTTGGGTTTACTTCTTTCGTTGGTAAGACGGGAAGTAACTGATTCAATTGAATATAAAGGTAAAAATATTAAATATAATTATATCTGGTGTATTTTAAACAAGGTCTAAGCGTTTTTGTTTTTACTTCTTATTAAAATTTGTTATTCATTGCTTAACAATCTGTGGTAGCTTTAGCTGCCAATAGCAAACGCTAATTCGCGAGGGTAACGCTCGACCTTTGATATCCAAATTTTGTTAATCGTAATGAAAACTGAGATGGCAAAATAAAGAAATAAGATTTTGAAAAAGTGGGAAGAGAAGAAGCTAGAACTTTCGAACACTCAAGTTGTAGCTAAAAGGATGATGGGAATTGTGGGTTTTCCAAGAAATCGTCTTTGGTCATGTGACATCGCTTGATTCTTGAGTTTCTCGGAACAGGTTCTTTAACGTTATGAACTCATTCTTGAAGAACTTCGCGAGTTTTATACTGGTATAACCAGGGAAAGTATTGTTCTTAGTAAAAGACCGCAAAGGTAAGGTTACATTGTCATTGTGACGCTTAAAAAAGGAGTAAAATTTATGGTAACTTGTCACATTTTCAGTGATTGGTTTCCCGAGAACTTGAGCGGGACCGCACTCTCACAGCCGGTGTGGTTTCAAGTGGTTTGCAGTTTGCCGAACAATTCATGCAGATGTGGTCTCGGTCTTCAGCAACATCTTATCCCAAGTTATTTCATGTAGGTATGAAAAATGAACATGTTGATTAAGCGATTTTGAAAATAGCAAAATACCTCCTCGCTCAACTAACTTCCGTGCCGACATCAGTGCAAGAAATGGCAGCTGGTTATTATTGTTTTTTATTTCTATCTAATTTTGTACGTGAATCTAATTCCTTCGGGAGCATTGTATTAAAATTCAGTGACGGCGTTATTCTTTTGGTTGCGTTTGGAACTTTAGGCCAATGTTATTGTCGCACGCTGGAACTTTTGCCGATAAATTTTGAAACACAACATGGCTAACAATGAATCATGCTGGCTCTTGAATGCTGATTGCAACATTGTTTCCACATGGAAATGTTGCGAGTATGATACGTTTTCAACTTCCTCTCTACTCTGGCAAAAACGTTGTTTAATACCAAAAACTAATAAATATTAACACCACCGGTCAAGTGTCGAGTAGGCGTCCAACTAACTATTCCTGCACACATTCTGTTCAAAACTAAGTTAGAGCCGGTATTACGTAACTCCATATGAGCTAAAACACCTAGTTGTAGCGATTTACAGTACATTTCGATTTTTTTTCGAGCCTAACGATCAACCCTTCATGGCTATCATTTATGTGTTATTCATTGTTCGTTAAAAACAATAACGCTTTATTTTATCAACTGTCTTTCAGATCAATTATGAAGCGATTTTACTCAGTTGAAGGTTGATTTTGTCTTGCATAATGAGTAAGTAGTACAGTGATTATTGTTCAGTATCTGTCCATAAAGTCTTATACATGCCTTAGATCGAAACCCACTAGCCATGAGCATAGTTCGTGAAACACCAATCACCAACAACCACGGTGGCAGTCCTACTCAGTAACCCCATACTAACGAAATCGTCGCTATCAATATCTGAAAGGCAGTCATGAGACAAACAATAAATGAAATCCATTGCACACATTAACCCCGATGAAGAATATCTGTTATGACAAGTTTTACACAGTTTGTAGATACTTGGTGAATCTTAACACATTGTGATGGATAAATCTTTCACTCTATCTTCTTAATTTTCGGTTGTTATTATTTTTTGAATGATCAGTTTTATCTTTATCGATTTTTCTTTACTTTACGTTTCTCTTTTTTGCTTTTGATCCTTTGTGTTCCTTTGCTTTGTTTTAATTTGCTTTCATGCCTTTATTTTGCATGTTTTCTTTTCCCTTTCTTCCATTTCCTTTTGTTCCTTTTCCTTTATTTTCCTTACTTTTCCTTTTCTTTCCTTTGTTCATACATTTCCTTCCTTTTCTTTTGTTCCATTTCTTTCCCTCCCCTTCCATATCTCTTCCTTTCCTTTCTTTTCTTTCTTTGTTTTTGCATACTTTCCTTTCCTTTCTTGCCATTTCCCTCCTTTCTTTTCCTTTGTATTGCTTTCTTTCCTTTCCCTTCCTTCCATTTCTTTCCATTTCCTTCCCTCTCCCTACCTTCCATTTCCTATCCTTTCCTATCCCTTTCATTTCATTTTCTTTGCTTTTCTTTCTTCTACTTCCCACCCATCCCTTTTTATTCCTTTTAATATGCTACTATGTTACTCCTTGCTGATCTGACCCTAACCTATCCTAACATTTCCTTACCTAAGTATAGAAAACTATGAAACCAGCTGTATTCCAAAACTCTCTTATCCCGACCCCAACCCATAATTTTCCTGGACCACTTCTATTCTACTCTATTCCATCTTACACTTTATTTTATCCCATCCTACTCTGCTCATTCTAAATAAACACATTGAAATCTACAAAGCTGACAGTTGTTTTGTCATTATTATGGCTAATAAGAACAGCACAACGTTACAAATCCCCTTCAATATCCTACTTCTCCTATCTATTCCCATCCTTTTGACCTCTTTAGCTTGTATGCTTTGTTTTTCCAATACAGGTCATGTGATAATACTCTAGAGAACTGTTTCTTTCAAATTCTGGCTTATTCATACAAATATCCACACATAATTTATGAAAAGACAAAGGGCCAAGTTCCCCTTGGACCTCTATTGGGTAAGCAAAATATACAAGACTAAGGAGGTCTACTCCATTCCATACCCTTCTATATCATCCCTACCCATCACCCCTCCTATTTCATTCCCTGCTTCTCTTATTTATTCTTAACCCTTTTCATCCTCTCTCATCCCATCTGATTCTTGTCTGATCCTTGTCTGTTCATCATGCCAATGCACCCCATCCCAAGCTACAACCTTTCTCATCCCATCTGATCCTTGTCTGATCCTTGTCTGTCCATCATACCAATGCACCCCATCCCAAGCTACAACCTGTCTCATCCCATCTGATCCTTGTCTGATCCTTCTGTCCATCATGCCAATGCACCCCACCCCAAGCTACAACCTCTCTCATCCCATCTGATCCTTGTCTGATCCTTGTCTGTCCATCATACCAATGCACCCCATCCCAAGCTACAACCTGTCTCATCCCATCTGATCCTTGTCTGATCCTTGTCTGTCTGTCTGTCATGCCAATGCACACCATCCCAAGCTACAACCTCTCTCATCCCATCTGATCCTTGTCTGATCCTTGTCTGTCCATCATACCAATGCACCCCATCCCAAGCTACAACCTGTCTCATCCCATCTGATCCTTGTCTGTCCGTCATGCCAATGCACACCATCCCAAGCTACAACCTCTCTCATCCCATCTGATCCTTGTCTGATCCTTGTCTGTCCGTCATGCCAATGCACCCCATCCCAAGCTACAACCTCTCTCATCCCATCTGATCCTTGTCTGATCCTTGTCTGTCCGTCATGCCAATGCACCCCATCCCAAGCTACAACCTCTCTCATCCTTGTCTGATCCTTGTCTGTCCGTCATTCCAATGCTCCCCATCCCAAGCTACAACCTCTCTCATCCCATCTGATCCTTGTCTGTCCGTCATGCCGATGCACTCCATCCCAAGCTACAACATCTCTCATCCCATCTTATGGTCATCACCATCATCATCATTGTTCTCCTCCTCATAATTGACCGATGCCTTTCTTAACCAAAGATTCAGCTCTGGAAAGTTATAAGTGAAATAAGCATTTTATCATAATTGGGACAAGAGGGATAAGGATAGGAAAAGTAGTTGGTGCCTGTGGTAACAACATTTCAAGTAATTAATAACTCTACTTATTCTAGCCAAAAAGCCGATATAATAAGTTACTAATGAAGGTTTTTCCTCAGGTTTTAATTTGATTCAGCCATCGCTGATTCAGCAGCTGAAAAAAATCTTAGACCAGTACCCAGATGATGGACAGATTCTGAAGGTGAGGCAAAGGTTATTAAAAGGTTTTAATCTCAACTCATCAGCCACCAGCTTGACATGAAAGATTACTTAACATAACAATCGTGCCTTCTCCCAAAGAGGTTGAATTGTGAAACATTTGGTAGCAAACCTCTTTCACGTCATGATGACAGATCAAGTAGATGTTAGTTTTTTTTATAGCGGGGGCGCGGTTGGTCTCTTGTGAAAGAAAAAATGTATCAGATGTTCGTTTTGTGCCCTCTTCTCCAAAAAATCAAAACCGCGTGATGGTAGGTTCGAAAGTAAGTAGTCTTTTGTTCTAACGTAAATTAATTCCGCTGCATCTGTAAATGTATTTAAAAACATCTAATGAACACTTGGTTGGGTTTATTCGTATCAGGAGCTCATTCAAAATGCGGAAGATGCTGGTGCAAGTCAAGTTAAATTTTTGCATGACCGACACAGCTATGGAAAAGAGAAACTACACAGTAACGAACTTGCTAAGTTTCAGGTCAGCCTACTGCCTACCTACCAATGTACTTTAAAATCAGTTAATAAATAAGAGAACTTTTCAATTAGTATTAATGTGTAACGGTTTCATAAGAGCCCTGGCCCTATTTGACAACGTTATTTAAGGCCAAAGACGTCATATAAGGGAATTCTAATAAGGCAAAAGAAACATTCAAAAATGCTTTTTGAGGGCAGTTTATGTACTTATTTCACGTCTAAATAAGAGAAATGTTTAACGCACGACTACCCGCAAGCGCCTTTAAAGAGTAACCTTTGTTATGGGAAGAAATAACAGCTCGATCCATGAAGTTTTCGAGTAAATGCGATTTATTTAGTCGAAGTTTAGCTTGCGAATGCGTGTTTGCAAGCAAATTATCATTCCGTTTGCCTTTTATTTTCGACTGCTTGAAAACATGGTGCAGCAAAACGAACGACTCTATTGTTCTCTCAGTTACAGAACTGTTGCTATTTTTAAATCAGCTATCTAACTGTGAATGCAATATTCTTAACAGGGGCCCGCACTTTATGCTTACAACAACGCCGAGTTTAAGCCCAGTGATTGGGAAGGCATCAGAATGCTTTGTGAGAGCAAAAAGGTCAAGGATCCAATGAAAGTGGGTCGTTTTGGTCTGGGCTTCAAGTCGGTTTTCCACGTTACAGGTACGTACATCTTCACTGATCGAAAAATGGGTAGTTATTTCTTTCTTTTAATAGAAAAACTAGCCACCACGAAACATGCATTATTTTCAATTTATACACCAATACATTCTAAAGTGGCAAAGTCAGAAGCTATAATTTGAGAATAATACAAGAATATTTTCAGCCTAAAATCGGCGGAAAAATAAGAATATTTAGCCTGGCCCGGAAAAACAACATTCTATTTTTTTCTTTTCTTTTCTTTTTTTTTAAAGTCTACTTCTTTTTTCAATGCATTACAATAGAATAGAATAGAATAGAATGATTCTTTATTTAAACACGGTAAAATTCATCAGTAGTATAACAAAATTTTTTAATAAACTACCCCGCTAAACAATATGCAAAACTGTCTACAACCAACTTAACTAAGACCTGTTTTTCATGAATATGCCGTGTACATGCACAGTACTTTAAAAATTAGAAATTCAGATGAGCCAATCGTTTAAATTGACGTCAAGATTTAGCCTCTCTAATATCACAGGGCAGGCTGTTCCAGAGAACTGCTCCGCTATAACTGAAGCTGTTCTTCATGAAATTAGTTCGCGGGAACAGGACAATAGGCAAGTTTCGTATCCCTCGACGGCCCTGGGACGAGCCCTTGTTTTGCGCGAAAGCGAGGCTAATGTGGGTAACTTCTCACCAAGAAGACAAACAAACATATGAAAATTGCGGCTTAGTTGGCGAAAAAAGGAAAATTTGAAACGTTAAAAGGTTTTGGAGGTCTCAAAACTAACTTACAGGATTGAGAAATCATTATTTCAAACAGCAAAAGGAAAATTAGCTCGTCATCACTAAGAAACATAACGAGCTTAACCAGAAATTGATCAAAATAGTCGTCGGTGAGTGAGTTTAAATAAGAATGCGAAGATAGTTTCAAAATCATTAAACAAGGTTATACCCTGAAGACATTTTAATGTTTTTTTTAGTGATGGTTAAAACTTCTTTAAGCCACACCTTCTATTGAAGTGTACGTACTTGTCGAAAGCCTGCAAGTTAAACTGAAACCTTCCTTTTAATTGATATTTTTTCTATCGGGGCGAATGCAAAATCTTTTGTATTTGAAAAAAAAAACCGACGGGGCAGACTTTTTTCATAAATTCCTTACACTGTAAGAAAGTTAAATCGGTGTAAACGAAGATGATTAAAACCGTATTAATTCATTTATACATAAGCTTACATTTAGCTTACATTATTTATCAAAATATTCAGTCACATAAAGGAAAACGTACGCACATGTCACTCGCGAACTTGAACACAGAGTTTTATACAAAAGATTTACTGAGCAGTTTAAACTCCATTTTACAGATGTACACGAGAGTTAGAATACTAAGAAGTAAAAAAATTAAAGGGAATAAAATATTGTCATTTTAACAAACTTTACCCTTTTCAAGTTTACTTCTTCTTTTGGCTTCGTCGCTTTTTTCTTTCTTCTGTTAAGTACAGATCAGCTTTTCCCAGAATTTTGTTGTTTGCAACAGATATTCCTTTGGCTTACTGGTAAAGTTTAAGCTTTGAGATCTTACTTTTTTTGCTATCATTTTCCAGCGACTCCGCGGCAAATTGCCCATGTTTGGTTTTGTTTTTGTAAAGAAGTTGACCCGCATTAGCCTCGCAGTCGTGCTCGTCCCAGGGCCGTCGGGGAATACGAAACTTGCCTATTAGTTTGTTAACAGAGTTCGCTAGGGAGTAGCGCGTTTCATATCGTTTAACAAATTTAGAGGATAAATATCCTGGAACAAGATCATTTGAAGACTTGTAAACCATAAGGGCTTTTTGTATTTGAAACTAAGTGCTCAAGTCTTTCCATTTAAGTTGTCTAAATAGGCGTTTGGCATCAGCATCATATCTAGTAAAGGTTAGAACACGAGCAGCACGGTTCTGAAACTTCTGTAGCCTGTCAAACAAAGTTTTTCCACAATTAACCCAGACAATATTACAGTAATCGAATAGACATTGAATGAGAGCGTTGTATATACAATGGAGAGTAGGCGTTGGAACAAAATCTCTAATCCTTTTAATTGCTCCTATCCCGGAAGTGATCTTTTTAGATAATTTATCGATGTGCATTTGCAACCGTAGATTTTTATCAATAAATATTCCAAGCGATTTTTCTATCGGAACATTATCAATCGAGAGTTCGGGTTGGCTCGACAAAGTACTCAATTTTGACCCAATTAGCATAAATTCAGTTTTAGCAGTGTTCAAAGTAAGTTTGTTGGAAATAATCCATTTGTTAAGATTACCTAAATCGTGATTCAAATTTAATTGTGTTGAATTCACATCAACATCTGCATAAGTGATGTGTGTGTTATCAGCATACATTCTAGGCTGGCATGAAGTTAGGCAGTTTGGCAAATCGTTGATGTAAATAAGAAATAAAAGGAGACCAAGAATTGTTCCCCGTGGTACCCCGCATTTAAGTGAACAGATTCTGGGAAGGGAACCATTAACGAGACATCGTTGTGTACGATTTGTCAAATACGATCTAGACCAATCGAAAGCAATTCCTTGTATTCCGTAAAGGTTCATTTTGGATAATAAGATATCATGATCAACAGTGTCAAATGCCTTTTTTAAATCGAGAAAAACCACAGCATTAACATTACCAGCTTAAAGGAGAGCAGTTACAGTTGAGAGGAAAGAGCGAAATCCCGATTGATGTGTGGAAATGATATCTTCATTGCTCAAAAAATTATACAATGTGGTCATAAACAATCCTTTCGAAAACTTTAACTATAACGGAAATGACTGAAATAGGTCGATAATAATTTAGATCAGATGCCTCCCTTTGGTTAAACGACGGAGTAACCCTAGCACATTTCCAATCGTTTGGAAATATACCAGAGAGCAAAGATTTATTAAAGAGATCACATAGAGAAATTGAAATCAGATCGGTAGAGATGTTATCAAGGCCTGTTGCTTTGGATCTACATAACTTGTTTAGATGTGAGAAAGCAATACTACTGCTTGAAGAAGGAAAACTGAACTTGTTTTGATTTACATTTATATTACTGATATAACTTAAATCATGATTATTATTATCATTTGGTGGAATTTCATTGGCAAGGCGGGGCCCAATTGTTGAAAAATGGCCATTAAAAGCATTAGAAAGCTCACCAGAATTAGAAATAATGGAACCGTTCAACCGTGCAAGTGTAGCACATGCAATGCAAATGACAATAGCGTTTAATACTGATTAAAATAGGTTCACTTTTTTAATGTTATGCTAGCTCAAGTAACATTACTTCATCTCTAGTTAATACTCATATCACATTCTTACTTAACCAAAGATCTACCAAGCATCATGAGCTCCTCGCAGATCGGCGTTATTGATCCACACGAGAAATGCTTTGGAGAAAGACGAACTGGAAACAGCTGGGACATAAGGAATGACCGTGACATCATGAACGCCATACCAGACCAGTTTGCTCCTTACAGGGGAGTATTTGACTTCCCAGAGGACATTTTCACCAGAGGCTCATACACGGGTACTCTTTTCCGCTTTCCACTACGAACTGAACCGTCCAAGTTATCAGAGACTTTGTATTCTGCCGAAAAAGTTAACGATTTGTTCAATGGCTTCATGGCTGATGCCCACTTGGTTCTACTGTTCATGCAACATCTTGAAAGTATTGAAATGTACGTTCGTGACGAGTTAGAAAGCAAACCCAGAAGAATGTTTCAAGTCAGAATATCCGAAGAAAGCCTTAAGTTGGTACGAGAAAAGAGAAAGGAGTTTCAAGAAACAGTCCTTAGCGGTCAGCTTTTATCCCACTCAGTACACGTCACTTATCCAATTACGATTGAGACAGTACAATATCGCCAAGGGGTAGAAGCAGGCAAATGCAGTCATTCCTTCCTTGTAACCAACTACCTTTGTGGCGGAGAGTTATCGTCTGAATTTCAAGCGCTAGTTGTGGATCCAAGTCTCAGCTACTTACCCTTAGTTGGCATTGCCATGGCGTTGCCCTCAAGCCCCCAGGATTCCGTCCCAGAAATTCAAGGTCACGTGTCTTGTGTCTTGCCGTTACCGGTGCAAAAGACCAGTCTGACAGGTTTGCCGGTTCATGTGAATGGCTTTTTCGCCCTGACTCAGAATAGAGGTCATATCAAGTTTCCAACCGCAGAGCAGGAAGGTCACCCTTTAACTGATAAATCCTTAAAATGGAATAAGTGTCTTTTAGAGGAGGCCATACCCCAAGCCTATGCCACGATGATTTTAGAAGCCATCAACGACAAGAGCTTTAAAGTGCAAGCAGCGACCGTTTACCAGTAAGTGATAATTGAAAGAAACTGCAAAGCTGGGAAGTATATTGTACGAACATAATTCCCCCTGATTGCTTTCCTTTTGCGGACCAAGTAGCCTCTTCTGTTTGTAACGTATAAATGGAAACACCCATTTTATAAGACAAACATGATGAGACGTCAGCACATCATCCATGAAATTGTATTCTACATAAGTTGGAAAAGCAATTTCTCCCCGACCTTTAAGGACTCGTAAGCTAAGATTTTAATATTATCACTACAATTGTCAAAAAAAGTCCAGATATCTTAAACAATTATCGAAGAGCTTTGGCCATATATTCCCTGCGATCCTAGTGATGATATGGACACCAGCCTTAAGGAGAGCAATTGAAGCGACATTCATTATGCTGCCTCCAAAGAAATAGAATTGGCCTTTATCATTGCTCTTATAACCTCAACGGCTTTGATTTATCATTCATTTGAACTATGACGCCTCATTTGCTTTGTTACAGAGCGTGGCCAGAGATCACACGAGTCAACCAGAAATGGAAGAGCGTTGTTGAATCATTGTTTGATATCCTGTCTGACGAGGAAATTGTCTACAGCAAAGTCAATCAGGGGCAATGGCTTCTTGTTGAAGGTGCAATTTTCAACCAGGTACCTGAAAGGCATCTTAAAGAGCTACTGGAAAGTGTCTTGATTGTAGCAAATGTCCCAGTTGTCTCTGTACCCAGCCACGTGATGGATGCCATCAGGTCTTTTACTGATGCCAAGAATATCACCGCTGGTGTTACGAGAAAAGAATTGAAGAAATCTGCAGCTTGTTATAAAAACCTTATGAGGCATGAAAAGCTGCAGCTTCTTCAGTTCTGTTTACAAGATCACCAATATGAAGACCTTTGCGGCCTGCAGCTTTTACCTCTCTCCAATGGCACATTTACCACCTTTTCAGCCCTTTCCCACGAAATCTACATCAGCTCCCTTGAGCATTCTCAAGATCTTCTACCTGGCCTAGAGCACCGCTTCTTGGATCAAAAGTTGGATTCGGACATCCTTCAAAAGCTGAATTACGCAGCCAGACAAGGTAACACTGCTTGGAGACTCTTCTTTGTTGGCGACACCTAAGTATAACCTTTCCATTTAATGAGGGAAAATTTTTCACGATTTATCATTAGTGCTAAATTTCATGCCCTCGTCATCAATCCCGCCCGACGAAATTCTTGGCACTAATTTTCTGGTTTTGAATAGGATTTAAGAATACTTAGGCCCGTTTCAAACTTCATGCTACTGCCGTGCCGAACTCAATTGATCGAAGTAATTCGACTTTAGAATAGCAGTAGCGCGACGTTTGAAACCAAGTCGTGCTACTGCCGTGTAGCACGGCAACCTTTGCCGTGCTACACGGTAATAGCTCGACTTGGTTTCAAACGTCGTGCTACCGCTGTGCCGAACTCAGTTGATAAATTATAAATACATTAGAGTACATTAAATAGTTTGCCAAACCGTTTCTTTATTTTTGTGTTTTGTTTTCGGCAACAGCCGTTCTATTCGACTGAATTAAATTCGACGGCTGAAACCAAGTCGTGCTAGTGTCTCGCTGCGATCGAGCTACAGTCGAGCCAACTTAGCACGGCAGCAGCACGATGTTTGAAACAGGTCTTAGTTATCCCTTTGCGACTCCTTTTTATCCCGTTAAGCAATGTAGAAATTTGACAATTTACGTTTGGAACTGATTAGTCTCCTTGATAACCGTACTAGGTTATAGTCCAGATGATTGATCCAATGAGTACCAAGCTATCAGCACCAATTTGGTTGTTAACGACGCCATGATATTATCTTTTAGTTGGGTATTTTTTTTGTTTTTTTGCTAATATCCTTCCTTCAAGTAATTCAGAAGCTATGTTTTGTTAAAAACTGTCTTACTTCAAAAGGAGTACCGGAAAACAGTAGACAATTTTAACAGCGACAGGAGCCCCCTCTTTACGCTGATGATTTACTTTCATAGAAAGCACCCAGCTACGACTTCTATCCGAGAACGAAGTGGTAGTTCTTCTTAAAGAATCCCTCCCTTCCGACTGGAGTCAAGGAAAAACTGTTCTGTGGTACCCAGAAGACAAAAAGCACAACCATCCCTCAAGAGACTGGATCGAGCTCATTTGGAGATACGTTCGCGACCATTTCCCTACAAGAGAGAGGCTGCACCGACTTCAGAACTTTTCCTTAATTCCAGTCAGCATTAAACAGACGGTTGTTACTTTGAAGCCACTTGCTCAGCCTTCCACAGTCGTAATTAAAAGCCTTGGTGAGGACATCATTGATGATACTCTGATGCATGTCTTGACAAAGATGGGCGGGGTTGTTTTGACTGATTGTCCGGACTTTATACTTGATCACCCCTCTGTCGTGGATACCTTTGTGCATCGTCCTAATGTCCAAGGCATTTTCAAAACAATAATGAAGTTAGCGTCCATGGTCACCATTAAAAAGTTGTCCGAAGTCGTGAGAGGGCTTTCTCCCGGAGAGAAGCGAAGTTTGAGATCATTCCTTGCTAATGTCAAACCAGTGCAACTAGGGAAAAAAGAGAGCAATCTCATGTGCTCTCTTCCGATTTTTGAGACGTTCTCCAAAAGGTTTGTGTCCAGAAATGAAGGTCTGTCAGCAGCGCTTATAGAATCTCTTCCCATTCAACCACGCCGAGAACTCATTGACATTTCTGAAGAAGAATCTAGGAGTTTAGCTCTTCTTCTTAAAGTCCGGATTCTTAAACCCACAGAAGTGCTTTGCGAAATAGTATTTCCTGACATCCAAAGCGGCAAGTATGATGGAGGGCAGATTGATAAGTTAATGCCCTATGTGCTTACGAATTTTGCACATGTCATTCGTTCTGATGCTCACTTCAAGCGGAATATACAAGCGTTGCCATTTTTGCCAAAGGCAAATCAGGGCAAGCGAGTGAAAGGGTCGGATGTCTTTGATCCCAGAAATGAGAATCTTAGGAAATTATTTGCCGAGGAAGATGTTTTTCCCGTCGGCCAGTTGTACAAGGACTCCATCGTCCTAAATGTTTTGGAAGAAGTTGGAATGAAAACCGAATCCGACGTCACTGCCAAAGACCTTCTGCGAAGCGCTAAAAACGTTATGGTGCTTTCAGACCCTTCGAAAGCAAGAGAGAAGTCTCATGCAATTTGGCAACATCTTGAACGTCATCCGCAAAAACTTAAGAGCACAATTCATGGGCAAGAGCTGGGATCGCTACTGATGAAAATCCAGTGGGTGCCAAACTTGAGCCAGAAAACATCAAACTTCCCACCTTCACTCCCATGGTTTGAGACAGGCGAAGAAGGAGGGAGACACTTTTTCAAGCCGCCTGAACTGAAGAGCCAGCTGGTTATCAATCTCATCGGATCTGTAAAACCTGTCGTCGCCTTTGAGCCGTCGAGTGAAATTGCTGGTCATTTTGGCTGGCTTAAGAAACCAGAAGTCTTGGACGTTGCTATGCATTTGCAGAATGTAGTTAGGCGTTACACGGGTGATGAGAAGGCATACTACATGGTTTTGGTAAATGACATCTACGAGTTTTTGAGCTGTGCAGACTATGCTGAGGTCACTGAGGTGCTAAGCAACTCGCATTTCGGCTGGGTATGGAATGGAGATGGCTTTTCCTCGCCAAGCCACGTGCTTTGTAGTAAGCCAGCAATTGACTTAACACCCTTCATTCGCCCTCTCCCCTCGGAGATGATGAAACACTCCCGGTTGTTCACCCTTTTTGGCATGAGGACGAACAGCGATCCATCTCTTTTAGTGAAAGTACTTGGCTTGATTAAAGAAAAGTATGACGGTCAAAATTCTCCTGTTATTAACGCCTCGGAAGTACGACACGATCTCCAGTTATCAGTTGATATTTTGAACGAACTGGCAAGTGATGAACTATCACCAGAGCTCCAAAGAGAGATCCTTCTACCTGTCCGTGTCGATGGCAACTTGTACGTCCGGCTTGAACCAGTCAAGCACTGCATGTATACTGAACAAAAAGAATGGATGCATAGTGAAAGCGAAGACGGAGAGCAAAAATACTGTTACGTGCATCATAATGTACCTAACAACACTGCCGTACGTCTGGGTGTTCCATCGTTAACACATCGAATGTTAGACCCAGATGAGCTTTCCATTGGAGAAGAGTTTGGGCAGGAGGAGAAGCTTACCACTCGATTAAACCGACTTTTAGAAGACTACAAAGATGGCCTTGCAGTGCTAAAAGAGCTGGTACAAAACGCAGATGATGCTGGTGCCACTGAGGTTAAATTCCTGTACGATGAAAGAACCAACGAGGATGCCATGACCTGTCTCATCGACGATGGAATGAAAAAATGTCAAGGTGCTGCCCTCTGGGTGTACAACGATGCAACTTTCAAAAGTGAGGACTTTGTTAACATCACAAAACTTAATGAAGCAACCAAAGTGCATGA
Organism: Porites rus; assembly: GCA_964035705.1. Lineage (NCBI taxonomy): Eukaryota > Metazoa > Cnidaria > Anthozoa > Scleractinia > Poritidae > Porites > Porites rus. The sequence goes on from OZ037995.1 coordinate 27,975,964, forward strand.
CACCGCGAAGATTGGTAGGTTCGGACTTGGCTTCAATGCAGTGTACAACCTCACAGATGTGCCGATGTTTGTAAGTAAGAACTATTTTGTCATACTTGATCCTAACACATCTCACCTGGGAACTGCGATCAATAACAGGAAGCCAGGTATGAAGATTGATCTCAACAAAGATGTCAGAAAATTGCAGACCTTTAGAAATCAGTTCAAACCATTCAATGGCGTATTTGGCTGTGATTTACGTCTTGACAAAGACGACTACTCGTACAACGGTACGCTGTTTAGATTTCCGTTGAGGACAAGAGAACAAGCAGCAGTCAGTGAGATCAGAGACAAGTGTTACGACGACCACGAAATGAGGAAACTGTTAGAAATGTTTATCGAGAAAGCAAACACGGTTCTTCTTTTTACGCAAAACGTATTCCGTGTTGGAATGTACTTTTTACCAAAATCTTCAGGGCAGAATCTACAACCGTTGCTAATGTTTCAGGTAAACAAATCACTTGCCCAAGGTGGAGTACTGAGAGAATTGTCATTCCCTATCACACTACCAGACACTTCGCACAAACTGAGTGCAGAACGGAAGAAGGTGATGGTACAGTCTAATTTTCTTCAAGCATCATCCAAAGTTAAAAGACTTTCCAAGAGTAGAAGAGTCAAACCAAGTGAATTCCCTGAATCATCCATTGTCGTTGATGTGGAATGCGTTTTAACTAAGTTTGGAGGTAGCTTTTTTCAAAAAAAGAAGCCCCCTGGAAAAAAACGAGAAAGCTGGTTGATCGTATCCTCGATGGGGTGTGGAGAGTCAATGGAGTTTTCTGAAAGCGATCCTAGTCTTCTTCCGTCCGGAGGCGTAGCTGTTAAGTTATTTAGTCTGGACTGCAACACCTTTTTGCCCATACCAGCAAAGAATGGCACGGTTTTTTGCTATCTTCCACTCCCGATTCACAGTGGTCTACCAGTTTGCATAAATGGTGCATTTGCAGTAGATTCTAACAGGCGTCGTTTGCAAGGCAAACTTGAAGACGACAAGACATGCTATGGCGAGGAATGGAATAATGTTCTAATGACTGATTCCATATCTACTGCTTATCTGTGCCTCCTTGAGGACCTTAAGAAAATTCTCCCTGAAGACGGATCTTATGTTTTCCATTCACTTTGGCCGAGGGCTTTTAACGTAAGCGAACAATGCCGTTCTATTACAGAGTCATTTTACAAGCAAATTGCTTATGGATCTCATGCTCTGTTCTCCAATGGAAAAAAATGGGTTGACATTACTCAAGTGGTTTTTCTCCATCCAGACCTTCGCGTGGATCCTGAAATTGGAGAAGTTTCATTAGCTGTGTTTCGTAACTTCACGAAAGGAAATGATGTGGTGATTGACTTACCACCCGAAGTGTTCCAGTCGTTTGAGTGCTGTGGTTTGCTAAATGTGATTAAAGGTAAAACATACGACAAGTTTCGATTTTTCCGTGATGTTTTCTTTCCAAACATTTCAAGTGTTACTTCCGACCAGCGGGATGTTCTTGTGCTATATGCACTAAATCAAAACAACGATGAATTGGAAGAATTGATAAAAAACAACGCCTGCATTCCAGCTTCACCTGATGGAAAGGTGCTTAAGCGGCCGAGTCAGTTAGTGAATCCCAACAAAGAAGCTTCCTCGTTGTTTTTCCCAGTCGATGGTAGGTTTCCCTTTGGCGACAAGAGTATATTTTGCAACCCACAAGTGCTTGCCAAACTAGAGGTGCTTGGAATGAACTCACACGATCTTCCTTGGGAGGATATTGCAGAAAGAGCAGAGAGTGTCCAACGAGTTAATTCAGTGGACAGTAAGGCGGCAGTTAAGCGTGCTAAGTTTTTGATAGAATTCGTTCAAAAGAAGTTGAAGTTGAAAGATAAAGGCCCCTCGGAAGGCGTCATTTCTCGAATTGTCAAGGCTGAGTTTCTCCCAGTATTAGAGAGACCGAAATTATTTCCCCTTCGCTGGAAAAGCGAAGAATATCAAACATCTAGAAGGTTTCTGGCAACCCCAAAGGACGTCTTTCTTCCTTCCAACAAATACATGGTTTGTTGTACAGAGTTGATTGTCGACCTAGACATCCCCAAGAAGGTAACAGAATTGCTAAAGTTACATCAAAAAAGAGTTACTACAGAGCACGTGATGAAACAACTGAGCGAAGCCATTTCCGCCAGAATTGAAACACTGGATCGTAAAAGATTAAACGAAGTGAGCCGCGTTTGTGTAGAGGCTTATTCTTTTCTACAAGAAAATATTACAAACTGTACGTCTGCCGTTGAGGAATTCCTGTCTACGAAACCGTTCATCTTAGTTGAAAGGCGCTTTCTCTTCGCAAATGAGGTCGCTTTTGAGGTTAAAACCGAATGCTCCCCTTACCTTCATAAACTTCCAGAAAATTTATCCGATTCTTACGCCAAGCTCCTGAGATTCAGTGGTGTTAGAAAGCAATTCGAAGCGAAGGACTACATTTCAGGTCTTCAAAAAATAAGGCAAAAGTTTGCAGAGACACAACTTGATGAGCACACCTTGCAAGTGGCAGTCAATATGGCTATCGAACTTGGGGACACTGTGAAGCATTGTAATGAAGAATGGTATTCCGAGGAGCAAAGCTCGAATTATATTTATCTTCCTGATTCTGGTGGGAGAATGCTTGCAGTAGCTGACCTTTGCTACAAGGATTGTCCGTGGATGCCTGATGATCCAGAGGAACAGTTCATTCATGAAAAAATTCCCTGGTCGACCTGTGAACAACTGGGAGTTAAAACACGCCGAGAAGGGGCCTTGCAACAACACGATATTGGGTTTCCTTTTGGGCAAAAGGAAGAGCTCACAAATCGATTGAAACGGATTTTGACGGGCTACCCTGGTGAGAAAGAAATTTTAAAAGAGCTTCTTCAAAATGCAGATGATGCTCAAGCAACCGAAATTTTCTTTATCAAAGATCCTAGACATCATCCTGATAAAAGAGTGTTCCAAGACAGCTGGAAACCTCTGCAAGGTCCTGCACTTTGTGTGTATAACAACAGGCCATTTACCAATGCAGATATTGATGGAATTTGTAACCTCGGAAAGGGCAGCAAAGGAGAAGATCCAAACAAGACTGGTCAATATGGAGTAGGATTTAATGCTGTGTACCACTTGACTGATGTGCCGTCATTCAGGTCGAAGGGTGAAGAAATTGGAGATGTTTTCTGCGTGTTTGACCCTCACTGCAAGTACGTTCCGTGTGCGAGTGATGCAAAACCGGGAAGAATGTACAAAGACATCGATAAGTTGAAGAAAAAGTTTCCAGATGTTTTTCCCTGTTATCTTGAAGAATTCTTTCCCATAAAGAATGCAACCATGTTTCGATTTCCGCTGAAGTCCCAGAAAATGGCTGAAGAATCCAAAATATCAAAGAAACCTGTTTCCGTGCATCAACTCGATGGAATGGTGAAAGACCTGAAGACGGAGTTGTTTGATGTTCTTCTGTTCGTTAACAATGTGAGGAAGATTAGCATTGCAGGGATAGACAAAAGTGAAAAACTGGCAGATATCTACTCCGTTGAAGTTGTTATGACTGAAGAAGATGAGAGGATAAGGCAGCGTTTCGCTGATTATATGAAGCAAGTTGGAAAGCAAGCCAAACAGGAAGATTTCCTCCCTACAAGTATACAACCGAAAAAGTGCATTTATACCATGACACTTCGTGACAGCGTTGGTGAGGAGGAGACTTGGTTGATTGTTCAACAGGTCGGCTTTGATAAGCCTGTACAAAAAACTATCGATGACGCCTTCAGAGACGAAGACCTTGGGATGCTTCCTCGGGGTGGTGTGGCTTGCCTCTTAAGCAGCAGCAGGTCAAAAGGGCAACGAAACGGTAGAGAAGGTAAAGCGTACTGCTTTCTTCCACTACCCTTCAAAACCGATTTACCTGTTTATATCAATGGTCACTTTGCGTTAGACCACGAGGCCAGACGAAATTTGTGGCGGGATGAGGCTGGTGGCTATCGAAGTGACTGGAATAAAGCCCTGCTACGTGATGTCATCACCTCCTGCTACCTCACCCTCCTGGACAAGGTGCGTGGATACATTCAGCTGCCAGTTGGGCAGGGTATTGCAGGTCAGAATTCCACCTTGAGCAAAAATGAAATCATGAAGATGTTAACTTTCTATGAAGGACTGTTTCCTAGGTATCCTTTTGAAGATTCACACTGGAAGTTATTAGCTGATTCCGTTTACCAGGAAATGAGCCAGAAGGAAATGCACCTTATTCCAGTAGTGAGATGCCCGACGACTATTCCAGGTCCGCATGCCAAGAATTTCAAAGGATCTGCCAGGGTCCAAGTCACATGGTTTCCACCGCAAGGCACTGGAAAGAGGCAAACATTCTTCAACAATCTCGAGATAAAGGGCTATTTTTCTTATGTTCCGCCAAAGCCAGATATTGCTGAGGAGGAGAGAATAAAGAAAGAAGAATTCCGCATTAAACAAAAGCACAGATTCGAAGACATGTTGCTGGAAACTGGTTTTAACTTGGTAGCATTATCAGTTGACGTCTTTGATTCATTGATAGAGGCAGGAGTAGAGGTGTTCTGCGTTTCGCCTTTGGCTGTGATGGACTTTTACAAGTCCTTTAATGATAGTAACCCGTTGTGCATTATTGGTGATGTTCCATGTCGTGTCGACAAGAGTCCATTCAGAGACGTAAGAGAGGTTATTCGCATTCTGAGGTACTGCAAAGACGATGGCCAATTTCTGGAGAATCTCGAGGGTCTTCCATTGCTCCTTACACAAGATAACTATTTGCGTGTCTTTAGTAAGAGCCACCCTCGATGTCTGAGTCATTACTGGGATATTTTACCGCAATCGCCTGCCCTGTTTGTGCACAAAGAGGCTCTCAGCGGCCTTTTTAACATAGGTGATACAAAAAAGACATCCGTTTTCCGATCTTTGGATGTAGAACTCTTCTCCTCTCAACTGCACTTAACTCTTCCTGAATGTTTTTGTAGCGAGGATTGCTACATGAGGTGGTATCCTGAAGACGACCCACAGTCCACGGCTTTACCGAACCGTCGTTGGATTTTCAGGGTTTGGCATTTCTTTGAGAAGTTTGTCAGCGAAAAACTGAAAGACCTAAGCCCGGAAGTAATGAAAGATTTGACCGACGAAAAGAAAATTTCCTTTGTTCGTGGCCTACTCGTCCCAGCATTGGCTACATGGTGCATTCTTCCAGCAACAGGAGTGAGCCGGTGCAACAGGAGAGAGATACCAAGCCCTTTGAATACTGTGGGCGACCGAAATACAGTTACAGATCATTTTTTGGTACCTCTGAGTATGGCAGAATCAGTTCTTGACTTTGATGATTGCGGTCAATCAAGCGAGAAGTTGGTCGAGGCCTTAAGATGTTTGGGATTACCAGAGCTCAACTCGCGGATACTGTCAACAGCGTGGATAAATTCAACCTGCCACATCAAACTTGAATCGTACGATCTTGCACGTAATCTTGTAGCGACAATGAAGACACCCCATTCTCTTCTAAAGGCGCTCAGTCAGAAGCTTAAGACTAATCCTTCCTCTCTTGAAGGTAAACTAAAGTACAAAGAAGCTGTTGAAGTTCTGGAGTACTTCGGCCGCAACACCCAGGCCCTCGTACACGAAGACAGAAAAATTCTTACGAAGCTTCCTTTTTTTCCAATGGCGGGCGGAAGACTTGGAAAAGTTCTGGAGATGGATGTCTTTGTTTTCCCCGGTGATGTTCCTAAAAACGAGATGGTTGTTGTTGAATGCAAACTTCATTGTTCGTTTGTAGAATCACGCCAGAGTCTTTTCGACTTATATGAATTCCTCAACTTTCACCAAGTATCGCCATCAAATGTTTACCTTAAATTCATTTTAAAATGTTTTCAACATTTTAGATTCGAAGGGAAGCTGGCTCACCTTCGATATCTTCGAACCTTTCTGTCTTCAGTAAGTGCACCAGTAAAGGAAAGCGAGGAACTCGAGAAAAACCAACTTCTGGATTCTTTGAAGATAATTGATATCATTCCAGCTCGAGATGGCTCTTGGAAGACAGCATCCAATTTCTACGATCCCCGCAATGAAGTATTTTATGCAATGTTATCAGAAGACAGTTTTCCACAAAAGCCGTTTAACTCTTATGAATGGCTCACATTTTTCGAGAAGGTAGGCCTAATTAAAGACGTTTCAGGAGACGATTTTGTTAAGTTTGCTAACCAAGTGGCACAGGAAGCCGAATCTCAGCAAACAGAGACAACCTTTCAAAAATCTGATGTTCTGGTGCAACACCTCTTCTCTCGACCAAATGTGGTTGGCGAAGGTCTTTTAAACCGTGTATGCGATATTCCATTTTTGGCAGCAGATCCTGTTGATGAATCACTGGAAGAGTTGTGCACACCGTTTGGGGCGAGACAAGGCTGCGAAATTCCATTCATTGCATTCAAAGATTCAGTCTTCAACGAATATGAAAAAATCGTTTGGACGAAGGCGCATTTACTTCCAGAGTCAGCAGATCCAAGAAATCATCGCTATCAGCTGTCAGTTGGCTGCAATCATCGAAAAGTTGATCCGTACCTTCGGGCATTTCTGACGCAGCTTGGTGTTCGGAGGAAGCCAACTGTTGGTCTTGTCATTAGCCACTGCCAAACCGTCAGCAGAGGAAGAAATATCACAGCTGACCAGTGCCCTGTGATAACAAGGGTTATGGAAAGTATTTATGGATTTCTGCAGGAAAACGCGATCAAAGACCATGAAGCCAAGGTGATGCTCCAATCCACACCGTTTATCCTCGTTGAGGGAGGGAAAGCGTTCATTCTTCCCAAGCAAGCGGTCATCGAACTCTACGAGAGTCTCGAGATTAAGCCGTTTCTTTACAGAATTCCACCAGTATTTGGAAAGTTCCAGGCTTTGTTTGAGTTTGTCGGCTGCTCACAGACTGTAACCTGTACACATTACGCCATGGTGTTAAAGATGATGCATCGAAATTGTAAGGATTCCAAACTGAACCCAAACGAGGTTAAAACATGTACAAAGGCTGTCAAAGGATTCTTCGACCATTTGCAAGATGACTCAGGAGCCCTATCGACTCTCTCTACATTGTACCTCCCAACAATGCCGTCCAAATTTTGCCTTTCAAATGGTCAGTTACAAGTCGGCACCATCCCTGTTACTTTGCATCAATCAACGGAGCTTTTGTTTGATGACGACCCATCCTATGGCAATCGAATCAAGAGTCTTAACCAGCTATTTGTGCTTGAACTCAGTCTAATGGGCATACGCCTTAAATCAGCCATGGTGAACTTTTCAGATCTAGTGCTAAAGTTACCCTCTGCCGTACAACCTAGGATGCTTTCAGCTGTGGTGAAGGAGAAAATTGAAGATCCCAAACAAACAAAAATAGTCAAAAGCGGAGCAGTTAGCACAGTTAAACAGCAGATTTCTTCTATCCCTTTTGTTCGGGGAGTTGTAAGAATTATACGGCACGTCAACTACCAGAACAAAGATTTTGACGAAAGAGTCATTGAAGGCATTGAAAAAGGCCTCCGTAGCATCGAGTTGTTTGCTGTTGAAGGTCTTAGGACCTCTCTCTTTCTATACGAAGTTAAGGTTCCAGGAAGTGAAGCTGATGTTCCATACTTTGTAGAGAGGCGGGAGCAATCTGGAGTGAGCATATGCAGAGTATACATCGATTCGTCGTCTGAAATGAATGAAACTATTTCAACCATATCGGACGTAATTGAGGAAATGTATGGAGAGTTTCTTCAAAGGAAGGCGTATCTCATTGGTGAGATGCTTCGTTGCCCGCCTTCGAGTATATGGCGATTGTTAGATAGAAGGAGGGTTCGTAAAGATGACAGCTACACCACGGCAGATCTGGATATCTATCCAGAGCCCGGTTCATTGATTCCAACTGAAGACCACCATCTGCTAAAAGACGCTTTCGAAGAATTTGAACCCGGAGAGTACGTTGGTTATCAGCTACACGACCCAAGTCTAGTCCAGCGGGAAGGCACTCCAGTATACATCTACGCTATAATAGTCGAGGAAATTAACAGTGAAGATACTGTTATCTTGACAAAGGCGTACCGAATCAACATTGGACACGACAAAGAACCAGTTGAGGTCAGTGCTGCCAAGCTGTATAAATTTCACCGCTTGCAAGAGATATTTGAGGAACAGGACGAGGATATTGAAGAAGTGCTTAAAGAGATCTCAGACTTCCTCCAGAACGCATGGGAAATGCCACAGGACGAGAGAACCCAAATTGTCAAGCGCCTATTCATGCGTTGGTTTCAAAGAAAGAATGCTTTGCAGCATTTAAAGAATGAAGTTTCTCGGCTCGGTGGCTGTTACGATGACTTGTATTCTTCATGGGAAGAGGTTGCAAAAGAACATGGTTCACAGCGGGAAGCTTATAAAGGACGCTTTCGCAGTCATTTTGGGTCATGGTCGTCTTCATCGGGTCATAGTCGGTGGCAAAATGTTCCCCCAAGTTTTTGCGAAAAAAATCCTCAACCCGGAGAGGCCAGGCGTTGGTTGAGACAAGCTGAAGCTGACCTTGAGTCTTGCGGTAGAGAGAAAGCCTTTACCACAGACTCATTTGAGTGGATTTGCTTTAAATGCCACCAGGTAATTATAAAAAAAATGCATTTCTTTATCTTGTTAATTTGCTTTTGTTGTTTTCATAAAAACTACATACTTGTTGCAATTACAGATAAGCGTAATCAAGAGACAAAATAAATTTAGCTTGTAGCGGATAGCACTGCTAGAAGAGTTGTTTAGAGATGAAGGGATCTATTTTTACGCTTTGTTTGTTCTATTGTTAGCTTGCAGTTAAAATTAAATCGCTTAATCTGTTCCCTTTTAGTCTTAACTTGAGTTATTGAATTATAAGGAGAATGGCCGTTTTTTATCTGTACTCACTTCACAGAGCTTAACCATCTTAAGCTGTTTTATTCTTCCCAGGCCGCCGAAAAGGCCCTGAAGGCTGTGCAATACAACGTGGACGCAAATCAGAAGACAAATGACCACAATTTGTATCACAATTGTTCTGGTTTTGGTGATGCTGTGTTAAGCGATCTAGCAGTCCAGCTTGAACTTCTTGTGATTAATTCAGCTCACATGCGTTATCCTGACACTATGTCATACCCCAAGATACCCCATGACGTATACACAGCAGCGCAGGCGGAGGAAGCCTTTAGAATAGCGACAAAGATTCTGGAGAGGGTTCGAGTGAAACTGAATTAAGGTGGGGCTTAACGATGCTCCCACTGGTTTAAAGGTTTGTAAGGTTTTAAGGCTTCTTTATAGTGGAAAGTGCAGCTATTTTACAGAAACTAGTCAAATACTTAGAAACAAATATCAGTATTCCAAACACAACATAACAGGGTTGAAAACCCCAACTGGCAGGAGGCATCAAGTTGGCTATTTACAAGCGTGGCGGAGGATTTGAACTTGGGACGACTGAGGACAAATCCCGTAAGTGGCCATGAGAGAGCAGGACACACACCCGAGACCGCCGGATTGCGAGTCCTACGCGATGACCACTCGGCCACGCTGCCTCCTATTTCTTTCATTTGAGTTTTATCAACATAAGTAAAAGTATTAGGACATTCGGCTACCATCGATTAAAAACTAACTCGTCCCAAATCTTGAGAAGAAAAAGCTATTCGTTCAGTAGTTTAACGCCTTTACTCACGAAAGTGGTTTCGAATTACATGAACCTCAGTTTCAGTTTCAGGATAAATAACGGAAAACTACTAAAATTTTGGCTAGCAATACCAATTATACCTTTCCAATACCTTAACACGTTGATGTAATTATGTTATCCAAAATCGTTACGCTACAGTGTTGAAAATTTAGCGTCGTGCAAATATTTCAGTTCCAGGCTTTAAAGTCTATGTGGCACAAACTCTTGGTTTAAAAATGTGCTGGTTGTAGCTGTTGATATAATGTTTTTGGGCAAAATGTGAGTGTGCATTAAGTTTAATTTTATTTAGAGTGGCATGCTCGTTGACGAGACGATAATTGAGAATTTCACGAGTTTTGCCAGGGATGGAACAGGCAAGCGCAAAATTAGAAGAGCTGAGAACCCAAACGTATCTTATAAAGTGATGAAGAAATGAGGTTGGTTGGCAAAATTTTACTTTTCCCTTTTTTCTTCTGTCATGTTATGCAGGCGAATAATCAAGCTACTTTTGAGAAGCTATTCCTGTCTGCAACTTCCAGAAGATTCCAATTCAGAAAAGGTCCAGTAGAGACGTGTGTATCAAAAGATTGTGGTGCCACTCGCGATCGAAGACACAATCTTTGACTAGCTTTATTAATTACCTACTCAATAATTTTTCTACGATATTTTTTAAGTGTCTAGTTAAACGCATTGTTTATTGTTTTATTGATTTCAGTTTGAAGCATTTTGCTGCGTGTTTCTGTTTACAGCTTCGTAACTTTCGGTCTTGTTCAACAAGTAGAAACACCATTGAGGTTTTTTTTTGTTAGCATTCAATTTTAAAAGCTTAATCTCAACGCTATTTTTTTATTTTAGTTTTATATTTGTATTCTTTGCGTGAAGATAAAAACAGCTTTAAATGAGTTCAACTGGCAATCACGCAAGAAACATAAAAGCCAGCTTTTACAAAAGACTTTGACTCTTGCGAAATGACAAGTTGTTCAGTAATAGAAGAACTTTTCTCGTCGAAATTTTTACCTTTAACGTTATTCTTTTTTAAAAGCACCAACGCAACACACCCTGCTTCTTTACAAACTAGCAGGTCTTAAAGCTTTCTTATTTAGGGACTACAAAATGTTAACGTATTTAGACAAAATAGTTCATTAGTAGCGCTGATATCGAATTAGTTCTTGGCACATGGGATGTACATGACCTGGTTAACGCAAAAGTTGCGGGATGCAAAAAGTAAACACCATCAGAGATGAAAAGAGCATTAGAAAAGTAGCTTGAAAACAGTTTTGAGACCCTTAACCGAAGATGGGTTCGGAAAAGTTCTGATTTGTTTTTTCAAATTACTCATGTTACATTTTCTCCGTTTTTGATATACTTATTATTAAATCGCAGTTACAACCTTAAATTTGGTAGACACCCCTTTTTATTGCTCTTTTAATCTCTAGTACTTTTAGGGATATATTCCATATTTCACAGAGGAATCACTCGCGTGATTAGTTTTGCAGTTGGAATCTGGAATTTTTTGTTTTCTAGTGACAGCCAAACTAAGCGTGACTTTGTTATCGTAAAACATGTAGTTAATTAATCGCGCCAGTGCCGTCGATGTTTCAGAACCAAACCGTCGATAACTTTCATAACTTCTGTCCATAGTTTTCGCTTAGTTTCTTGTTTATGAGTAATAACAAATGTAAAGGAAAGTTATTAATTTCGGGGCGCTATTAAGGGGGTATGTTTTCCTCAGGTGGTCGTCACTTTTGTGATACATGATAGACTTGCATCAACATTTAACATTTCCCTAGGGATTTTTGCAGTAATTGTATTTTATAAATTAGATTAGTATTACATTAAGTACATGTGCGGAGTAGGAGTAAACTCACCTAATTTGTCTCTTGAAGTAAAAGTTAATGCAAATAAAAGTAAACGTTACAGTTTGTACCAGTAAAATCCTACTCTCTGTGCTTAAAGCTAACCAGCCTGAGCATCTTTTAAAATGCGCATTACGGCGTAAACATTAGAAAAAAAAACAGAAACCTAAAAAGTGAGTGCCAGTATTAGCTGTCTTTTTACTCTGGGTTCCAAAGGATATTTTTTCTCATCGATCCGACTGATGGTTCGCGACGAGCCCGCGTCAACAAGGCGTGAGCCCTATCTAACCGTGAGCACGGTTCATTTCATCTTAGGTATTTTAAGAACGGACCTCTGGACCCAGGGTACTGTCTTTAAGGTTCGCACCCAGAATGGAAACCGGGGGTTGTTTGGCAGCAATAGACAGCTGCCGGTTTCAATACATACCTACAGACTTTAATAGTTGGAGTCAGAATTTTATAGATAGCCTCACATTTCCTTGCCATTGAAAATGAATACATTTACTGTCTCCACAACTGCCCAATTTTATTTACTGTCACTGATCACAGAGCACTTGAACCGCCATTTGTAACGACATTAAGTACCAAAAGTGGGAAAAGAAACTGTGCTATCTTTGTTTTATTCTCAATGTTAGGGTAAGTTAATAACAATCAGTTGGGCCAGATAACGTATCCCTAGTATTAACAGCAGCTTTAGCGCCGTGCAAATGGACCCAACATCTTTGGCCCACGACTGCCAACATTGTTGGATGTTGCATGTTTCGTCCTTTTGCAAAACTCTTTCCAACATGTTTTTAAGCCAGGCACGCTCATTGCACATGGTTTCCAAAGTCTTAAGGGTTGTATCCTTCCCACGATACACTGCAGGTCCCATCATTATTGGGAGTTGTTACATCCGTTTGCACATCAATGCTAACACGGATGTAACAACTCACTCCCAATATCGTTGACCCAGCAATGTTGGGCGTTGTTGCGTCCGTTTGCATGCACGTAGCTTTAGGTTCTAGTGGCATCGACGAGATCCACTGATAGATCGATTAATTTAACTACAACTTCCTGCTCAATTGTTGCGTGATATCACTGATTCCTGTTCAGTTCTTCTCTGGCTAACCATTACAGCTCGTAACCTGATTCAATTCCCCGATCTATAATTATCTTGTTAAAGCTACACGATTAAGTCCGCCAGGCGTTTTTCCTCCTGAAAACCATGAGATGTCTACTCGTGAGAACAGTTCTATCATCTTTTAATTAAGAAACACTCACGCCACTCTAGGCTACTTTTTATTAGGCCATGTCCACAGCAGTGTGTTTATGAGACTATCCGAGACACGCCGGCATAGGGAGAGAGAGCAACGCCGCCTCTTTAATCTTATCCCTTAATTTCTTATGCCCTAGCAATGCTAGCCTGCGTTGCAGACGTAATTAAACCTCGGTTAACAAGAGTTTAGTTTCGTTTGTGAGGCAGGCTACCGCAATACAGGCTAAGGCAATGAATCAAACGTTGATATCAGTGTCTTCTTTTTGATCGTGTGTACTGACCCATAGAAACGTCATTGGCAACAAATTCCGAGACTCATTTTTAAGGCGTGTTAAATACAAAACTCTCGTCTATTCCCACAGTAGTAACGACGGACATTAGCGCATTGAAGTTTGCACGACTTTTTTCCGTTCTCATGCACTGACTCGTTAATTTACAGTGTGAACTATAAGCTCTTCACACTTTGTGTCCACTCTCTGAGGATATTGTAACAATCGCTGAATTTGTTATCATTTCCTTTGGCTTGTACACCAAAGTCGCACAATCTAAGGAGAGAAAGCAATTACCAAATTACCTTTAAATTTTTTAGACTCTGCAGAATTTCATTTCAATAAAGTGATGTACAGCACTTAGCTTTTCAATTAGTGATATTGACCTCATTCAAAAGTATATCAAAAGCCCGGGGCGTGGGGGGCGGGGAGTCCACATATGAAAGGGGATGCTCGTCGGAAATTTTGAATTAAACCCCTAAAGGAGACCGATCTGGGCGTGGCCCAAGCTTTTTTTGACCCCTAAAAGAGACCATGTTAAAACACAGACAATGTATATATGTTTATGTTTTTTGGCGTGCAACCTTAAACGAGACCTCCACGGCAAAATATGATGGCGTTTTGCCCAGAACACCCTAAGTGAGACCAAAATCCGAAATTTACACCTCTAAGTGAGACGACGAGCATCCCCACCACTTTCATATGAGGAATCCCCCTCAGCGGCGTCAAGCTTTAACTATTATGATGGTCTATAGAGTGGTTTTCGTTTGAGTGTCGTAAAACCAAAACCAAAGTAATTACTCTGGCCAATCACATAGTACACAGACAATACATTGAACCAATCAAACCTCGAAGTAATTACATGTGGCTGACGCAAAGCGCGGGAAAATGCATGCGAGCGCGTCACAATTGGCTTTGGTTTTACTTCTGATTGGATGAAAAGGTGGCGCGAATCTTTCAAGCCAATCGCATCGTGTAGAAAGTGCAAAACCAATTACTTTTCGACACTCAAATGAAAACCGCTCTAATATGGTGTAAAACGTCCTATAAACCTTTCTTGCAGCCAAAAAGAAAATAAGTCACTTTTGTTATAGCCTGAAAAAAACAGCTGACATTTCGCAACGCCACCACTGCGTGGTTTCCCCGTGAAATGACGTCTGAGAAACGAGCGTAGAAATTCCATACTGATGACGCACGGTACCCAGATCTTGGTAGTGCTTCTGAGTGATTGAAAATTTTCGTCAACTGAGCAAAAGTACTAACCAGATGTAGGTAGTGGTGCATCATCAGTATGGAATTTCTGCACTCATTTCCGGCTTAGACGTTATGCTGCGGGGAAACCAGTAGTGGCGATGCGAAATGACGACTATTTTCTCAGGCTACTTTTGTTCAAGAGTGTTAAAATAATCTCTTATTTGCCAAATATAGAAAAGAACAAAAGTGGCCCGGTTGGGCGGGGCATTGGTCTACAGAGGGAGTTCTGCAGCTAAATGCCACTGGTCAAAAAATCAGGCCAAATAAATATAGAAGTCGTGGAAGCCAACCTAGTAACAGAATGCGAGTGTGATGTAATAGTCTAAAATGGTGTTGATAAACTGAAAACAAACCTTGTAAAATCTTAGTGACCTTGCCTGGTATGAGCTTTAACAAAGCCTTGTAACCGTCTCTGAAATCCGACAGAAACGTACAGAAGAGCATTGGGTTTATAGTCGGTGGTAAAAACGCCGCTGCGATGACATACTGGGAGAATTCCGTAGTGATATTGTATCCAGACATGATGCAATAGCCACCTAAAACAAAAAGAACCAAAGCAAGGTCACAATAACTTTAACCTAGAGTTTTTGAGTAATAAAGCTTTTGTGCAAAGCCGGGACCGACTACTCCACGGAAAGACTGAAGGCACCTTTGACCGACTTTAGTCTGGACATCAACTCGTACCAATTCACGGCACACCCCCTCTCCCGGAGGAGGGGGGGGGGGGGGGCGAATGTATAAATATTGTGTTGTTGTCAAGGAAAGAATTTCAAACAGGTTAGGAAACCGGGAAAAAAAATCGAAATTCACTTCTGACTGAACCTAATGCTACTGAGTAAAATCTGCCTTTCTCACTCATTAGCATGTGAAGTTTTACATTTGATGCGCGGCCCTAGTCTTAGAGTTTGGTCAAGATCGGCTATCTTTTATAAGAATTTCATTTGGGGTGTGAAGAAATGGAGTTTATGGTTCATAATTAGTCTAGGGTGTAGAAGGGGCTGTAAGTGTCACTTATGTCCAGTTTATTCTGCTAATAATGCTAATTACACGTCCTTATTCAACAATAAAAAAAGTTAAGAAATTACTTGTGAATGTCAAGATAACAGTTTCGTGTAAACAAATGTGTCTCCTAGGCAATATTTCAACAAAAATGAACTTTGAAACATTGTTGCGCTAACAGGTTTTCAAAAACCATAATTGCAATCCTCCTTAATCTTCTTCACATTTGTCCTTCCATGCCTCTTTTATATTTGCTGTGTTATTTATACCTTTTATCGTTCAGCGCCCGGTTCCTGAAAGGCCGATTAGCGTTAATCTAGGATTAAAATTTTGATCCGTTTTTGTATTTTACATTCATATGCAGTGCATAGGGTAACATTTTGTGCTGTCATTACTGCATCTCGTAGTAAAGGCTCAACAGTATTTAGTAACCTTGAGTTGCATGTTCCTAGACAAGAAAACCTTGCTTGAAATTTGGCTTAATCATGGGTTAAACTTAACCATCTTTCAGGGAACCGAGCCCTGAGCTTTTTGGTGGCAGATCCCAAGTATTGAATCAATTTGATAAATTTCGTGACACAGATCCTTTTTTTCTGTTGCAGAAAGTAGAGAGAAACCTGTACATGTTGCGCGTTTTACCGGACCCGCCAAAAAATTCCTCGATTAACACCCCTCACACTCCCCCCACCTAGGGTACGTCCGCTTAGCGAAAACTAACAATGACTCAGCAATCCGCAGCGACTATTTAAAACTTAACGCTGGAGCTTTCATTAATAGGATTGAAGAGCTTTTTAGCAGCTGAATGCTACCTTTCCAATTCCTTAAGATATAAATAACACTTTTTCAGAATTATTTTTATGGCGATTAAATGCTTTTTGCTCTTCATATTCGTTTTGAATAATCTCAAATGGAAAATAAATTTATCAGAAGTAGTACCAAAAGAGTCTAAGACCCAAGCACAGGCTGGGATACATTATCCAATCCCATAAGGTACTTGTCCCTCATTTACAATATTTCTTATGGAGAGAGTTTGTCGTTCTAACTTTTAAAAATCTATGGAAAAACTTGTATGACGTGTCCATTTTGCCTAGTCCCTGTACGGCGTCTTTCCAAGCCCTGTCGGTCGGTTGTGCCTAAATCATACCGTCCAAAAGGACAGCCGAGGAGTACTAGGAACGAGTTTCCGACTCGGGCCGACTTCGGAAATTCTCGAGAAAAAACCAATATGGCGGCTCAAGTGTGGTAAAAACTGACAGTCAAAGGAGCCGTTTTGTCGCCAGAGAAGCATGATTTACGGTATTGTTGACGAAGTTTGCGTTTATTGTGACTTTTGTAGAGTTCTTGGACCTGTATAGTAAGCAATCCTTTTATAAATGTCTTATCAATTTGTCTTGTCCCGCTGGCCGGTATTACCGAAGAAAATAGTACCGTCCAACGGGACATTCAAAATTATAGCGACATTTGACGGCATGTACATCACCTCTAGCTTTCATTGCTAAACTGTGTTGTAGAACTTGATTTGATGCCGTATCTCAGCTTCTGTCACGAACCAGGATTTTTTCAAGCCTTTAAACTTTGTTGTTTTTTTTTCCAAAAATAAAAAAAAAATTCAGTTATTTTAGGTATAATTTCAGATTTTCTTGGAAAGAGTTGTTGCTCTAAGAAGAGTATCACTGATTTTTAAAGTAATATTTCCTTAGAGCAACTGGGATTCCAACCCAGCAAGCAAGGGAGACAGGAGCTCCCTGGACTGATACTTCAGTCTATGATAGATGAAACTTACTATTAAAACTAGATGAACTGGGATTCCAACACAGCAAGCAAGGGAGATTGGAGCTCCCTGGACTGATACTTCAGTCTATAATAGATGAAACTTACTATTAAAACTAGATAAACTGGG
The DNA here is from genome assembly GCA_964035705.1 of Porites rus. NCBI lineage: Eukaryota > Metazoa > Cnidaria > Anthozoa > Scleractinia > Poritidae > Porites > Porites rus. The sequence continues at coordinate 27,993,207 of OZ037995.1, forward strand.
ATTCCAACCGAGCAAACAAGGGAAACAGGAGCTTCCTGGACTGATAATTCAGTCTATGATAGATGAAACTTACTATTAAAACTAGATAAACTGGGATTCCAACCCAGCAAGCAAGGGAAACAGGAGCTCCCTGGACTGATACTTCAGTCTATAATAGATGAAACTTACTATTAAAACTAGATAAACTGGGATTCCAACCCAGCAAGCAAGGGAAACAGGAGCTCCCTGGACTGATACTTCAGTCTATAATAGATGAAACTTACTATTAAAACTAGATAAACTGGGATTCCAACACAGCAAGCAAGGGAGACTGGAGCTCCCTGGGCTGATACTTCAGTCTATGATAGATGAAACTTACTATTATAACTAGATAAACTGGGATTCCAACCCAGCAAGCAAGGGAAACAGGAGCTCCCTGGACTGATACTTTAGTCCATAATAGATGAAACTTACTATTAAAACTAGATAAACTGGGATTCCAACACAGCAAGCAAGGGAGACAGGAGCTCCCTGGACTGATACTTCAGTCTATGATAGATGAAACTTACTATTAAAACTAGACAAGACGCTACGGAGCGTATACTTCGGCGTCGTGGTTCTGGAACAGATTAAATTGTAAATGCGCTGCTCCCTGAACTATTTTATTTAAGAAGCTCTGATGGTTATAGAAGGCAATATGCGCTTGGGTTAACTGGGATTGCAACCCAGCAAAAACAGGAGACAGTTTCTTCAGAACTGTTACATGAAGCTCTGATATTTATATAAAGGAATATCACACTGGGATTCCAACAGAGCAACAGTGGGAGACAGGTTCTCCCTAAACTACTCCCTGTTAACTAGGACCAATGGGATTTACACCCAGAAAGTGTCCACGGGAGAAGAGAACTCCCTCTTGCCTTTACCCCTAATCCCTTTACTTGACTCTCCACTGTTGTATCTTTGAGGGTTATAACGAGGCTTATGCTGGACGCTTTAAAAATATCTCAGTGTAGAAGTCGGAATGAATTTATTGTATTTATAGTATTACTGCATAAATTTGCGCAGTTGTTATTATAGGCAAAAAGCTGTTTGAGGGTTCATTGAGAATCTACTTGCCTTTTTTATTGATATTACTTTTTTATGTTCCTGCCCACTCAAAATATCTGCTGATAGTTTGGCGTTGTTGAGGCCTCAAATGTAAAAAATGACCCTAAATGTAATAAAGGTCCTAAGTGTAATAATTTTTGGCCCTAAATGTAATAAAGGTCCTAAATGTAATAACGTTTGGCCCTAAATGTAATAAAGGGTCTAATTATATGTGTAATAGGTTTTAGCCCTAAATATAATGGAAGTCTTAACAGTATACATGTATGTAGTATAACAGCCCCAAACTTGATAAGGTCCCTGACTGAAACATGCGACGGTCTGATGCGACATTAATGTTATAGCCAGCTGGCGATTCACTTTCTTTGCCCTATTGTAGTCTTCATAGATATTCATTAACTTAGAAAGCGGTTAGAGCGATCAAGAAGCAGGAGAAACACTTATAAATTAACTACGTCTTGATCGTGTTTCCTACTACATCCCTTCATCGTGAAAAGCGAGTTATAAACAGATGGAATCTACACAAAAGTTTTCAAAATACAGTAGTAATTTAGTAATTGAAGGAAGTATTTATTTTCATTAGAAACAATCGTAGCAAATTAAATACTTTTGCCTATGGGTTTTTTAAATGTTGCGTCAAAAAAAGAAATGTTTTTTATTTATCATTTTCCAAAGGAGAATGTCGGTCGGACCATACAGAATGCTGTGAACACGAAGTTATATGTAAACAGCAAGATATTAAGTGCAGTATATCTTTATAGTTACACCTACAGGCTGCCTTTGCCTATGAAACAGATTTATAGTTTAATCCAGTGGATGAAGTTACAGTTTCTTGAGAAAATTTGCTTTAATAAACTAGGCTTTTCGTTTTGTTACATAAGTTTTAAGATACGTTAGTCCTTTTTTGACATTAAAGAGTTCTTAAAAAATTTGCTTCATATCATGGACATCTGTTTTCAAGTTGTCGTTAAAGAAGTTTTATTGATAACAATGCAAACTATTAAAACCTATTTACAATTAATTACTATTCGGTCAAAGAACCATTTACAATTCACTTCGATTAAACATTCTTTTCAGTTAATAATGACAATAAAAATAACAGTGATAATGATATCAATAACTGAATAATAAGTTGTTACTCAAATGGCTATATAGGGGATCTGCCTGGGGTATTTAGTGTTTGATATTCCCTAGACACATTCTGGCGCTCAGTTAAGCTGTAATAAGGCTAAAAGCAAACGCTATGAAATCTTCTTATGACCCTAAGTATATAAAGAGCTGAAAGAATTACACTTAGGACTTTTATTACATTTAGGGTCAACAGTTATTACACTTAGGACCTTTATTACATTTAGGGCCAAAAGTTATTACATTTAGGGCCAAAAGTTATTACACTTAGGACCTTTATTACATTTACGGCCAAAAGTTATTACACTTAGGACCTTTATTACATTTAGGGTCATTTACTACATTTGAGGCCTCAACAGCGTTAAACTTTATTTGTTATCTATATCCCTTATCGTTGCAAATCAAACGCAAAATCAGCAAGTGACATAAAACTTTATTTTGCCATAAATAATGAATAGGGTGGAGAGGAAAGATGAAATAAATTATTATCGGGTCTTGAAGAAAGCAAAAAAATATAATTACAAATTCCTAGAACTTAATCTAGGATCCCTTTGCAACTGAAAGAGGTCAATAAGACCGGCTTGGAAAGCGTCTAAGGAAAAAAGCTTGAGAATTAATTCCACATGAAATAAGCTGTATTAGTTCAATTTAAGTCTGTTGGTAACATTTTCTAAGCGCTTGCTTCTTTTTCTTGAGCTTTTTATTTTCTAGATTGAACCTACCCAGCAATTAATTTGTTCATCACGTTGGGAGGCATTTTCTACGCTTCAGGTATTATGGATATTTTTCTTTGCATTTGTCTCCGGTTTTCTTTTAAGAGCGGCACATATTGAGCGCCATAACTGTTAAGGGCTGATATTATTTATGGGGGTGGAACTGATATACTCTAGAATAAGAGCACAGCATCGTACGAGTTGTGCACTGGCGTCGTTTGTTTGTGAGAGAACAGAGAACTAAGAAGTGAACGACTGAAATCAATTCATTTATTCCTGCCGCTAACAGGAGCCAGCAGTAAAAGTTTCTTATATGTGCTTATTACAATAAGTACGGTTAAACTAAAAAATAGTGTTGGGTGTGGCACGAGTACCTGTATTGTTAATCATTGAAATGCTTTATTTTGCTAACACATGTTTACTGTACTGGTCGTTATCTTCACTGAGTTTAGGTTCGTTTTCAAATTGCACTTTTTCAGTGTACAAAGCTTGGAAAATCATCATCTGGTGAAACTCGTACAAGCTGATGAAAAAACACCAATAATAAAAGTTACTTGATCTCTTAATAAGACTTGAATAGCCCTTTTGACAACAGGTTTCGAGCAGGGGTAGTCGCAAAAATAGCGGTTGGACTGCGCAAATCATTTAGAAAACTTACCAACGCGATAAAACATGAGCAAATAATAACCAGTACTCAAATTTCTTTATCATTGATCTACGGTCTACTGATAAACATTGAACCTTTTTTTCCTGTTTTAGGACATGTTTCTCAAGTTGAGCATCAGGAAAAGTGCTGGCCTCTTACAACACAACTAAAGTGAAGATGATCGACCAAGATGAAATACTTTAGGAGCTTACTCTAATATTTTTTTCATATATACGACAGCTGAATAAAACTTCGTAGAAATTTGCTTGAGTAGCAGTCATTTTCAAAGGAGTAATTTCCTTCTTACGAAAATGACTGCTACTAGGCAACAATGCCTTTTTTGTTCTGAAAGTATTATGGACAGGTCTTTTCAAAATATCTTTAATGCTGATCGCGAAATACGATGGACTCTCGCCAACGTTTGGGGCAGTGTTGGTAACTTGCGAGTACTATTGTCGGCTTCTCCGGTCTTCGTTAATCTTTGTGTTTACGAACGCGCAATATTATAAACGCTTAAATGCCTTTCTCATTTTTCGTACATTGTAATGAACACTCTCGCCATCTTTCGGGGTACTTTTGGTCACTTCCTACCACTATTGTTTACAACTTCGGCTTGCGTTAAATCTACATGTTTACTTACCATGCATTACCTCGAACCGGCGTTATCGTAAATGCCTACATGCCTTTCCGAAATTACGTTCTTTTGGAGATACTTTCGGTAACTTTCGACCACTATTATTGACTACACAATAACTTCGGCTTGCGTTAATCTTACATATATAGACTAACCATTACTTCCAACACGTACTATCATAAACGGGCTGTGTCAAATTGCTTTTAGTGTAATGAACACTCTCGCAATCCTTCGGGGTACTTTCGGTAACTTTGGACCACCATTGTTAACTACTTCGGCTACATGATTACTGACCATTACAACGAACCGGCTTTATCGTAAACGCCTATATGCCTATGTTCTTTTGGGGGTACTTTCGGTAACTTTCAACCACTATCGTCGATTACTTCGGCTTGCGTTACTGAACCGCTTCATACAAACTTACCATTACCTCGAACAGGCGCTATCGTGAACGCCGAAATGCCTTTGCCAAATTGCGTTCAATGTAATGAACGCCCTCGCAATCCTTGGGGGTACTTTCGGTAACTTTCGACCATTATCATTGACTACTTTGGCTTGGTCAATCTTTCATTTAAACTTACCATTACTTCGAACGCGCGCTATTTTAAACGCTTAAATGCCTTTGTCAACTGTTGAACATTATACAAATCAATAAACACTCTCACAATGCTTCGGGGTACTTTCGGTAACTCACGACCACTATCATTGACTACTTCAGCTTGTGTCAATCTTTATATACACTTACCATTACTTCGTACGCGCTCCATCGTGAACACTTAAAAGCCTTTGCCAACTCTTGTAAACACTATAAAATTAATGAAAACTCTCGCAATACTTCGGGGGTACTTTCGGTAACTTTCGACCACTATCATTGACCACTTCGGCTTGGTCAATCTTCATTTAAACTTACCATTACTTCGAACGCGCGCTATTTTGAACGCTTAAATGCCTTTATCAACTGTTGAACACTATACAAATCAATGAACACTCTCGCAATGCTTCGGGGGTACTTTCGGTAACTCACGACCACTATCATTGACTACTTCAGCTTGTGTCAATCTTCATATACACTTACCATTACTTCGTACGCGCTCCATCGTGAACACTTAAAAGCATTTGCCAACTCTTGTAAACACTATAAAATTAATGAACACTCTCGCAATAGTTCGGGGGTACTTTCGGTAACTTTCGGCTACTTACTGACTTCTCATTGACTACTTTGGCTTGCGTCAATCTTCATTTAAACTTACCATTACTTCGAACGCGCGCTATTTTGAACGCTTAAATGCCTTTATCAACAGTTGAACACTATACAAATCAATGAACACTCTCGCAATGCTTCGGGGGTACTTTCGGTAACTCACGACCACTATCATTGACTACTTCAGCTTGTGTCAATCTTCATATACACTTACCATTACTTCGTACGCGCGCCATCGTGAACACTTAAAAGCCTTTGCCAACTCTTGTAAACACTATAAAATTAATGAACACTCTCGCAATCCTTCGGGGGTACTTTCGGTAACTTCGACCATTATCATTGACTACTTCGGCTTGGTCAATCTTCATTTAAACTTACCATTACTTCGAACGCGCGCCATCGTGAACACTTAAAAGTCTTTGCCAACTCTTGTAAACACTATAAAATAATCCTCCGGGGGTACTTTCGGTAACTTCGACCACTATCGTTGACTACTTCGTCTTGGTCAATCTTCATTTCAACTTACCATTACTTCGAAAGCACGCTATCGTGAACACTTAAAAGCCTTTGCCAACTTGTGAACTCTATAAAATTAATGAACACTCTCGCAATCCTTCGGGGGTACTTTCGGTAACTTTCGACCGCTATCTTTGACTACTTCGGCTTGCTGATTACTTTCGAACGCGCGCTTAAATGCCTTTACGAGCTTCGCGCAAAACCTCCTGTATCATAATTTCCTGTGACCCTTAAATTTAAAAGGCACCTCTAGCTGTCGCCACTCTATAAACCAAATTTATACCGACTTGTTTAATGCTGTATCTTCTTTTTAACACTGTATTTATAGGAACTTTCTCACGCTCTTGTTAAATTGCTGTCGCAATTATTAATTATTTTATGCGTTTGTAAGGTATAGAGTGCTTTAGTAACCTTTATTTGCTTTCATAATACGCTTTCGATGGCGCGATTCCGTAAACTTGCAAACGTGTATCATGGTCAACTTCGTTACTTTAGTGTTACCCTTTGTGTTACCCGATCTTGTCATTCTCGGTCCTTAACTGTCGTCTTGTTTACTTGGGTTTGTATGAATGTGGTTATCTCAAAATCATTTATAATTTTGTTGCGATTACAGTAGTAAACTGTATTAACAAATAAAACTCTGTGCTCAATACTCGTTTAATCTGGTGTTTGTGATAAAAGTAAAATATATATGTTCATTGTTGATGTCATATAAACATTAAAACTGTTTTGAAAATTTTTGATCACTGGGGCGATGTTTTGATTTGTTTGTTGATAAACACAAGCGCGCCTTCTCATTGGTTGAAAAGTGTCGGCGACAAGAACGTCGCTTAAAAAGTGAATTTGAGTTTTTCAGTCTTTATAGCGATTATTCCTACCCACTTACTTTGTCCATTGTAGGCGAACCCTCCTGAAGCTGAATTTCAAGGGACCAAATTCAAGCTCAGAAGGAGAAATAAAATTTTGTCGTCGCTTGTTTATGTCCTCCATAAAACGCGAAATTAGGCATTTTCACGTCGTAGTCATGCAAAAACGGGAAAGAAATGTACAAAAAAGTGTGATGCACGTGCGAAGTTGTTGTTTTGCTAATTAAACCTATTGTTTTTTTTGACGTTCTCGTGGTCGTCCGTTTCGTTGGATCTTAAAGTCCCTAGTATCAAGTTTGAAACGCTGTCAGTTAACTGAAGCTGGTGAAGTACAGCATCAATAGCAACTTCGAAAATAATCATAAGTAATAACGTAGAGGATATTAATTCGTTTTAGTTTTGCAAAACAACATTTCGCATAGCCTTACCATTTACTAGGTGACACAAGTAACAAACGTTTCTTGTATAATGTTGCTTTTTGAACTGTTTTTGTTTTTATTGTAAATTCTTGTTGTCTGTAATTTCGATTTGTCTAGGCTCAGGAACAAATAAATCTAGAGTTTCTTGCGCCATCAAGAAATAATTTTAAAGGATTTTTAGATGGTTTACCCAGAGTACGTATATCAAACACTCAAGAGTTTGTTTGTTTATTTGTTCGTATTTTGACTTAATAATGTACATTTACACTGACATCGCTACTCATGAGGCGTAACACACCGAAAACGTGATTCTATGGTTCAAGGGAACACATCTGATTTCGTTCCAAGCCTTCGTATCGAAATTTGTCAGTTTTACAGTCTATTGATTTGAAACCTGTTGTGAATATGTTTAAGATCAAGAAAATTAAACAACTGAGTTTAATGGGAGTGTTCTTTTTTTTTTTTGCTTTTCTTTTTATTTCTATGAGACAAGTGCATGATTGATGACCTCAAAAATTTTGAGGAATGATCAAATTAACAAATGGATTCCCTGTTGCCGTGCGTCTGTTCAGTAATAGATCACAGATGACGTCAGAATGACGTAAAAACAAAGAAGTTGCACACGAGCCGCAGGCGAGTGTGTCACTGTTGTTTTTACCACATTTTGACGTCCTCTGTGATCTATTACTGAACAGACCCACGGCAACATGGAATCTATTTGTTTTATACAATGATCAGAAAAGAAAAAGACCGATACACATACCTGCCTCGAACCGCTTGACCTTTTGAGGATTTGTGCTAGTTAAGGCATTTTTTAAGTCCCAAACCCAACTTTTCATCTTAGCTTCGTCTTTATCTTACTTGTGTACAGTTTCTTCGAAAAGTTTTTTACCGTCTTTTCTTGCTCAAAGAAGAATAAAAGCGAAAACATTTTGCAAAATGTTCAGCGAGTCTCTCGTAGCGAAGACACACGATGGCAACTGTTGTGAAGATTTCTTGTAGTTTAGGCATTGTCAAGTGGTCAATAGCTTTTTTGGTCTCCGTTTCTCCATTTTTCTTTTTCGTAAATAGCTCCTGCTAAACTTTTTCCGAAGCTTTCACTTGCCTCAATCCGAAATAATCTCACAAACATTTTCAAAACCGCGTGCCATGTTGAACAAAACAAAGAAAACAAGTTTCCCGTGACGTCATCCATGTATCTGTACTCTAATAGATCATGAGCAACGACCAATCACAGCGCGCGTAGCATTCACATCATTGTATAGTTCTATGTACATGAAGACGTATAAGGTTATGTTCACACTATACCGGATAGCCGAAAGGAAGACCTATCCGATATGTGACTCTCCACTTAAGACATCGGCGCGGGCGCAGCTTCGTCCCGTTACGGAAATCGCGCCAAAACCACCGTTCTTATGTGTGAACAGTAGCACTATCCGGTGTAATGTAGACATAGCCTGAGGACCAATTAAGATTAGATAATCACCATCTGTGGCTTGTTTTAAACCAGCCTAGTAACAGAACCTATATGTAACCAGAAGCCCTATCCATTATGGTTTTGGTGCCGGCGGGAACGTTATTAGGTATAGTGTGAACACAACCTAAGTAGCTGAGGTGGGAGAAAATATGAAAATGTAACAAAACGGCGTAAACTCCTAGTTCAAAAATTGTAGTAAATGTTTAAGACCAAGAAAATAATAATAAAAAAACCATTGAGTTTTGGGAGTGTTTTTTGTTGCTTTTATCTGACCACTGGTCGATGACTTCTTTAAATTTGAGAAATGCTTGCAGTATCTAAGAAAATATGAAAACATGGCGAAATGGCGTTTACTCTCAGCACAAAAACACCACTGAGTCCCAGTCCCAGTCCCTGGGACTCTGCGACATGTATAACGTATTCTACTGACTACTATCAACGTCTTACTTTAGAAAGCTGGTTTACTAACTTAGAACAAACGCCACTGAATCGTGGCCAACAGTTACCAGCGCCGTACAAACGACTTATTGACGAGATCAAGCAAAACTAACTACGAGAGAATGACAATTTGACTAACAATAGACGACTGTTTAACTGTGACAATAGACGGATCGAAACGCACCAATTACTGATTACGAGTCTTCATAGCCAATAACATCACGGCTTAACTGACAGACGACCAATAACATCACGACGTAATTGACCAATCAAGTCAATAACCAGAGTATAATACCATCAACTGACGTGATACAACTCACTTTGACTCTGAAGATGACTACCGCACAGGATGTCGAAACGTCCGTCACTGTCACAACAACAGTCCTATTCAGGACTACGTTCACCCGGACGATCAAACTCAACCTACCACTGAGTATGTTATGAAAAACGGCGTATTGCATAGCTCATGCGCGAAAGCGAGTTTATATTTTTTTCCCAATTTGCCCTTGCAACGCTCGTGACTCCCACCAAGATTGCAAGGCAAGTGTGATTATGGGCTATAGGAAACATGGACTTCAAGTAAATAAAGCTTAAATTTTTAATTCATTACTCGTTTGTGGTCAATTCTGCCCTTACCTTTCTTGTAGAAAGCCTAGAGACACCCTTTGTTTTGATTCAATTATTAAAACTCGGTAACCGAGCGTTCTCTTCGAATCCTGGGACGTGGGCGCTAAGCACGTCGAGTATTCTTCTAAACAGTGACTGGGTGGGAAACACTTTTCTTTCCAATCTCGAGATTAGATTGCTTCGAGATGTGGGCTATTGTCCAATCGTAGGGACGAATAGGCAATAGAAATTGTTTTTTCAAATTCATGTTCTGTTGGTTAGATCAGAGGAGCCCCTTCCAGTCCCCGGATAGTGCTAAAAATGTCACATTTGAAACCCCCCAGGGGTATGGGCATTTTTAAAAAAAAAAAAATATTCAAAGGGTACAGATTTATTAAAATTAGCCGCTGGTATGAAACGCATTACCAGTAATTAAAATTACCAACTGAACCAGAGAAGCGGCAAATCTCCCAGGCCCCGGATGTTCAAACGTTGGATGGCGCTGTATCCATCGGATAAATCACTATCCAGTGGATAAATTTCAAACCGGAATTTTTGTTGAATGGAAAGCGCCCAGACTCTCCTGTGTGTGATGTGATTTTGGCGCATGACTCAGGGGCACCCAACGACTGTTTTCTGTAGATTATCTGTTCGGAGATCAAGCAAATATTGCCTAGAATTTCCTTTTGTTTGAGGACGACTAGGAATTTCTAGTTGACCGTTCCATTCAGGTACAATTGTCGAAGCTTATCTAATAAATTCCCTACGATTTTCTGAAGTTTAATTTCTCACATTTTACTCCCCATGTTGGGCTAATTTTTGTACAAAAAGGAAACCTAAAATTTCGGATTCAAAAATGTGATGGAGAGATGATTATGAAAAAAATCTCACTTTCGTAAAAATGTTAAATTGCATTTAACATTTTCGGGAAAACAATACTAAAGCCCTTGTCTAGTTCCCCTGATGACTGGTATCGCACAGAATGTATTAAATACGTAAGAACCCCCGGAGCGGGCAACCTTTGTTTCCTTTTTAGGAAATGGGCACAGTGCACCACGCACTTAGCGCACGGGCCAAAGGATTAGAAGCGAACGCTCGGTTATTAGGTATTCGGGCAGAATTGACTAGAAACGAGTAATTTGTATGGGTGGTAGCATGATTTGAAGTGATATTTGGCATAAATACTACGTGTGATATTTCGAAATTGTGTGATAGGGGCATTACCAATTGGAGTACCTTAAGTACAACATCTGTAAGTTAGTTTTGTTTGATAACGAGACACCCTTTTTTTTAAAAAAAAAATATTGGATACGCCCCTGTTCTGTTAAGTACAATTAATAAGCTAAAATTTCATGTAACCAGGATCGTTCATAGCTTTATTACTAATCATTGCTAGTTCTTTGTTATATTTTGATCACATACAAATCAAGAAAATTAGATACCACTTCCCTTCTGCTTAGTGCACGGTTTTGGTGATCACAGATCAAATTTTGTCATCGTGCATCGTGCTTGCACGATAATCGTGCATAAGAAGCCAATAAACCTACATGGAGCCTGAACTCCATTGATGGCGCGCCTTCATGGTGCCTTTATCAAGCCTTAACAGTGCTTTCATCGAGCTTTTTTCAAACAATCGTCGATATATCATCTGAGGAAAAAACAATAAACTGGGATATTTAACCTTGTAAGAAATTCAGTTTTGTATTAACGAAGCACTTTCAATTGCACGAGTTGGATTTATGAGTACGTTTTGTTCTATAATAAAGGTGTTATCGTGCCTCCCTCGTCGTTCTTAAATGACTTATCGTGCTTTAATAAATGGTGTCTTCATCGTGCTCAAATGATGCTTCAAGGACAAAGGCACGATGCACGTAATGACAAAGGACGATAATCGAGCCTCCATGATGCCCGGTTATGTATCGTGCATTGGCAGTTTGGTGGGTTAAAAAATACTCTTCTAACGCAAAGAAGGTGTTTTTTTTTTATTTAATAGCCATGAAAATTTATCGTCAAATTTTAAGCCTGGGAGAAACTTTAGTATATGTGCATCTCGAAAAGCTTTGTCTATTCTGGTCAATACAGTTTTATTGTAGAGGTAAGCGAAATCGAAAGCTAATAACTATTACACTAATAGTAATAATAACAATAATTTGTATTCTGGGAAGTGTTTTGGACACTGGGACGTGTTTTTGGATTTTGGGAAGTGTTATTTGGATTCTGGGACGTGTTTTTGGATTCTGGGAAGTGCTCTGGATTCTGGGAAGCGTTTCAGTTTCTGGGAAGTGTGCTGAAGTGTTCTGTTGACTTCCGGCTCTCCGTTCTCTGTTCTCTCGGCGACTTGCCAGCCCTCAAAACCTCTTTCTCCTTAATTAATCGTGTCTCGTAATAACAAGAGGTCACGGTCCGAAAAAAAGAAAACTGATTAAATTAAATTAGATTAAATTAGATTAAGTGAGAATAGAAAGAATGCAATATCCTTGTTAGGTAATTGTTACCTCTCAGATTAATATATTCCGGATGGCATACTTGAATCGTCATCCACAATGAAAAAAAGGCTGTTTATTCTAGGTCAGTGTCTTGATAGTTCCGGTATCAAAATACCACGTTACCGATACCTAAAACAAGTTCGGCTACTTTCACATATTTCCAACAAATTGCGAATGTCACTGAAATACAAGGCGTTCGTTTTTATGTACGTTTTCAAATGTAGATAACAGGAAATGTAATGAAGCGAAGGTTTTATAAATAGGCAGACTGGAGAAATCAATACGGCATCTCTCATACTGCCTCATTTGCATTATTACTTCAATCCGTCTGGTTTTCTCGGAAAGCTGTTGTCGTGGGCTTCAAAAGAGCTCCGTTTCTTGGAAACCGTCGAGTGTTTGTGTGTGTTTTCAGTCAAGTCTTACTTATTTCGTTGGTATAAATCATCTGGTGTATTTACAATACGGTCTAAGGGCGGTTTTTGTTTTTACTTCTTATAAAAGTTCATTTGTTATTTTCATTGCTTAACAATCTGTAATAGCTTAAGCTGAAAATAGCAAATGTTAATTGGCTAGGATAAAGCTCGACCTTTGATATCAAAATTTCGCTAAAGAAAACTGATGATGGAAAACTACATAAATAAGATTTTTAAAAAAAGCGGAAGGAGAAGAAGAACTTACGAACACTCAAGTAGTAGCTAAGGATGATAGGAATTGCGCGTTATCCAAGAAATCCACCTTTGGTCATGTGACGTCTCGTGATTCTTGAGTTTCTCGGAAAAGGTTCCCTATCAATATCCTTATCATTGAGCCATCATTTAATATGAACTCATTCTTGAAAGAACTTGTTATACACTGATATAACCAGGGAAAGTATTTTTCTTAGCAAAAGATCGCAAAGGTAAGGTTGCATTGCCATTGTGACTCTTAAAAAAGGAGTAAAATTTTACGATAACTTGTTACATACATTTTCAGTGACCCGCTTGCCGAGAACTAGAGCGAGACAATCGCAGCCGGCCTGGTTTCAAGTGTTTTGCAGTTGGCCGACAATTCATGCGGATGTGGTCTCGGTCTTCAGCAACATTTTATCCATGGTTATTTCACGTAGGTACGAAAAGTAAATATCTTGATTTAGCAATTTTTAAAATAGCAGATTGCCTCCTCGCTCCACTACCTTCCGTGGGAACGACGCCGTGCAAAGAAGGCCTTCAGACAGACTGACGTCAAGCTAGTTTAATATTATAATGTTTTGCGTTCGAGGTACAGAACGCAACTCCTAATTTGTGTTGGGTGTTCTGTGCATTATTGAATGCCCTGTACAATTAGTAAGGGAGGTTTTTTCGAGATTGCATTTGTGGCGATACGAATTTACCTCGTTTTGAGGCGATTGCTTACGTTTTGCTTCACTTTGACGCGCTAATGTGGTGATTCATGTGTCCTCGGCGTTCATCTTCCAAACGTTTGCTGTGGTCTGCTATTTGTCTTCGTAAAGTGTACATATTTCAAGGGTTTGCTGTAGGTCTACTATCGATCTTTGTTTGTTAAATCTTCCAAAGCGTTCAACACCCTGGGTAAAATTTTACTTTGGATTAAGCCTTTATATTTTTCAGCATGGTTCGTGGAAAATGTGTGCGACCCCTGGTGCATGCATCAGTGAAACCGAGTTGTGCAGCTCGGCGGCTGTTGTGCCATAAAGAAAATCTACCGAGTTGTGTAGCTCGGCGGCTGTTATGCCACACAAAGTAAATCTACCGAGTTGTGTAGTAGTTCAAAGGCCCTTGTACCACAAAGAAAATTTACCGAGTTGTGTAGCTCGGCGGTTGTTATGCCACACAAAGTAAATCTACCGAGTTGTTGTGTAGTTCAAAGGCCGTTGTGCCACAAAGTATATTTACCGAGTTGTGTAGCCCGGCGGCCGTTGTGCCACAAAGTTTATCTATCGAGTTGTGTAGCTCGGCGGCCGTTGTGCCACAAAGTAAATCTACCGAGATGTGAAGCTCGGCGGCGCCATTTCATCATGACTTGTGATATTTTCGGCACCGGACAAACGAACACTTAGCGCTAGCTCTGTGTTATATATTCGGAAAAACTTATAAACCAGCCGACAGTAGCGCCGCTCTCAAGTCACTGAAATCAACACACTCGACCAAATTACTGAAAAAGTTATTGACGTGATCACACACATTCCACTGAAGGCTTTGATGATTCCCTTGAAACATGTGAGAGGTGTAGTGTAAGTGAACGAGTGTTCAAACACGATTCATTGTGCTCTAGCGTTCACCACAAAAAATGTGGTCTTGGGTCTTTAATATCAACACCACAAGTTAAGAATTAAGACTTGCCAGTAACGTTTCATTTTATAGTAAAGTTCACTAATTGTCTACATGCGGAATTCCCAATAAAAAAAAATAATGATTACATCTAAAACGTTGTAAACTGTTTGCGTTTTAACAATACCTGGCCCGGGTTGCGCGAACCTGGTTGAGATAACCCAGGGTTAGTGCGAAATTTGAATTCAGATGTGAAAGCATAAAAAGTAAATTCAGTTTAATTTATTTTGTCAACAAGTTGATGATTGGATGCTCTTAAAAATAGCAGAGAAAAGTTTCCGAAGAAATGTTTTTGAACAAAACTGAAAAAGAAACCCGGGTTAAACGCTCATCAGGCCTTCGAACAACTGCGCCCTGTAGAACATCTTTAATATTTACACGCCCGACGCACTCTGGCCAGTGTCTCCTCAAATTACCAGCACTTGAGACGAACCATACGATATCCCAAGCCTTCAAAACCTCTATTTAAACTGAGAGGTTTCGCTGTACGTAATCCTTACGTTCAAAATATGCCATAATCATATTTATCTATCGCAAGAACCATCCACTCTTCCCCCTCAACTGCTACCTGTACGCCTAACAAACATATCGAACGCACTCTCCTAAGCTCCGATTACTCCTAGTTTGTACGTGAATCTCATTCTTTCGGGGGCGTCGTATTAAAATTCCGTAACGGCGCTATTCTTTTGGTTGCGTTGGAACTTTACGCTAATTTTAGCGCCGGAATTTTTGCTGATAAATTTTGAAACACAACATGTGGCTAACATTAAATACCGTCGCTTTCACATCACTTCACCGCGCAGCGTTTGCGAAGTTGGGAAATTGGGTACTACGTTACGACGTAGCCAATACAGAATCAACTTGCGAACTTCAAAACGTAATTGTCAACTTTGGCGCGACTGAACTTCGAAACTTATCTTTATATTATCTTTATATTATATTATCTTTATCAGAAATCCGGGGGGGGGGGAGTACTCCCTTATATAAGCCATATAGGTATGTGCCGCCCTAAAGGGTAGGGTTTTTGGGCCGTTTTGGTTTGAAAACGAGCGTAGACTTTTGGTCTGGAATTGGGTATAGTTTACAAGGGAGCTATGGGAGTGTACGAACGTATTTATCGTTTCAATTCCAAATGAGTTTAGAAAGAAAGTGAAAAATGCGAATTCGAAATGGAATTAAGACATCTTTTTTGTTGCTGTTCTAATCTAAGCAATAAATACATAATTACTTAGAACGGGTATAGATTTTACAAGCCAGGTCTGAAAACGGGTGTGAAAAACGACATTATTTGGACGTGATAGTTTGAAAAATGGTTAGAGGGTTCGAAACCATTCAAAAATGAAAACAGCTCAGCAGTTTAATTACCGAGAAAGACAGTGAGAAATATTTTCGATCCGCTTCTTACGAACAGGGAGCGCTCAGCCTGGAGTTGGTGGGAACAGAGGAATAGCAAGGACAGACGATGTTATATTGTAGATTTCTTAAGAGTTGGTTTATACGCAAGAACTCGGAACTTACAGAACATTACGCTGAATTCGAAGTAGCAATTTACAATGCCCAGAGCAGAATAACTCCTTTCATGTCAAGGAATTTCTTCAGGTACTGTCTGTGGCTATAACGACTGATAAATTTGCGAACTTCTGAGCGATTTAGGTTGTAAATCTTGAGTTTACATTTGTTTGTCAAGAAAAAAGTAGAGTATTCTATCCAATTGCCTGTAGTTGTTTTCTCAAAGGAGTTGCTAATAAATGAGGTAGTTTGCAGTTCCCAGTTTATAGCAGACTCGTACCCAGTCGCTATTTAAGTGTTTTTTGGGGTGAGAGAAGATTGGGGATTAGGTTCCTTCGTCCCTTCCCATGAGACCCCGCTCGCGCCTCAACCTAATCCCCAACCACTCGCCCGTTTAGACTTTGAATGGAGACCATTTAAAGCTGAAACAGGGGGAAAGACGTTTAAGAGAGCTTTCAACTCGACCACTCGGTTGCTACACTTACTACAGCTACTACAGCTATTACACTTACTACAGATACTGCACTTACTACAGATACTGCACATACTACAGCTACTACACTTAAAGATACTACACTAACAGATACTTCAGTTACTACACTTACTACAACTACTACGCTTACTACAGCTAGTACACTTACAACAGTTTCTACACTTACTTCATTTAGTAGTGATCATGACATGGGTGTAATCCTGGACAATATACGATGTTTTACATGAAGTACACACCAGAATTCTAAAAAAAAAACAACAACAACAACAACAACAACAACAACAAAAAATCTCACAGTATAAAGAAATTAGAAACCGCTTCCTTCAACAACATTAATTGAAGAGGGTTTCACAGCTTCGTTAAGTTGCGGATAAAGTTGTCGATGAGATTGTTAAAATCAAATGGCATAGGATTATGATGTCCCTGTGGCTGACCGGGAAAACAGTACAGTGCATTGTATGTCGTTTATCTTCTTCCGAACTCGAGCCGCTAGAATCACTGGAATATTCTTTCGCCCGTCTTGCTTTCTTGATCTTTTTGTGTCTGCTATGTTTAGACTTTTCAGGGCCGTAGCTAGGTTTTTTGTAACGGGGGTGGCGGGGAGAGCATTATCGCGAGTGCCGAAGGTACGAACCTTGTAGGGGGGTCTGGGGGTATCCTCCCCCAGAAAATTTTCAAATTTGGAATTTTTAGCACTTGTCATGAGATATGTCTCCTAAAAATCGACCTCGAATATGAAAATGGAAAACAATTGTAAGTCACTATAATCAAAATTATTGAGTCTAAAGAAAACAAATCCATCCACAGACTTCATGTGTCTGGCTCAACAGGTCCGGGGAGGGCAGCTGCCCCCTTGTCCCCCCGCTAGCTACAGCTCTGCTTTTTTTGTTGTTTTTGCGGTAACGAGTCAGAGGGAACCTTGCCGGGATAATTTTGACATCATCTTTTTCAATAACTTCGGTCTTTATGGGCGATAAATCACTGCTATCAAACTGCAGCGTCGACTTAATTGTGCCTGAAGTTTCCTCACAGTCTGAACCAACTCCTGCGGCATTCTTCTTACTCTTAGAAATCAAAATATTCAATTGTTCCGCTTGTTTTTCGGAAATTAGCTTCAGTATAAGATGGCTGGTAACATTATTGACCTCTAAAACTTGCTTTTTAGGGTGAGTAGAATAAGTCGAATAACTATTCAGTTTCCCGTTAAAATATTCCATAAACCGTCTAGTTCAGAAATCGGGATGAGCTTCCAACAATTCCACTAAACTTGCAAACTTGTCCAAACTTCTAGACCTATCGTTTAAGTCTTCTTTTTTGTTAATTAAAAAAAATAACGCTTTATTTTACCACCTGTCTTTCAGATGAATTATGAAGCGATTTTACTCAGTTGAAGATTGATTTTGTCTTGCATAATGAGTAAGTAGTATAGTGATTTGTGTTCAATATCTGTCCAAAAAGTTTTACTCATGCTTCGGATTGAGACCCTCCCAACTATGAGCACAGTTCGTGATACACCAATCGTCAACAACCACGGTGGGCTTATTCACGCGCATATCTACGCTTAATGTATGAAAAGACAAAGGGCCAGTTCCCCCGGGACCTCTACTGGGTAAACAAAACATACAAGCTACAGAGGTCTATTCCATTCCATAACCTTCTACATCATCCCTTCCCATCACCCCTCCTATTTCATTCCATACTTTTCTTAACCGTCTCATCCTCTCCTATCCCATCTGATCCCTGTCTGTCCCATCCCGTTTATTTAATCTTATTCCATCTCATCCCAATGCACCCCAACCCGACGTGTAACCTATTTCATCCCATCTTATCATTATCATAATTATTATCATCATCATCGCCATCGTTATCATCATCATCACCATCATCATTATTCTCGTCCTTATAATTGACCGATGCCCTTCTTTGACTAAAGATGTCATCTCTGGAAAGCTATAAGTGAATTAAGCATTCAGTATGATTGGTGTAAGAGGATGACGATAGGCGACCATGGGAGAAGTGGTTTGTGCCTGTGGTAAAAACATTTCAAGTAATTATAGTGAGTCAGAAACTCTATTTTATCATTCTAGCCTAAAAGCCGGGATATTTATTTATAGTTACTTTTGAAGCTTTTTCCCCAGGTTTTAATCTGATTCAGCAGTTGAAAATAGCCTTGGAGCAGTACCCGGATGATGGACAGATTCTGAAGGTGAGGCAAAGGTTATTAAAATGCTTTAATCTCAACTCATTAGCGCCAGCCTGATATATGAAATATTACTTAACGTATCAATCGTGCCTCCCTCCAAAGAGGTTGAATTGTGAAACATTCAGTAGCGACCACTTTCACGTCTTGATATCGCCCCAGGCCCGGTTGTCGAAACGTTACATAGCGCTTTCGACCGGATAAATCTATGTAACAGATAAGCATTAGGAAAACCAATTGCACTATCCAGTGGATAGAGATTTATCCGGTAGATAGCGTTATCAACCTTTTGAACAACTGGGGCCAGATGTTAGATAATTTATAGCGGGGGCGCATTGGCCTCTTGTGCAATAAAAATGTATCAGGCCTTTGTTTCTTTTCCCTATTCTCAAAAAAATAAATAAATAAAAACGCTTGATGGCAGTCTGTAAAGGTATGTAGAGGATAATAATACATGCCGCGCGGAGATACAAAATTTATCTTCGAGTGTTGAAAAATATTTCACGAGTGGGCGCAGCGAACGAGTGAAACATTTTTTCAACACTAGAAGAGAAATTCCGTATCTCCAAGCGGCCATTTAATGTTCTATTTATTATACAAACACCAACGAACTGCCAAACCATTTCACTTCAAAGTTTTTTTTTGGTGTGAAAGGAGCGATCTATTAAGTAGCCATAGCAATGGTGATATTTTCACACGTGAAGATATCAAGTTTTCGTGCGAAAGCTCACCTGGTATTTCATTGGTGTTTATATAATAATTAAAAATATCTAATGAATACTTAGTTGGGTTTATTTGTATCAGGAGCTCATTCAAAATGCAGAAGATGCTGGTGCAAGTCAAGTTAAATTTCTTCATGACCGTCACAGCTATGGAAAAGAAAAACTACACAGCAAGGAACTTGCTAAGTTTCAGGTCAGCCTACACTGTCTACTACCTATCTACTTATTTATCAGTTGGTATTAATCTGCAACAGTTTTTAAGAACCCTGGCCCAATTTTAGAACTTTACTCAAGACTCAACGACGTCATATAAGGGAAAAGAAAAATTCAAAAATGTTTTTTGAGTGCAGTTTATGTGCTTTTTTCACTGCTAATTGAGCAAAATGTGTTACTCACGACTACCCGCAAGTAGCTTTAAAGAGTAAGCTTTGTTATGGGAAGAAATAACAGCTCGATCCGTGTATTTTTCGAAGAAATGGGAGTTATTTGGTCGAAGTGCAAGTTACGAATGGCGTTTGCAAGCAAATTAGCATTCCGTTTGCTTTTGCTTTTGGTGTAGCAAAACTTACAACTCTATTGCTCTCTCAATTACAAAACTGTTGCTCTTTTTAAATCAGCTAACTGTAAACGCAATATTCTTAACAGGGACCTGCACTTTATACTTACAATAACGCCGAGTTTAAGCACAGTGACTGGGAAGGTATCAGAATGCTTTTTGAGAGCGAAAAGGTCAAAGATCCAGTAAAAAAGGATTGTTTTGGCCTGGGGTTCAAGTCAGTGTTCCATGTTACAGGTAAGAACGCGTTCACTGAGGCGGTTATTTATTTCTTTCTCTGAACCGCAAAACTAGCCACCAAAAGACCCCCAAAAACGTGCATTAACTCCAATTTATACACCAATACATTCTAAAACGGAAAAGTCAGAAGCTATAATTTAATAATAATGCAAGAATATTTTTAGCCTAAAATCGGTAGAACAATAAGAATATCAGCCTGGGCAGGAAAAACAACATTCTCTTTAAAAGAAAGAGTGTACTACCTTTTTCAATACGCTACAAGTTGCCTTGGAAAAACTGTTCTGTTCTGTTTTAAATCGAAGACTTCACTTGTATTTTGAGGAAAATAAGATATTACATAATTCCCAAATTGGCTTTTTGCCTGAAAACCGCACTGCAGACCATGTTTTCACTCTAAGGACCCTAATAGATAAATATGTGCATTATCACAAGGAAAAAGTCTACGCTTGTTTCGTAGATTTCCGCAAAGCGTTTGACTCTGTTTGGCACGAAGGATTGTTTTATAAGCTGCTTAAAACGAATATAGGAGGAAACTTGTACAACCTCATGAAAAGTCTTTATTGCAACTCGACATGTTCCATCAAAATCGGTGAAAACAAAACACAGCCTTTTTCATATTCCAGAGGTGTACGTCAAGGCTGTATTTTAAGCCCTCTTTTATTTAACCTCTATTTAAACAATCTACCACATTTATTCGAAAACACCTTATCTGACTCATTTGTTCTTCCAAATGGGAAAAAAATAAATTCACTTTTCTACGCAGATGATTTAGTTATTCTATCAAGATCGAAAACTGGATTACAGAACTGTTTAAATGCGCTTTCCTTGAATTGTGACAAATGGAAGCTAAAAATTAATCCGAAGAAAACAAAAATTATGATATTCCAGAAACGCCCAAAAAAATCTATTGACATCAAATTCAACATAGGCAGTGAGTCAATTGAAATTGTCCAAGAATACACTTATTTAGGTACACGTTTAACTCCAACGGGAAACTTCACACTTGCTCTCGAACACTTAAAAGAAAAGGCCCTTCACGCGTTGTCTAGTATTCGGAAGCGGACAATTCTTAACAAACTTAATCCTAATACTGCATCCCAAATTTTTGACACCATGGTATTCCCAATCTTGAGTTACAACAGCGAGGTATGGGGAATGTACACCAAGCAAGATTTTAAAAAATGGGATAGCTCCCCAATAGAAAAAATCCACCTCAAATTCTGTAAACGTTACTTAGAGGTTAACAATAAGGCCTCTAACATAGCTTGCAGAGCTGAACTTGATAGATTGCCGCTGCTTATCCCTATAAATCAGAAAATTATGAAATATTTTGTTTACCTTAACAACAAAGATAATGACTCTATAGTCAAACAGTCTTTCCTTATGTCAAAGAATCTACATTCGATGAATAATTCAGGATATTTTTCCAATTTCATAAACATGTTTGAACAATACAATCTAACCAGTTTAGATGCTGAATCTCTAGATAATGATAAAATTAGACGATATACCGCAGAAATGAGAGAGAAATATCTATCTTTTTGGCGGCACAGCCTTGAAAATTCAAAAAAACTAGAATTTTATAAAACTTTTAAAGAAGAATATTCTACATCTGATTATCTCTACCAGCTAAGACATTATGACGAACGACAGAATTTTGTTAAATTTAAAATAAGTAATCACAAACTTATGATTGAACATGGTCGATACCAAATCGATCATTTGCCAAGAGAAAATAGATTATGCCCCTTATGTAACTCAAATCAGGTAGAAGATGAGATTCATTTCCTCTTTCAATGTAACAAATACTCAGTAGAGAGACAGGCCTTTATTAATCAAATCAATCGAATAATACCTGACTTTGACAAGAAATCATCTCCAGAAAGCATAAAACTGATAATGAATTCGAAGGAACATCATGTAAATAAGTTAGTTATGAAGTTTGTTTCCTCGTGTATGAAAATACGTGATTCATGGTTAATAATGTAACTGAATTTTTCTAGATTATTATTAGTGCCGTTTGTTCTAATTATTTTGATTGTCATATGCATGCTTTTGCAATACTGTAAAGTGATGCGGTCATGCGAATAAAGCAATTTATTACTTACAAGTGTGGTACATCCAATGCAAATGACAATAGCGTGTAATATTAAAATTAATAGGTTCACTTTGTTAATGTTAAGCCTGGTCAAGTAACTAAACTTCATCTCTAGTTGATTCTCATATCGCATTCTTACTTAACCACAGATCTACCAAGCATCATGAGCACCTCGCAGATCGGCGTAATTGATCCACACGAGAGATGCTTTGAAGAAGGACTTACAGGATATAGCTGGGACATAAGAGATGACAGTGATATCATGAACACCATACCAGACCAGTTTGCTCCTTACAGGGGAGTATTTGACGGCCCAGAGGACATTTTCACCACCGGCTCATACAAGGGTACTCTTTTCCGCTTTCCACTACGAACTGAGCCGTCCAAGTTATCAGAGACTTTGTATTCTGCCGAAAAGATTAACGATTTGTTCCATAGCTTCATGGCTGATGCCCACTTGGTTCTTCTGTTTATGCAACATCTTGAAAGTATTGAACTGTATGCTCGTGAAGAGTTAGAAAAGGAAGCCAGAATGTTTCAAGTCAGAATATCCGAGGCAAGCCTTCCGTTGGTACGAGAAAAGAGAAAGGAGTTTCAAGAAGCAGTCCCTAGCGGTCAGCTTTTGCCCCACTCAGTCCACGTCACTTATCCAATTACGATTGAGACAGTACAATATCACCAAGGGGTAGAAGCAAGCAAACACAGTCATTCGTACCTTGTAACCAATTATGTTTGTGGCGGGGATTTATCGTCTGAATTTCAAGCGCTTGTTGTGGATCCAAGTCTCAGCTACCTACCCTTAGTTGGCGTTGCCATGGCATTGCCCTCAAGCCCCCAGGATCCCGTCCCAGAAATTCAAGGTCACGTATTTTGTGTCTTGCCGTTACCGGTGCCAGCCGGAAAGACCAGTCTGACAGGTTTACCAGTGCATGTGAATGGCTTCTTTGCCCAAAATCAGAATAGAGGTCATATCAAGTTTCCAACCGCTGAACAGGAAGGTCACCCTTTAACTGACAAATCCTTAAAATGGAATCAGTGTCTTTTAGAGGAGGCCATTCCCCGAGCCTATGCCATGATGATTTTAGAAGCCATCAACGACAAGAGCTTCAAAGTGCAAGCAGCGACCGTTTACCAGTAAGTGATAACTGTAAGAAAGTGTAAAGCCAGGGGTCAATATAATAAAACTTTCACAAGTATAATTGACAAGTAAAGTTATTGTTTTGGAGTCTGAAAATAAAAGCTACACTTGACAATATTCTAGTAAAAGCTTTATTAATTTGACCCCAGTATAATCTGCGAACATAATTCCCCGTGGTTGCTTTCTTTCTGCGGACCAAGTAGTCCCTTCTGTTTATGACGTATAAATGGAAGCACCCTTTCTAAAAGGCAATTATGATGAAACGTTAGCATCTCATCCATGAAATTGTATTCTACATAAGTTGGAAAACCAATAGCTGCCTTACCTCTAAGTAGTACTAAAGCTAAGACTTTCATATTGTCGCTACAATCGTTAAAATAGACCAGCTATCTTAACGATTGTAGAAGAGTTTTGTCCATACAGTCGAACCTCCACTATCTGCCACCTCTCTACAACGGCCACTATATTTTGCCCGGCGGACAGTCCAAACATTGACTCTTATTTAAACCTCTCTACAACGCAACGGCCACTAACACCTGTTACCAACTGCCAAATATCCTCCTCGACAAGTCAGCGACCGATGAAAAAGTCGACAATGGTCATAAAATTTGATCCGTATGGCACGTTGTTATTAGCCTGTTCCAGGCTCTCAGATAGTGGGGAAGACACGAAAGAAAAAGGCACGCGAAAAAGTGGCGGGGCGGTAAAAAGGAAAAGGAAGGAAAAGAGAGAGCCTGTAATCATTTCTTTTACGACCCTCTTCCGCCCACTTTTGGTACGTTTGATATTATTAGATTTCGGCTGTTAAACTGTTGAAATGGCAATGAGTTGGAATCTTTCTCAAATTTCTCGCGAGATTATTTTGCGTGGCGCTAATCCCTTATGTGAGTGTGAGCAATCTGGAGTGTAAAAAGCGAGTCGGTAGGCAACACACGACTTTTATCTCGAGCCCAAATGGTGCTTGTTTCAGCGAATATTTTCTCTTACAGGTAGATAATGCTCCGGAGGGGTTTACACTTTGACTGAGCAAACTATATGATTTTTGCAACCTGTTTCATGCTGAGTGGTCGTGAGACGCATATTGATTTTCTGAGGTTATTGCTTCTGGTCGGCATGATTGATGATTTGCCCTCTGATGCAACAGCGTTTTCGTTGAACTCTCGGGAAATGTAAGGTTCTTCATTGCGGCTAAATAAGGGTCTTAGGTTGTTTATTTTTCTCCAAAGGCCCCCTTTGATCTGAATAACTGAAAGCGATTTTCGTTTGTCCGTCAATGTGATGGTCTCCTACAATGAGTTTCGTCACGCTGGGCCCAGCTCGTTAGTGTTTTTGCAAGATGTTAAATTCTCACGGATAGTGATTCACAGATACAAACTTCGAAAAATGGATTGCAGCTTAAACTGAAGCTACTTTAAACATGGAAAACTACGTTGTAAGTCAGTCAAGATTGCTCTTAAGCAATTATTTTTAAACTCCAGCTTGTTCTTCTAAAGTGATCTAAAAATAATGTGAGTCTGGACTGGAGCGCGTAGATAACTCCTTCTTGCGACTGTTCTGTTATTGCCACTTTGTTATCAAGCAAGACCGAAACCGGTCGGCAGGCTTACAAAAACATCTTTTCTACGCGCCGAGTTCACAAGGCAGGTCTTCTCTTCCTTCCTCAGCGCTCCTATGTGCGGGAAATCTCGTAAACTGAATTCGTTCAACACAGGAGTTGTCATGGATTCCTCTATTTCACTCGCGTGGACGCCGCACGCCATCTTTGTAAGTGACAGGAACTACCCGCTTTGAGAGTGTTGATATAATCTGTCAAATCTGGCCAGTCAGAGGGTATACCAGGAGCTGGTATACCGGAACGGGTCTTTTAACGAAATGATTACAGGCTCCACCGCCCCTCCTCTCCCCAGTTTCCTCCCGTATTATTTTCGTGTTTGCGCTTTCTCAATTCAGCGGACCCGACTATCTCGGAGCCTGGAACAGGCTACGTTGTTATTGCCGATTGCATTTTGACTTTGTTTCATGTATACTGCAGTAAGCATAATTTGTGTACAATACTTATCGCGAATGTTGCGAACCCCGCTCGTTTTGTCACGTTGACATTTTGATTCAAAATCTTAATTCACGTTTTTTATGTGTATTTTATCTCTCTATATTTTTTATGATTGGATTACCATTATGGGACTCACTAACCATGACATAAGCACAATAAACATGTACTCCTCCCAAAAAATTGTCATATTACACCACTACCTCCCCATAACTGCCATCTCTCTACAACGGCCACTTTCTTCTGTCCCCAAGGTGGCCTTTGTGGAGAGGTTCGACTGTATATTCGCTGTGTTACCTGGACATATTTCTCTGAGTTGCTAGTCATCATATGGACACCAGCATCCTTGAGGAGATAAATCGCTTCGATATTTCATTATGCTGCCTCCAACGAAATTGCATTGGCCTCTGTCATTGCACCCATAACCTCAACAACTAAAATTTTTCATTCATTTGAACAATGATGATTCATTTACTTTGTTACAGAGCGTGGCCAGATTTCATACGAGTCAACCAGAAATGGAAGAGCGTTGTGGAACCATTGTTTCGGATCCTTAAAGGCAAGGAAATTGTGTACACCAAAGTCAATGGGGGGAAATGGCTCCTTGCTGAAAATGCAATTTTCAACCAGGTACCTGAAAAACATCTTAAAGAGCTACTTCAAAGTGTCTTGCTTGCAGCGAACGTTCCAGTTGTCTCTGTACAAAGCCATGTTATGGATGCCATCAGCTCTTTTATCGACGCTAAAGATATCAAGAATATCACAGCTAGCGCCATGAGAAAAGAATTGAGGAACGCTTCAGCTTGTTATAAAAACCTTATGAGGCAAGAAAAGCTGCAGCTTCTTCAGTTCTGTTTACAAGATCACCAATATGACGACCTTGGCGGCCTGGAACTTTTGCCTCTCTCCAATGACACATTCACCACCTTTTCAGCCCGTGCCCACGAAATCTACATCAGCTCGCCTGAGCATACTCAAGATCTTCTACCTGGCCTAGAGCACCGCTTCTTGGATGGAATGGTGGATTCAGACATCCGTCAAAAGCTGAATTGCGCAGCCAGACAAGGTCAGTCAAAGTACAAGGTAGCACTGCTCGGAGACTCCTCTTTGTGGGTGACACCATTTACCGAGGGGAAATTTTTCAGGATTTATCATTAGTGCAAAGTTTCATGCCCTCGTCATCCCGCCTGCCTCAATTCTTGGCGCTAATTTTCTGGTTTTAAATCGGATTCAAGAATACTAGGTTATCCGTTTGCGAGTCCTTTTAATCCCGTTGAGCAATGTAGTAATTTGAAAATTTAAGTTTGGAAATGATTAATCTCCTTCATAACCGTTCTAGCTTAATCCCTTTAAATGCATATATAGTCCAGATGATTGATACAATGTGTACCAAGCTACCAGTACCAATTTGGTTATTAACAACGCCATGATATTATCTTTTAGTTGTTTATTTTTTTTGTCCCGCGCTGACATACAAAGATGCCAACGTCCATCTTTCAAATAATTCAGAAGCTGTGTCTTGTTAATAGTTATCTTAATTCGAAGGGAGTACCTGAAAACAGTAGATAATTTTGACAGCGGCAGGCACTCCCTCTTTACGCTAATGATTTACTTTCATAGAATGCACCCAGCTACGACTTCTCGCCGAAACCGACGTGATAGTTCTACTTAAAGAATTTCTACCTTCCGAGTGGAGTCAAGGAAAAACTGTTCTGTGGCACCCAGAAGACAAAAACCACAACCATCCCCCAAGAGACTGGATCGAGCTCATTTGGAGATACGTTCGCGACCATTTCTCTACTACAGAGAGGCTTCACCGACTTCAGAACTTTTCCTTAATTCCAGTCAGCATGAAACAGTCAACTGTTACTTTGAGGCCACTTAATAATCCTTCCACAATCGTGATTAAAAGCTTGGGTGGGGACGTCATCGATGATGCTTTGATGCATGTCTTGACAAAGATGGGCGGGACTGTCTTGACTGATTGTCCGGACTTTATACTTGATCACCCCTCTGTCCTTGATACCTTTGTGCATCGTCCCAATGTCCATGGCATTTTTAAGACAATAGTGAACTTAGACTCCAAGTTTACCACTAAAAAGTTGTCCGAAGTCGTGAGAGGGGTTTCTGCAAGAGAAAAGCGAAGTTTGAGATCGTTCCTTGCTAATGTTAAACCAGTGCAGGTAGGAAAAAAAGAAAGAATTCTCATGTGCTCTCTTCCGATTTTTGAGACGTTCTCCAAAAGGTTTGTGTCCAAAAATGAAGGTCTGCCAGCAGCGGGTATCGAATCTCTTCCCATTCAACCGAGACAGGAACTCATTGACATTTCTCAAGAAGAATCTAGGAGTCTAGCTCTCCTTCTTGAAGTTCGGATTCTTAAACCAACAGAAGTGCTCTGCGAAGCAGTATTTCCTGACATCCAAAACGGCAAGTATAATGGAGGGCAGATTGATAAGTTAATGTCCTATGTGCTCACGCATTTTGCAAACACCATTCGTTCCGATGCTTTCTTCAAGCGGGATATGCAAGCGTTGCCATTCTTGCCAAAGGCAAATAAGAGTCCTCGGGTGAAGACATCGGATGTCTTTGATCCCAGAAGTGAGAGCTTAAGGAAAATATTTGTCACGGAAAATGTTTTTCCCGTCGGCCAGTTGTATAACAATCCCATCGTCCTAAACGTTTTGGAAGAAATTGGAATGAAAAGCGAATCCAATATCACTGTGAAAGACCTCCTTCAAAGCGCTGTAAGCGTTAGTGTGCTTTCAGACCCTTCAGCAGCAAGACAGAAGTCTCATGCAATTTTGCAGCATCTTGAACGTCATCCACAGAAACTTAAAAGCAAAATTGATGGAGAAGAGTTGGGATCGCTACTGATGAAAATCCATTGGCTGCCACGGTTGCGCCAGAAAACCGCAAATTTCCCGCCTTCACTCCCGTGGTTTGAAGCAGGAAAAGGAGAAAGACCCTTTTTCCAGCCTTCTGAACTGAAGAGCCCTCAACTGATCAATCTCATCGGAACAGTTAAACCGGTTATCGACTTTGAGTACTCAACTGAAGTCGCGGATTACTTTGGCTGGCTGAAGAAACCAGACGTCGCTGATGTAGTTAAGCATTTGCAGAAGGCAGTCAGGCATTACAATGAGGAAGAGAAGGCGTATTACAGTGTTTTGGTAAACGAAGTCTATTCGTTTTTGAGCAGTGCAAACTATGATGAAGTCTCAGAAGCACTAGAATATCCACAGTTCAACTGGGTGTGGAATGGAGACGGCTTTTCCTCCCCTAGCCACGTGCTTGCCATTGAGCCAGCCATTAACCTCGCACCGTTCATTCGCATTCTTCCTCCGAAGATGATGAAACACTCTCAGATGTTCGCCCACTTTGGCATGCGGACAAAAAGTGATCCATTTCTTCTAGTGCAAGTTCTTGACTTGATAAAACACAAGTACGATGATTGTAATTCGCCATTTGCAGCCTCTGAAGTAAAACACGATCTCCAGTTATCGGTCGACATTTTGAACGAGTTGGCAAGTCAGGAATTATCGCCTAAGGTCCAGGGAAAGATTCTTTTTCCTGTCCGTGTAAAGGACAAATTGAAAGTTCAGCTTGCACCAGTCGAGCACTGCATGTACAATGATCAAAAAGAGGAGCTGCACAGTGAAGGCGAGGATGGAGAGCCTAAATACTATTACGTGCATTCTAATGTACCTAACAACACTGCTGTTCGACTTGGTGTACCATCGTTAACAAATAGACTGTTGGACCCTGATGAGCTATCAATTGAAGAAGAGTTTAGACGGGAGGAGAAGCTTAGTACTCGATTGAATCGACTTCTAGAAGACTACAAGGATGGTCTTTCAGTGCTAACAGAGCTCGTGAAAAACGCAGATGATGCTGGAGCCACTGACGTTAGATTTCTTTACGATGAAAGGACGAACGAGGATGCTATGACGTTTCTCATTGACGAGGGAATGAAAAAATGCCAAGGTCCCGCTCTCTGGGTGTACAACGATGCAACATTCAAGGATGAGGATTTTGTCAACATCACAAAACTTAATGAAGCAACCAGTGTGTATGACACTGAAAAGATCGGTAGATTTGGACTTGGATTTAATGCAGCGTATAACCTTACAGATGTGCCGATGTTTGTAAGTAAGAACTATTTTGTCATACTTGATCCTAACACATCTCACCTGGGAACTGCCATCAAGGACACAAGAAAGACATGTATGAAGATTAATCTCAATAAAAACGTCAGAAACCTGCAGACCTTTAAAAATCAGTTTAAACCGTTCAATGGCGTATTTGGCTGTGATTTGAGCCTTGACAAGGAAGACTACTCGTACGATGGTACGCTTTTCAGATTTCCATTGAGAACAAGGGAACAGGCAGCAGTCAGTGAGATCAGAGACAAGTTTTACGACGACCACGAAATGAGGAAACTGTTTGAAATGTTTCTCGAGAAAGCAAACACGGTTCTTCTTTTTACGCAAAACGTATTCCGCGTTGGAATTTACTTTTTACCAAAATCATTAGGGCAGAATCCACAACCGTCGCTACTGTTTCAGGTAAACAAATCACTCGCCCAAGGAGGAATACTGAGAGAAATGTCTTTCCCTATCGCACTACCAGACACTTCGCACAAACTAAGTGCAGAACAGAAGAAGTTGTTGGTGCAGTCTAATTTTCTTCAAGCATCATCCAAGGTTAAAATAATCCCCAAGAGGAGAGGAGTCAAACCAACTGAATTCCCTGAATCATCCATTGTCGTTGATGTGGAATGCCTTTTAACTCAGCTTGGAGCCAGTTTATTTCAAAAAGAGAAGCCCCCTGGAAGGAAACGAGAAAGCTGGTTGATCGTGTCCTCAATGGGATGTGGAGAATCAATGACGTTTTCTGAAAGCGATCCTAATCTTCTTCCGTCCGGAGGCGTAGCTGCTCAGCTATTTAGTGTGGACTACAACACCTTTTTGCCCACACCAGCAAAGAATGGAACGGTTTTCTGCTATCTTCCACTACCGATTCACAGTGGCCTGCCAGTTCACATAAATGGTGAATTTGCAGTAGATTCTCACAGGCGTCGTTTGCAGGGCAAACTTGAAGACGACAAGACATGCTATGGCGAGGAATGGAATAATGTTCTAATGACTGATTCCATATCTACTGCGTATCTGTGCCTCCTTGAGGACTTTAAGAAAATTCTCCCTGAAGACGGATCTTATGTTTTCCATTCACTGTGGCCAAGGGCTTCTGACGTAAGCGAACAATGCTGGTCTATAACACAGTCATTCTACAAGCAAATTGCTAATGGATCTCATGCTCTTTTTTCCAATGGAAAAAAATGGGTTGACATTACTCAAGTGGTTTTTCTCCACCCAGACCTTCGAATGGATCCTGAAATTGGAGAAATTTCGTTTGCTGTGTTTTGTAACTTCCCTAAAGGAAATGACGTGGTGATTGATTTGCCAGCCGCAGTATTCCAGTCTTTTGAACGGTGTGATCTGTTTAATGTGCTGAGAGGTAAAACATACGACAGGCTTCGGTTTTTCCGTGATGTTTTCTTTCCAAACATTACAAGGGTTACTTCAGACCAGCGGGATGTTCTTGTGCTGTATGCACTAAATCAAAACAACGAGGAGTTGGAAGACTTGATAATAAACAACGCCTGCATTCCCGCTTCACCTGACGGAAAGATGCTCAAGCGACCGAGACAGTTAGTGAATCCCAACAAAGAATCTTCCTCGCTGTTTTTCCCAGACGATGGTAGGTTTCCCTTTGGCGAGGAGAATACATTTCGCAACCCACAAGTGCTTGCCAAACTAGAGGTACTTGGAATGAACTCACACGATCTTCCTTGGGAAGATATTGCAGAAAGAGCAGAGAGTGTCCAACGACTTAATTCAGTGGACAGTAAGGCGGCAGTAAACCGTGCTAAGTTTTTGATAGAATTCGTACAAAAGAAGTTGAAGCTAAAAGATAAAGGCCCCTCGGAAGGCGTCATTTCTCGCATTGTCAAGGCTGAGTTTCTCCCAGTACTAGATAGACCGAAATCATTTCCCCTTCGCTGGAGAAGCGAAGATTATCGAATATCTCGAAGGCTTTTGGCAGCCCCAAAGGACGTCTTTCTTCCTTTCGCCAAATACCTGGTGTGTTGTACGGAGTTAGTTGTCGACCTAGACATCCCAAAGAGAGCGACAGAATTGCTAAGATTACTCGAAAAAAGAGTTACTACAGAGCACGTGATGAAACAACTAAGCGAAGCCATTTCCGCCAGCATTGGTACACTGGATCGTAAAAGTTTAGACGAAGTGAGCCGCGTTTGCACGGAGGCGTATTCTTTTCTACAAGAAAATATTGCCAACTGTACGTCCTCCGTTAAGGAATTCCTGTCTACGAAGCCGTTCATTTTAGTTGGAAGGCGCTTTCTGTCCGCAGATGAGGTCGCCTTTGAGGTGAAGGCAGATTGTTCCCCTTTCCTTAATAAACTTCCAGAAAATTTATCGGATTCTTACGCCAAACTCCTGAGATTCAGTGGTGTTAGAAAGCAATTCGACGCGAAGGAATACATTTCAGCTCTTCGAAAAATAAAACAACGGTTTGCAGAAACACAACTCGATGAGCAAACCTTGCAAGTGGCAGTCAATATGGCTATCCAACTTGGGGAGACTTTGAGACATTGTAATGAAGAATGGTATTCCGAGGAGGAAAGGTCGACTCATATTTATCTTCCTGATGCTGGTGGGAAAATGCTTGCGGTAGCTGACCTTTGCTACAAGGATTGTCTTTGGATGCCCGATGATCCAGAGGAACAGTTCATTTATGAAGAAATTCCCTGGTCGACCTGTGAACAACTGGGAGTGAAAACACGCCGAGAAGGGGCCTTGCAACAACACGATATTGGGTTTCCTTTTGGGCAAAAGGAAGAGCTAACAAATGGATTGAAACGGATTTTGACAGGCCACCAAGGCGAGAAAGAGCTTTTAAAAGAGCTTATTCAGAATTCAGATGATGCACAAGCAACCGAAATTTGCTTTATCAAGGATCCTAGACACCACCCTAATGAAAGAGTGTTCCAAGAAAGTTGGAAGCCTCTGCAAGGTCCTGCACTTTGTGTGTATGTCAACAGACCGTTTACCAATGCGGATATTGAAGGAATTTGTAACCTTGGCAAGGGCAGCAAAGGAGAAGATCCATACAAGACTGGTCACTATGGAGTAGGGTTTAATGCTGTGTACCACCTGACTGATGTGCCGTCATTCAGGTCGAAAGGTGAGGAAACTGGAGATGTTTTCTGCGTGTTTGACCCTCACTGCAAGTACGTTCCGTGTGCAAGTGATGCAAAACCAGGAAGAATGTACAAAGACATCCATAGGTTGAAGAAAAAGTTTCCAGATGTTTTTCCCTGCTATCTTGAAGAGTTGTTTCCCATAAAGAATGCAACGATGTTTCGATTTCCGCTGAAGTCCCAGGAAATGGCTGAAGAATCCAAAATATCAAAGAAACCTGTTTCCGTGCATCAACTCGATAGAATGATGAAAGATCTGAAGATGGAGATGTTTGACGTTCTTCTGTTCGTTAACAGTTTGAGGAAGATTAGCTTTGCAGGGATAGACAGAAGTGAAAAACTGGCAGAGTTCTACTCCATTGAAGTTGTTATGACTCAAGAAGATGAGAGGAAAAGGCAGTGTTTCGCTGATTACATGAATCAAGTTGGAAAGCAAGCCCAACGTGAAGATTTCCTCCCTACAAGTATACAACCGAAAAAGTGCATTTATACCATGACACTTCGTGACAGCGTTGGTGAGGAGGAGACTTGGTTGATTGTACAACAGGTCGGCTTTGAGAAGCCTGTCGAAAAGAGTATTGTTGAAGCTTTCAGAGAGAAAAACCTTGGGATGTTACCTCTTGGTGGTGTGGCTTGCCTCTTTAGCAGCAGCAGGTCATCTGGGCAACGAAAAGGTAAAGAAAGTAAACCGTACTGCTTTCTTCCAGTTCTTTTCAGAACCAATTTGCCCGTCTATATTAATGGTCACTTTGCTGTGGACTACGTGACGGGAAGAAATTTGTGGTTGGATGAAGCTGGTGGCTATCGGAGTGACTGGAATAAAGCCCTGCTACGTGATGTGATCACCTCCTGTTACCTCACTCTCCTGGACAAGGTACGAGGATACATTCAGCTGCCAGTTGGGCAGGATGTTGCAGGTCAATATTGCACCTTTAGCAAAAGTGAGATCAAGAAAAGGCTAACTTCCTATGAAAGACTTTTCCCAAGGTACCCCTTTGAAGATTCACACTGGAAGGCGTTAGCTGATTCCGTGTACCAAGAAATGAGCAAGAAAAAGATGCGCCTAATTCCAGTAGTGAGATCTTTGAAAGAAATGTCAGATGACCGTCCTAAAAAATTGAAATCAGTTGTGACATGGTTTCCCCCTCACGGCACAGGCAAGAACCAAGTATTCTTCAACAATCTCGAGATCGAAGGCTACTTTGCTGCACTTTCTCTAAGGCCAAATATTGAAGAGGAGCAAGGGAGAAAGAAAGAGGAAACCCGGATTAGGCGAAAAGAGCAATTCGAAGAAACGATGCTACGAACTGGGTTCAATTTAGTGACACTATCAATCACCGTCTACCGTTCATTCAAAGAAGCGGGAGTAGAGGTTTGCTGTCTATGTCCTCTTGTTGTTATGGACTTCTTCAAGTCGTTTAATGATGTAAATCCGCTTTGTAGTATTGGCGAAATCCCGTTTCCCATTGACAAGACTCCATTCAAGGAAAAACGGGCAGTAATTGGCATTCTGAAGTACTGCAGTGCTGATGAACGTTTTCTGGAGAATATCGCGGGTCTTCCATTGCTTCTCACACAAGATAACTACCTACGCGTATTTAGCGAGAAAGAACCTCGGTGTTTGAGCCATTTTTACGATATTTTACCACAATCTCCGTCATTATTTGTGCACAAAAGAGTTCACTGCGAAGTTTTCAACACTGTTGATCTTAAAAGAGCCCCTGTATTCCGACCCCTGGATATGCAAATACTCTCGACAAATTTGCACCTTACACTTCCTGAATGCTTCTGTAGCGAGGATCACTATATGAGGTGGTCTCCTGAAGATCCAAAATCTCCTTTGCCGAATCGTCGCTGGATTTACAGAGTCTGGGACTTTTTGGAGAGATTTACCAGCAAAACATTGAGGGAATCAGACGTAACAGACGAAAACAAAACTTCGTTCATTCGTGATCTGCTTAAGCCGTTATCTAAATGGAGCATTCTTCCAGCAACAGAGACAAACCAGTTGGTAAATCATTTTTTGGTGCCTCTGAAAATGGCGGAGTCGGTTATTGATTTTGGTGGTTGTGGTCAATCAAGCAAGAGGTTGGTCGAGGCTTTAAGAGGTTTGACATTACCTGAACTTAACTCAGCTGTGATGGCTTCCAACAGTGTTGATGCGTTGTCCTACACGAAGACGGATTCATACAATTTCCCTTGTTGTCTCGTAGCGACTTTGAAGACACCCCATTCGCTTCTAACGGCGCTTAATCAGAAACTCAAGACGAATCCCGACTCCCTTAGTGATAAACTTAAGTGCATGGAAGCTGAAAGTATTCTTAATTACTTTAGCCGCAGTGTCAAGGATTTAGTAGACGACGACAAAGAAACACTAAGGAAGCTTCCTTTCTTTCCAGTGGCGAGCGGTTGGCTTGGATTAGTACAGGAAAGAGACGTGTTTGTTCTACCTGCTGAGATCCCCAAGGACGAGATGGATGCTGTGGAATCCAGATTTGGCTGTTTGTTTCTAGAAACTCGTCAAAGTTTGTCAGACTTGTATGAATTCCTCGGATTTCACCAATTATCACCTTCAAATACATATCTAAAATTCATTTTGAAATGTTTTCAGCATCTTAGTTTAGAAGGAAAATTGGCCCATCTTCGATACCTTCGGGGTTTGGTTTTCACGGAAAGTGTACCAGGGAAGAAAAACGAAGCAATTGAAAAGGAACAACTGCTAGAATATCTGAAAGTAGTTCCATTTATCCAAGCAGTGGATGGCTTCTGGAAGACAGCGTCTAGTTTCTACGACCCTCGGAATGAAGTTTTCCGTACCATGTTATCAGCGGACAGTTTTCCACCGGAAATTTTCAACACTAACGAATGGCTGCCCTTTTTGGAGAAGTTAGGCCTAATTACAGATGTTTCACAAGAGGATTTTGTGACGTTCGCTTTCCAAGTGTCAAATGAAGCTGAATCAGCACGCACTGAAGAGACCTACAAGAAGTCCGAAGTTCTAGTGAATAACCTTCTCTCCTGGCCTAATGTTGTAGAAAACGGGCTCTTAACTCGAGTTCGTAGCATTCCTTTTGTGGCGTCAGAGCCGGTAAGAGAGTCCCTAGAAGCACTCTGTCCACCATTTGGTGAAATGAAGAACGGCAAAGTTCCTTTTATTCCATTTAGTGGTGCAGTACCAACGGATTATGAAGAAATTGTTTGGACCAAAGCGTATTTACTTCCAGTTGGGCGGATCCAAGGTTTAGTTACAGAGCCATTGCGAGTGGGTGTCCTCATCAAAAGACAGAAAGGTATCTCGAAAGTTTCCTGGCCCAGCTCAACGTTATTAAGGAGCCATCAATTCGTCTTGTCATCAGCCACTATCAGACGGTAACTGGCATAAGAGATCTCAGCGATAAGAACCCTTCAACTGTCATAAGGGTTATGGAACGCATTTACACATTTCTGCAGCAAAAGGCAGTCAGTGAACGTGATTTGAATATCTTGCTCCAAAGCACACATTGTATCTTGGTGGAGCGAGGGAAAAGGTTCATCCTTCCTAAACAAGCAGTCCTCGAGCTCTACGAGCATCTCGAGATAAAGCCATTCCTGTACAGAGTACCTCCTGAATTTGGCAAGTTTCAGTCTTTGTTTAAGCTTCTGGGCTGCTCCAAGACTGTAACCTCTGCACACTACATAATGGTCTTAGAGCTTTTGCAGAAAAAGTGCCAAGAAGAAAAGCTACAGCCACACGAAATCCAGATGTGTTGTAAGGCGGTTAGAGGACTATTTAACAGTTTGCAAGACGATGATGAAAGTGTGGAAACCCTCCCTAAATTGTACCTACCAGCGGTGTATCCAGGATGCGGCTCTCCGATAAAACCACTAGAAGCTAACCCTGTTACTTTGCGTCCATCAGAAGAGCTTATATTTGATGACGCTCCAACCTATGGCAGTCGGATTCACGGGATGGGCCAGCTGTTCGTGCCTGACCTTAGCCTGATGGAAGTAAACTTAAAATCAGCCATGACGAGCTTTAAAGATCTCATGATGAAATTGCCTGCCTCTTTACAACCACGAATGTTATCGTCAGTGGTGAAAGAGAAGCTCAGCTCCCCAGAGAGCCTAGAGGTAGTGTCAGTTGAGGCAGTGAATGCACTGAAACGGCAACTCACATCTGTGCAGTTTGGACATGGATTTGCGAGGATCATAAGAGACGCCAATTATCAGAAAAAATGCTTCGATGAAGGGGTTATAGCAGGTGTTGAGAGGGGACTCCGAAGCATTGAATTTGTATCCGTAAAAGGCCTTAAAACGTCACTTTATCACAATGACATCCTGATTCCTGAGAGTGAGGAATCAGTGATATATTTCAAAGAGAGGTTGGAGTTAAGTGGCAGGGAAACGTGGAGAGTGTACATCAATGCGCTAACTGGATTAGATGAAACCATTTGGACACTGGTAGCCAACATTATCGTGGAAATGTACGGCGAATTCCTCGGTAAGAATTCCTATGTCATTACTGGTATGTTACTTTGTCCACCCTCGAGCATCTGGTCACTCTTGGACAAGATGGGTATAAGAAAAGATGACAGTTACGGCGCAGCACAAATAAGAATCTATCCACAACCCGGTACCTATATTCCAGTTGAAGATCAGCATCTTTTGAATGACGCTTTTGAGGAAATTGAACCTGGGGAATGCGTAGGTTATCATCTAAGTGACCCAAGTCTACAGGAGGAGGAAGGCACTGCAATCTACATCTACGCTATAGTTACTGAGAAGGAAGTATCAAACACGGATGCTGAGATGTTGTTGAAATCATACAGAATAGACATTGGGCATGACAAGGAGCCAGTTGAGGTCAGGGCTGCTCGCTTGCATAAATTTCACCGATTGGAAGAGATATTTAACGAGCAAGAGGAATTACACGAAGATAAAGAAGAAGTGTGTAAAGAGATCTCTGCCACTCTCGAGCTCGCATGGGAACTAGTAGAGGAAGAAAGAGATCAAATTGTCAAGCGTCTGTTTTTGCGTTGGTTTCCAAAGGAGAATGTCCGTAACTTGGAGTTGTTCGCAGCGACCTCTGGGCATTTGAGGAAAGAAGTTTCTAGACTCAGTGGTTTTAACGATTCTTTGTTTGCTTCATGGGTAGCCCTTGTAAGAGAACGAGAATATCAGAGAGAAACTTACCGAGAAAACTTCCGCAAAAAGTACGGTTCATGGAAGTCTTCATCAGGCCATAGGTCAGGATACAGTTTTCCTCCAAGTTTCTGTCATCGAAATTCCCAGCCAGCAGAGGCCAGGCGCTGGTTCAGACAAGCTAAAGCTGATCTTGAGGCTGGCACCAGGGAATTCTCCTTCGGCAGAGATTCATATGAATGGGTTTGCTTTAAATGCTACCAGGTAATCCTTCATTTTGCCCTGATATATTTGCAATGCATATTTTCCCAGCCCAGTGCGGTATAAATAATTTTGAGTTCATTCTACAACCATTACGTGCGTTTTTTTTTGCCTGTAAATCAACAACAAGAATTCCGTATATAACTCTTTTAATATTTAAATAAGTTAAAAACACTTCTTATGCCAAGATATTGACATACACAATTGAAAAAACCTTCAAAGGAAATCTTATACGGTTATTGGTTAAGGTAAAGTTGACACGTCTGTTAAAGGGACATTGGAAGGTCGCTGAGGGAAAGCCAGTCATTTCTGCTTAAAAAGCATACGTTATAGGCAAGGTCATTAGCACACTCCGATCTAATCAGCCAATATTAATGAACTTCCAGAATTGTTCACAGAGCACGTAAGTTTCAATACTAAAAGTGCACAAAGTAAGTAGGTGTGCGATTCCAGGGTTTCTCAAGAACATTTTAAGTTCCTCCAATACGATTAGGGTGCTATTTGGCGCTTTTAGCGTGGAGTTGCATATATGTTCATTGTAGCTCTAAAACACACGGATGGAAGAACCATTTGCTTACAATGGAGTATGCAAAGTTTCATTGTGGCATATCCAATCTCGTGGAAACAACACGAGGAGTCGTTCTTTTCTCGGATCATCAGGCAGCCCCAAACCAAAACATTCTTTCATCTACTATTATTTAATTACGTGTGGTTGTTTATGTCTTTTCAGGCAGCGGAAAAGGCCCTTAAAGCCATGCAATATAATGTGGACGCAAACCAGAAGACGAATGACTACAATTTGTGTCAAAATTGCTGTGATTTTGATGACCATGAATTAACCCAATTAGCGGGTCAACTGGAAGGTCTTGTAGTTAATTCAGCGCACATGCGATATCCTGACACCATATCATACCCCAAGATACCAAATGACGTGTATACAGCACAAAAGGCAGAGAAGGCCCTGGACTTAGCAAGAGACATTCTGGAGAGAGTGAAAGTCGAATTGACTTAGTTAAAGGTATGTGTGATATTACTCTCATTTTTTGTAGTCCAGAAATAAGACAATATGGCTTACGACGCGAATGGGAAAGTTGATGAAACCAAACTGCACCAGCTCATTTCAAGATTCGTTATGAACTCAAAGACTCAAAAACTCATGGCGGCCTATGAACGACGTCACAAAACATCCTCTACTAAAATCACAACAACGGAGTTCCAGTGTCCCACCTGTTTCAGACTCTGCGCTTCCAGACTGGGTTTGCAGAGCCACCAGAGAATCCATAGATGTTCCCACAACACACAGTCTTCTTCAGACACGAAGGACAACTACATGCCATGTATGAACCCACTTAAGGTGGCTAAATAGGGTTTTTCAGGGTCAATACCTCCCAAGTTGGAACTTTTTCCTCCAATAGCCGCCTCGATGTTCGTGACCTTTGAAGGAAATCTGTAAGAGCGTGAACGAGATATTTTGGAATGAAGTCTTTATGGATATAATTACGGTAAAAACTGGACAATCTTGATGTGTGGCCGTTATCTGTAGAAAACGAGGCGCTTTTGAGATGCAATTTCACCTCATAATAGTTTCAATCGTTTTAAAAACAAGTGTAAAAGATCATGGAGATAGCTCTAGCCGATTGCTAGAAAGAAGGATTTGATTAGTATGTATCGAGGCGCTCTTGTTGAAGGTTTTCAAATGAGCGAATAGTTTTTAAACCACTCGATAGATTAAGATTCTTGAGATCAACCGTCGTTTTATATGACCTTTGAGTTTCAAGATTATTGATATATTGTAAGCCAGTAAAATAAGGCTTACAATTCGTTAAGTTTGTGTCAGAAAGTGAGAACCTCTCATTGTTCAGGGGTATTGTCTCCAAGTTTCATATTTTCGTGGACAACAATATCTAACATTTCTGCATATTTCCAATGCATTGTTACTTACTGCTGTTCACGTGAAAATGAAACTTGGAAACCATATCAAAGCTCTTCGTTTTCTACAGATTACGGCCGAATATGGCATTCGTTTGGAGTTACCCCTAGGTTTCACAAATTTCAACAAACTTATAAGTTTGATGTTAAGGCTTTTCATTTATCTTCTCATTTTATGAACCGGGGTGACCTCGCTATTTCCCGCGGAAAGAAAGTGGGAGGGCGTCTTATCATAGGCAGTGGCTTACCATAGGGATTTCTCGCTCTAACTCGAGTGGACCCGTGAAACGCGGTATATTGATGGGCTACACTGCTAAGCTTTAAGAGTTCATGCCATAACATTGTAATTCGTGTCGTTCTACCTCCTAAAAAATATCCAGTTTCTTCAAACATTTGGAAAAATATTCCTTTCAGAAATATTGATATGAAGTATCTTCTTTTCTTTTTCAGTACTTCTTCTATCCTTGAAAGATGAGTTGCGAATCAGACCACATTTAAAGTAGAGTAGCTCTGCAGTTTCATTCGACGTGTTTCTTAGAAGAAGTTAGACAAATTTTTGCCAGTATTCTCGAGTTTAGTAGTCTCATTGCAATGCCAGCTTAAGGCCCGTCCACAGTATTTCCAGATCATTTTTAAATACAGTTCTGTTTTTTTTCCACTTTTGCATACAGACCACACTGAAATGATATTTTTGTTCACCGAAAGATAATCTTCAGACTGGAAGAATATGAAACACCGGCTAGGTGGCAGGATGCGTGGATCGTCGAAAACGCTGGCGTCAAAATTAGGTGGCCATATGTTATCGCCTTGCTAGCGTGTTTTAAGGTAACGTTTGCTCACAATCCTATTCAAGCCGAGTGTCGACGAATCGTCTCGTTTTTGAAGTTTTCCGGATCACTGTGGACGGTATAAGGCAATGAAATGATATACAAACGATAGTGCATTTTACTTGTTTTCAAATTCATTCAACTTGTGGATGGGCTTATACATTGGGTGTGGCTTATCTATATGTGGGCCGCTGCATGTTAGATATGAACTTTGGAGCAGGTGAAGTACGGCCAATAGCCACGTAGAGGATATTAGTTCGTTTCAGTTTTACAAAAAAGCAGTTTGCATAGTCTTATCATTTACAAAGGTGACACGACTAACAAACGTTTCTTGTGTTATGTTGCTTTTTTAACACTTTTTTAATTTTAAATTCTTTTTGTCTGTAATTTCGATTTCTTTAGGCTCAGGAACATATCTATAGTTTCTTGCACCATCAAGAAATAGTTTTAAATGGTTTTTAGAGGGTTTACCGAGAGTACCAAACACTCAAGAGTTTGTTTGTTCGTGTTTTGATTTAGTAACGTACATGTACACTGACATCGTTACTCATGAGGCGCAACGCACGGAAAACCTGATTCTGTGGTCCAAAGGGACACACATCTCGTTGGAAGCCTTCATGTCAAAATTTGACAGTTTTTTAGTTTTTTGATTTGAAAACTGTTCTGAATATGCTTAAGATTAAGGAAATAAAACAACTGTTTAGTGGGAGTGTTTCTTTGTTTTGTTTTGTTTTGTTTTTTTTGCTTTTTATTTCAATCAGACAAGTGCATGACTTGTGCATGACTAGGGTCACTAGTTATTCAGTTGAAGTATCCCGTGTTACCCTCGTTAAATAAAGTTGATTATTATTATTATTATTATTATTATTATTATTGATGACCTCTACAAATTTGTGGAATGAAAGGCTATATTTGTTCGTACTATAAAGGATAGCTTTATTTCCATGCCGAAACGAAAAGCTATCCGGTATAGTAGGAACACCTATCCGATATGTGACTCTCCACTTTAGAGATCGGCCCGGAGCAGGGGCCCGTTTCTCGAAAGTCCCGGTAACTTTACGAGCCCGAAATCAAATATTCAAATCGAAATATAAAGAATAAGAGCGCCGGTCCCGGCTGGCAAACTACTCCATTTTGTTTCATTAACTGACAGTTTTATCATGTTAGATGCAAAACTATTGAAACCTCGATCTTTAATGTAAACGGAGACAGCTTACCGGGCCCGTTAATTATCGGGACTTTCGAGAAACGGGCCCCAGCCTCGCTCCGTTATAGAAATCGCCTTGAAATCACCGTTCTTATCAGCCTCGTACCCAGGCCTGTTCGCGCTATCCGAGTGACCAGGGGAGGCTTGGAACCGAGCGCGATAGCGGAAGGCGTCCTAGGCGAATTTTCCCGACAAGCTTGACAGGTGACGTCACATCCGAAATCGCCGAGGACGACTGGGAACGAGGCTGCGTTCTTATGTGTGAACAGAAGCCCTACCCCGTATTTTCGTGTATTTTTTTAGCATTTTCGTATTTCCGGCGCAAAAACTTTCCGGTATAATGTCAACATAGCCTGAGGACCAGTTAAGATTAGGCGATCACCTTCCGTGGCTTGTTTTAAACCAGCTTAGTAACAATACCTATGTGCAACCAGAAGCCCTATCCAGTATGGTTTTGGTGCCGGCGGGAAAGTTATTCGGTATAGTGTGAAAGTGCGAACATAACCTGAGCTATAAGAAGCTGAGGTGGGAGAAAATATGAAAATGTAACAAAATGTCGTAAACTCCTAGTCCAAATATTGTAGATGTTTAAGACCAAGAAAATTATAAAAATGAGTTTTGGGAGTGTTTTTTTTTTTGCTTTTGGATTCTATCTGACGAATGGTTGATGACCTCTTTAAGTAAGCGGTTTTCAAGACGCGGGTTTTCCCTGTTCATTAACCCAACAGCTTTGCCACGCTGGTGGGCCCCAATAAGGGTGAAGCAGCTGTCTGAGGCCCCGCGCATGCGTGAGGTAATGGCCCGGCCGTGGGTTGGTGTATGTGTGCCCTTGCTTTACGTTTGCAATATTTTCAATGCAATCGAATTAAGTTTAATCCATTTTTCATCAATTACTGTATTTCAAGACATTTCTAAACAAATTCAACAGCCTGCGCGTATAGGTAAAATCTTTGCTCGTTCGCACTTAGCGAGAACTTTAACTAGTTAATTAAAACTTAGTGCCCGAGCGTTCCTCTTCGAATCCTAGAGCGCGGGCGCTAAGCGCGTGCTGTCGTTCTCCTAAAAAACCCTGGGTGGAAAACAATCGGTTGCGTGGCTGAGGTCTATTCTGGGTAGAGCTTGTTTTTCTTTATCTCTTCTGTTCTTTCCTTTTCTCTTTTTAGAACTATTGTAGTTTGTTTGTTTCTTTAAATAGCATGAGTTTGCATGAATTGATTTTCTTTGGATTTTTCGTCCCATGAATTTGTGTATGGATATTTTTTGCCCCACCCCGTGACGGTAACATGATCCAAAAGGAAACATGATCGTTCCCAGTGCTTCTCGGTTGTCCTTTTGGTGTGACCTTTACAAAAATCAGAGTGGAAGCAGTTTTGTTGGCGCTATAATTTCCCGTTACAACCATGTTTACATACTCTCATGGAAACACGCCTCTCGGCAATCAGAGCGTGCGTACTATCTTAGATATTTTATAAATAAGATAAGGCAAACTTTTACTTCATTACACTGTACTGTAATTACAATTGTTTGGGTGCCCTGTGATTACAGTTGTAGCGCCGGCTAGAACAGGAAATGTTGTGAAGATGTCAAAAAAGCTATTTAAAATACTGTACTACCTTCCGTTCAGCCTGACCCTTGTGTCATTTTCTTAGAATATTTAGCTACGAAAGAATTTCGCCACATGAGCTAAGATAGTTGCTAAGGATGATGGGTATTGTGGGTTTTTCTAAGGAATCCAGCATTGGTCACGTGACATCGAGTGATTCTTGAGTTTGTAAGAGCGCAGGAAACTTCACACTGATGTATGAAACAAGGAAAAGATCGAAAAGGTAAGACTGTAATGTTACAATAACGCTTTTAAAAGGTGTATAACGTAACAATAACTTGTACATTTTCGGATTTTCAGTCAGATAAATTTACCGCGAACTTGATCGGGGCCGTCCAACTTAGCCGGCGTGGCTTCAAGTGATTTTCTGGTTGCCCACAACTGTACACAACTTGTGCGCCTGTTGGTCGAAGAAAAATAACAAATTTTAT
The DNA here is from genome assembly GCA_964035705.1 of Porites rus. Lineage (NCBI taxonomy): Eukaryota > Metazoa > Cnidaria > Anthozoa > Scleractinia > Poritidae > Porites > Porites rus. The sequence continues at coordinate 28,037,411 of OZ037995.1, forward strand.
CTCAAGCTAGTTACTTAGGTACGCTAACTTAACCACCTACATTGGAAATTCGTTAAACAGCAGTTTTCGTTTACGTCGTTGCTCATGTAACTAACTTCCGTGCCAACCGGGGCCATGCCGGAACGGCGGAAGTATACTTTCTGCAAAGACTGAATTTTCTTACGAAGCGTGTAACTCATTTCCCTTTCAGCTAAATAAATAATTTAATGAGACTGGAATACTTTTGAACAAAATGACTCTTTCGGCTACGTTTAGAACTATGCGACGGCACGTCCCAGTGGCGTCGCAGGAATGTTTATCCGTGATTTCCTGAAAATGATTTGTTAACCATTAAGTTTAAATATTTATACTACTACACGAGAAATTTCTGCAATTTGATTGGCTCAGAGCAGTGGTATTTCAGCTTAATTTGAAATACCTACATTTGAAAATTACAACCTTTTTGTGGGTAGTAGTAGAAACAAATAATAGCATGATTTGCACTTGATATTTGGCATAAATACCACTTGTGACATTTCAAAATTGTCTCTAATTTCACTCGCCTAACGGCTCGTTAAATTTCGTATAACAATTTTGAAATATCACTCGTGGTATTTATGCCAAATATCACTACAAATCATGCTATTACCTATACTAATACACATCACTTTTTACTAATCCCAATACTGTTTCAACTCTGTCTCCGAGTCTGTGGCTTCACAGAAGAAAAGTAATCATTCAATGCACTGATGACTGTGACTAATTTTTATTGCTCCCGGGCAAAAATGTCTAAAAATATTAAATTAACATTCGTGAAACTCCAGTGCTGAAAATATATACTATTTTTTTTGTTTTTTCCAAGGAGTATTACTTGCCCAAAAAATTAACACAAGATGGCTTTATGGAAGACAGTGGAGTTACTTCCTGCATAGATTCAACGGTGTAAAGAGTGAGTGTTGAATTACACAACCCCATATGACCTGGCTGTTGTGATTATGTGTCTTTTTTGTTCTGTTAGTTTTATAAAACAAGAACCACTAGTTTATCGAACGACTGCTATTGTCAGTTGGCTTAAAGTATCGGTGAAATTGAAGCTTTGAAGAATTGATGTGCCTTTGCCTTCCCTTGGTTAAGGGGAATTTGATAATGCATGATGGACTTAATTGCCTTGACCTCTTGTGCTCGTCCTTGCACAAGGCATGGCAAAACATGAAAGTCATTGCAGAGGCACTCTTGACAAATTTCAAAAGATTTGTTGCAGATAACAGCTATATGTGGCGTGGCCCTAGGTGAATTTGAACTCTATTTTTCCCAAAATTCTAGTGCCTGAGCTGTGGGGTTACCAGGGGGAGGAGTTTAAGTTGACCAATAATATTAATACGATGTCTACCCTGGATTGGGTACTTCCTTATATAAGCCATAAAGATATGTGCCACTCCAAAGGGTATGGTTTTTGTGGCTTTTCAGTCTAAAAAAGGTATACTCTTTGCCCATTTAGGTCTTGAATCAGGCGTAGAGTGTATACGTATTTGTCATTTCAATTCCAAATGAATAACAAAGAGAGGTACGAGAATTTGGAAAGCATTTTAAGAAATTTAAGTATGAGGAGATAATTTCTGCCTATGAGGCCAGATCTGAAAATGGATGTGATTTAAGAGGCCGAGTCTGAAAATGGGTGCGAAAAATGACACTTTTTGGTTTGAAATATGGTCAGGATTTGAAGAGTCAGGTGGCACACCCCCACTAAGAATTCCCAGGGGTACTAACCCCGGGGATGTATATCAGATTTTTAATAATACACATAAATATAAAAAAACATCTATTTGGTATTTATTTTACCTATATTAGCATTTAATTGGCCGGAGTCCAGGGGGAGGGGGAAGGGGGCTGCTCTAGATTTCAAGTGATGGGGATGATCAATGGAATTTTTTGGGTTTGAAATTCTCCATTCCGGGATTTTTTTGGGTAGGAAAATATGGCAAGAATTGTTTTGTATATTTGTGGGGATTTTCTGGGTATTTAAAACAATCTGAAGATTTGTGGTAGTGCCCATGTATCCTGGCTGTTCTGTGAATAGAGTACAACCAAATAAAGTACAACATATTATATCATTAATTTTGTATTTAATGCTTTATATTTAATGAAAATTTCAGAAATTCGGCATGGGATTGTTTTGGAGTCTGTAAATTTTCGGTTCTGAGATTTTTCCGGCTTTTTCTTTTCGCCCTCATTCGATCATCCCCGTCACTTGAAATCCCAGTACCCCCCTCCCCCCCTCCCCCCCTTCCCCCGCAGCCAGAATTTATTTGAAAGGCTATTAAAAGCCATAAAATGAAAGAATTTCAACTTAGGTTGATTTTTTCAAGAATAAGCAATTTATCTGTCATATCCTTTTTTTTATCCCACTATAATTATCATTTAAATAATAATCTGAGTTTGTTTAGACCTTTAATTACATTTTCTAAATTTCATGACTCTTTCAGATGAAGATACATGAAGCATTAAAATTGTATTCATTTGAAGATTAATCTGTCTTGTAGAATGAGTAAGTAGCTGTACAGTTTTGTTTGTACCATGGCCATATTTATCAAGTTTTGCACAGTGTTACCATGCAGGGGTGGGGAAGGGTCCTGCATGTCCTGGCCAGTTTAAACCTGGTCCTATGTCATCCTAACCTGACCTTTTCTCACCTAGTATGGGGCAGATCAAGGATTTATAATAATTATTAGCAGAGCCCCATTGCTAAGAAAATTTGGTAATCTATATCCATCCAACAAATTTTGTATGTGACATCAGCAGATGCCCGGCAACTGACCGTCCCTACATTACATGTAAACTGATGTCAAATGTCACACTTTAATACTAGCTAGGAGTCTAAGGCATACAGTGTACTATCTGTGTTTAACTGGCTGTTTAACTTGGTATTGGACATCCATGTTATGGTCAATTGACAGCTATCAAAAAAGGTATCCACTGACCAGTGTCAAATGACTGTATTGCAGGCTCAGGTGTACAACTCATGGAGGTGACATTTTCTTTTAAAGTTATCTGCTGACCAGTTTTTTACTTGAGAAAGACATTTCTTAAAACATCCCTGGAAAGCTTTGCTTTTGGCCTTGGCTAAATCTATATATTAGTTCAAGGAAATAAATGTTGATGATAGAAGCTTCTAGGAAGTGAGGGGGATAATGCTGGGTGGGGTCCATAAGTTCCCCCCCAGTTGTTTTAGTTAGTCCTCAGCTGGAAGACCAGTTTTCCCCCTAGGTATTTAAGGCTAGGTTGGCTGCCTGGCTTAATTCACTGGAAAATTGTATTGCTGCCTGGCTTTAATACCAAATATTAAACTGAACAGAAGCTTAAGTTGACATCCAGAGCTAGGTGTTTCAAAGACAAAATCACTCAATAAAGTTGATGAAACAAACATTTTTTATTCAGCCTACAGCAGGCTTCCTCTAAACACCCTTAAAAATCACAGTTAGAATACCCCTTGGCCTTCCCAAAATCCTAGGGAGAACACTGTAGACATGTCTTGTCAATACAAATTTTAATAAATGAAACAGCTGTGGACATTAGCCTTTAAATGTATACAAATTTCTTTCTTTTATTTTACCAGGCAATTTTCTAAAATTTAAAATGTGAAAATATACTTTATCTTAAACTTTGACATGATCTGAAGTTCAGTACACTGCATGTTAAGTCAGGTTTCTCTTGCAAATTATTTAAAAGGTAGTGAATGGAGGAGATCAAGCAGATGCAGCTCCCTAAGCTTCAAGGCATCTGCAGGCTCCTTTGAACAGGGCAGTAAAAAATTGGTACAAGAATATCTACAAAATGTAGATAACTGCAATTGTACTGGGTGGTGTGCTAAAATTTCATGTAGTCACTAGGGAGTAACCATTTTTCTATTAATCAGGGACCGATTTGTATTCATCCTTCCTTCCCTGTTCAATTAGAAATATTTTAAAACAAGTCAAGTAATCAGTGCTTCTAAGATTCTTCTACTCAGGGTCGGCCTTAGGGGTAGAGGAATACCAATATACCTGAAATAAACCTTCGAATATACCAAAAATCATACTGAAACTCATGGCAAAATTAAGAAAACCATGGTATACTTTATATCCAAAGTTTGTCGTGAGTGAATACTTTATACCCAATTTTAAGCATTAAGGTGATTCCCTGGTTTTGCACTGCGCATCTCTTACTGCGCATAACAAGATGGCCGCCGTAAAAAAGAGCATGTGAAGTAACATTATTAAAATGAAGACGCTATTGGAATTTTTGCTTGCCGTTGTTTCTTGCCGAGGTGAGACCCAATGTGTTGGGAATGTGCATAACGTAAGCAGTTCGCGTGTTGCTGAGTTCGACTTCCTCTCGGAGAACCTCGATAGTGGATGTTTAACTTGTGCTTACTCACTTTGATTTTCAGTTAAACGCTTTCTTTATCACATTGTGTCCTAAATGTGATATCTCGATGTAAATTCTATAAGAACGGATTTTTTGATACTGTCTTCCCCCTTTCACATACATTCTATTTTGAAACGCGCCCCAGTCCTCTCTCAAAAATCTCTTAAGAAAGTGCATTTGGTGCGCACTTTCTGCAGCTCTACTGCAAAAACGAGTGTGGTGACCCCCATTTTTTATTTCATGATTTTCATAAGGACAGTGCTTCCTTTCGATGAGAAAAAAATTGGCATAAATCTATATTCAGTTTTTTGGCAGTTTTACTAAATTGTACGGATTGAGCTATCACGGTCGAATAGCGCGTGTCCAATTTAATTCTACTTTGGAGCGTAAAGTAAAAACAAGGGCATTAAAAGGCATTTTTCTGGTACGTAAGTGGATAAACAATACATTAAAGTCAAATTCTGTGCGATACCACATGTATCATCGAAAAAATCCCTCCTTTTTGTCTAGTTTTGGGCTGCCCGCGGTTTTTGTAAAAGGGTCCTAAATAGCCGTATTTGTCAGCATTGTGACGTCAAAACGTGCACGGTGACCCCACTTTTTATTACTTTTTTATCATCTTCTTGACTTGTTACATCAGTGTACCAAGTTTCATCTACAATCTATGTTAGGTTCTTTTACTAAGGAATCACCTTAAAAATACTGTATACCTGAAATTAAATACCCCAATATACAGTATACCCAAAAACGCTGGCCGAACCTGTCTACTCAGACCATAGTTATAATAAAATGTGGCTATCAACCCTTTCTTAGGCAGTGTTTTAGAGTTAAAACTATAAAAAGATGTAAGAGTATAATAGTGGTCCCCTTTTTCCTTAGGTTTTAATCTCATTCAGCCATCGCTGATTCAGCAGTTGAACAAAATCTTGGATCAGTACCCGGATGATGGACAGATTCTGAAGGTGAGGCAGAGGACAACATTAATATGCTATAAGAATCTTTGTATAAACTGATTGCCTCCTATAAAGGGAAATTATCAGGTCAACATTTGAGTAAATTCTCCTATGGCTGTTTTACAAGAGTACGAGAGGATGTAATCTGTATGTCTAGTAGAACTACATTTTTAGTCAGGCCCTTTTAGGAAGGTTAAGTACATTGACTGTGTAAATAATTTAATCTGAATTGAATTTTAAAACCTTTAGTTTTGCGTATTGAGGAGGAAGCCATGTCGCTGTCAGTATTTCACTATTGTATTTGTGCTTTTCTCTGTTGCTGTGGCAGTTTTAACCGATCTTTGTGTCCGTTTGTCCCCCTTTCTGTTGTCCTACATGTATGTCGCCGCTTCAAGACCATGTCGTTTGATGGAATTTTACCCTAACAGGGCCTCTTAAGTAATAAGAACTACTTAGGAGATATTACTTGACGAAATACTGGCTTTGTTTTACTCGATTTCAAAACTGTTTTATACGAAAGATAATCTTCTAAATTTCTTTGATTGCCGAATACATGTAAGGTGGAGATAAAGCATTTAGAAACAGTCAGGGGCACCCAAGGAATGTTTTCTGTAAAATATTTGTTCGGAGAAGCAGATGTTGCCAGGAATTTCTATTACTTGAGGACGGCTAATGGTAAGGGTATTTTTCGTAGAAAAAAGCAAACCTAAAATTTCCGGATCCAAACTGTTATCAGGAGAGGATTCAGGAAAATTCTCACTTTCGTAATTCGTCAAATTGCATTTAAAATTTTCCAGAAAATAACGCTGAAGCCCTTGTAATTTCGAAAAGACTCGAGTTCCCCTAGGATGACCGAACAGCGCCACTTAAAATGCATTTCTAGGGCTCTAAAAGTACTCTGGATAGCCTAGAAAGTGTTTTCAATGCAGTTTAGGAGGAAAACGTCGTTGGGTGCCAAACAAAACTAACTGTTTCCCTCGGGCTCTGACATTAAGTGTATAAGAAAACACTGCAAGTTTTGCGCAGATTTGTTATTTTGTGTAAATCTGTTGCTTAAAAATTGTGACATTTTCTCACTAACCTTTTCAAGTTATACATTTAATTAACCCTCGGACGTACAAGGGGGGGGCGGGGGGGTGGTTGCCACCCCCCTAAGGTTTTTCTGATGTTTTCTTAGACAATAAAACGTCAGCACCTGACGTATTCTGTAGCTGTTCGTTTATCCCTCGCGCAAATTTTGAAAAAAGTTTATGGTCGGTTACTACGGTTACAAGAAATGACGTCATAAGTAGCAGGTTGTCAAGTCATTTTTGAGTGAAAATGCATGTTTTTGAACTTCTTTCAACAATAAAAGTAATAAAAACTTGTGGATAAAATGATGCAAAGTAATTATATATGTGTTATTTTACAAGTGAAGCGCAAAAAATTATTAATTCTCACTGTTTTTACCTGATTTCTAATTGGGAAAGGTTTGAACCCAGGAGTCATTTCAAAAGTAGGTGGAGTTTGATCTTCCGGGTGAACATAGTCCTGAATAGGAATGTTGTTGTTGACAGTGACTGACCTTTCGACAACATGTGCAGTAGTCGTCTTCAGAGTCAAAGTGAGTTGTATCACGTCAGTTGATGGTATTATACTCTGGTTATTGAACTGATTGGTCAATTACGTCGCAATGTTATTGTTCGTCTGTCAGTTAAGCCTGATGTTATTGGCTATGAAGACTCGTAATTAGTAATTGGTGCGTTTCGATCCGTCTATTGTCACAGTTAAACAGTCGTCTATTGTTAGTCAAATTGTCAGTTCTCCAGTCGTTCTCTCGTAGTTAGTTTTGCTTGATCTCGTCAATAAGTCGTTTGTACGGCGCTGGTAACTATTGGCTACGATTCAGTAGTGTTTGTTCTAAGTTAGTAAACCAGCTTTCTAAAGTACGACGTTGATAGTAGTCTGTAGAATACGTTATAAATGTCGCAGAGTCCCAGTCAATTTGATGTTTCGTCTGTAAATGGTGCTCAGCAATGTGATTGTTGACGTCACCATTCCTCGTCGCTCGTTTGTGCATGGTCAGTCGCGTGCTTAGGTTTCTGCCGGTTTCACCAATGTAAGAAGCCTGGCAGTCGCAGCATTTGATCTTGTATACTGCTCCCTGTCTGTCCACCGGTTTGTCTTTATCCTTGACATTAGTAATCAGTCGCCGTAAAGTGGTTATCGGGTTGTGTGCAACACGTATATTGTAAGGTTGTAATATACGTGCAATAGTTTCAGAGGTGCCTCTGATGTACGGTATAGTCGCTGTCGTAACAGGGCCAGAGTTGGTGTGAGTGTTGGAATCACTGTTACCGTGAGTGTTCCGTCTAACAAAGACCGTGTTGTAATTGTTCTTACTAAAAACGTTGTTAAGATAATCAATCTCGTCTTGTAGGCTGTCAGGTGAGTCGCAAACTAGTTGCGCACGTCTCGTCAGAGTCCGGATAGTAGTAGCCTTGTGAGAGGTCGGGTTGTACGAAGACTGGTCTAGTAATCGGACGGTATGTGTCGGTTTCTGTAAATAGTCGTTTTTAGTTTGTTGTTGTCGCGATCAAGCAAAACTAACTACGAGAGAACGACTGGAGAACTGACAATTTGACTAACAATAGACGACTGTTTAACTCAGTGACAATAGACAGATCAAAACGCACCAATTACTAATTACGAGTCTTCATAGCCAATAACACCAGGGTTAACTGACAGAAGACCAATAACATCGCGACGTAATTGACCAATCAGATCAATAACCAAAGTATAATACCATCGACTGACCTGATACAACTCACTTTGACTCTGAAGATGACTACCGCACAGTTGTCGAAAGGTCAGTCACTGTCAACAAAACAGCCCTATTCAGGACTACGTTCACCCGGACGATCAAACTCAACCTACTTTTGATTTCTAATTCTTGATAAAATCCAAGATGGCGACCATGTTTGGTGACGTCACAGACCTCCAGCAGCGCCACCACCCATAAAATATACCTTATCTTGTGGAGAAGATCAAAGGCTTTGCACTGAGGCAAAATCGTTTCGAAATACTGCAACTCAATGGGGGGGGGTGGGTCCATCAATCCCACCCCCTTGTACCACGGTGAGGATTTGACTTTGCGTGTACGTCCGAGGGTTGAGGAGGTGGTTTTTTATTTGTGGTGTAAAGTCAAAACTCCACAAGTGACCATGCACACACTTGGCGCGATTGTGACCCACAAAATAAATGATTACACCATTATCCGATTTGACAAAGTGGGACAATTTTTTTTTTACTTTGATGGGTTCCACATATTCTAGAACCAGTCAAAAAATGCGGCAGGGTATTTTGGACGCGGTCTTGTGCAAATTAGGTTCTAGAAATGTACAAGTTAGAAACATCTTGGATTTACTGGATTTGCATTAACTTCAACCCATCAAAGTTGTCCAAAATGTATAGAAAACCTGAGTCAACGACATCAAAGACTTTGGTGAGTAATACGTTAAATACATTTTATTTCAGAATATTTAAATCTGGTCATGAGCCTAAATAAATTCCTGCATATTCTTCATGAAACGAGTTGCAATTTCAAACTACCTGTATCAGAAGTCAGAGATGTAGAGTCAGCTGTCCGTGAAGCGGTGTCGACAATCCTTGAGAAGGGTAGAGCCCTAAAAGTTGACCATGGGAGAAGTATATACAACTTAGCAGGCATCTCAAAGGATGAAGGTGAAACATACACGTATGGAGAGCTGTTTAAAATCGAAGAAATTCTTCCTGTTGGAAGCTTCTACGAAGGAACTAAGATTTGTGCTCCTAAGGAGTTCGACTTCAACATCAAGTTAAACGTTGGTGAAATTAGTATTAATCAAGGGTGTAGACCAGGTCGTGTACAAGTGACATTTGAAAGTAGCTGTCACAAATGGCTAGAAAATCTTGGTGGTCTTTTTTCTGGAATGATGGAAGCAGCATTAGAAACAATGGTAGATGATGAGAAGGAGATTAAACGGGATTCAGGGATCCTTCATCTTGTATCAGTTGTTTCAAAACGTGGTCCGTCTGTTCTTAAATTGTCGTGGTGTGGAGTGAGCAGTACGTTTGAGATTTCTGTTGATATCATGCCATCAGTCCGATGCACTGACAACTTTATTGAGGAAATTGGAAAGGATGAACATTTCCCTTTAGAATTTCTGCAATTGGTCAAACAACATCGCTGTTATCTTGTACCAAAGCCTTGCTCGCCAAAATGCAACAAGTGCTTTCATGTCTCCTTTGCTCAGGCAGAACGTCGTCTCATTCAGTCGCTCGATGAAGCCCACCGACGGTGTTACAGGTTATTGAAATGGTTGCTTGTTGAAGACATTCTGGACACGTACAAGGTCAAAATGGCTATGCTGGACCATGTTTACAACTTGAAGTGCGAGTCAAGAGGTTGCGTGGACAAATGTGTTGTAGCAGTGCTTGAGTCTTTGCTAAGCAGTTTTAATGATCTAAGTTTGCCCACTTTCTTCTTGCGTTCCTCTTGTGTTATCACAAAGGATGGGGAGGGAAAAGCACGCTATCTGGATTATCTTGTAGATGCTTCTGGACTTGATGTCTCTACGTTACCAGCAATTGAATTTGCTTATGATGATACCTATAGTTACAAGAACTATGACTGGGTTGATATGTTTGGGTGGTATGAATATCAGAGACGCTGTCTTAGTTTGATCATCGATATACTTTGCTACTTTTCCCGAGAAGACATAAAATTCTCTGCGCTAAAATACTCTCAGATGTTTACAGCTCTTACAGTATTTTTTGAAAATGACATTGCTGGAGCTTCTGTTATGGGACTTTCGATTGATATGACCGGTAGACCAACAACTAGTGAGTGGAGAAGCAAGGTGCCTAATTTCTCACAGAGAGTGTTTATTCCTAAATTTTCCCTGACTCTAAGGAAAATCCAAGCCATCCTGGGAAAAATTTTTCCAGTTCCAACTGTATGGTTTACACCGCCAATAGCAGTGTGTCTGCCGTGTCCAGTCATAGCATTCTCCCAAGGTGCAACTGGCTCACACATGTGGCGAGCTGGAGATCGCTTAGTACGACAGGGAGCTATGTGCTATTTTGCAGAGTTAAAGGACAGTTCTTGGTCCCCTATTGCTTTCGGCAAGATGTCATTTTCAGAACATTTTATGGAGTCTCTTGACGCTTTCATGTTTCATCAAATGGCTAAAAGTGAGGGGGGCCTTTCCTCTCAACTTGTGAGAGGAAAGCGTGCGGACAGTGTTCCACCGAATGAAAGTTTGGCTACAACTGAAGAGGAGATTCCCGACTTTGAGGGTCCCTTCTACCACAATGTTCGCTACGATGGAAGAGCGTTTCTGGAAAACATTGCATCTCGCTGGCGATACAATCACGCTCTGATTCATTTCCTTCTTTGTCGAATGTTATATGCCATTTACAAGCATAAATTCGTTTGACTGAACTGCAAATTTAATCTCATTTGATGTTAATGAGGGCACGTCAGTGCGTTAACAGCTGTCTGTACAAGTAGTTATTCACTAACGTCAAGGTACTGTAATATTATAAGAAAAACTAAAACTTAATTGTTGTTAGAGATCAGAATGGAGGAAATGGGGACTGCAAGGTGATATATACTTTTTTTTTCATAAAAGGAAATGTTCTGGGGTGTTATCGTCAAAAAGCCCAAAAGGCAAGAAGTGTATTCGACTTAATGAGAAGAGATAAAAATGAAACAAGCATTTTGTTATAAGGAACTATAAGTTAAATGTGGGCTCGACAGTGTTGCCGAAAGACCCGGTTGAACAGTCAATGTTTTTCTGAATATTTCTTCAAAGGTGATGGGCCACGCACACGGTGTGGTGAACACCTTTTACTAAAAAAATGGTCTAACGCCACATTCTCTGTTACAGTTTCTCCTAACGAGTATATAAAAGCCTGATTTTTTTCGCGGTTGCTGTGGAATCAATGTGCATGAGTACAGCGAGTACATAACTTTTGTATGAAGCTTCGATATACGTCGTTGTCAACGAAATGTGGTATAGGCGAATCTTTGCTGACGTCATTGTTTACATTTTTCCTCGTTAGCATACGACTGTAACTCAAGAAGCCGTGGCCGTATATACGAACTAAATTCAAAAGTTGAAGGAGCTGATTA
>OZ037995.1:28053903-28083903 GCA_964035705.1 Porites rus
GTAAGTTCACAGGGGTTGTTTTATGAGGGCTTTCTCATTTTTGGTCAACGATAAGCTAAAATTCTGTGGGCTTGGTTACAAACACTGAGGGTAGGCCCAGTACCTGGATAACTCTTGCAAGAGAGTTAACCTAGCTCTCGCTTGCGACGTGTTTACCACGAGAGTAACCTCCCCAGCGCAAAGCTACGATTACCCTATCGCTCCCACTGGTCTTCCTCTCTTTATTTTAAACGATTTACTGGCAATAACGCCCCTACATGTGACAATTTATGCCTGTTTCTCAGAGCTTTAACAAGGAACGTTAAATCAACTGGTGACATGGTAACCCTACTTAGGAAATTTCGGTTGTCAACTTGAAGTGTATTCGACCCTTTTGGAAGGTTACCCTAGCACTAGGTTACCCCCCGCTCCTTGTAAATAGGTCCAATCTCAAAACTTTTCATTTCATTTTCATGATCAGTACTGGATAAAACCATGGGAATTTTCAGGAAAGAACGAGGGCTCCGTGGTGGTTGACTACCTATGAGCCGGTCTTGCCCGGTTTGCTGGGCTGGCGCGCTTTGCCGAGATTTCGGCACGGCCCCAATAATCAACTTGAAGATTACATGACAACCAAGCCAGTCCGGGTCGCTTGGATGCCGGTATCGTAATACCGGCTAACTGCGCTGGAAATCTTCCACGTATAACATCACTGCTCATGCTCACTGCTTCCAATCTCTTCCCTTCGCGTTGCTTCTTTTATGATACATACGGACACACCGATCCTTTTCTATTTTGGGGCTACATTGCACCATCAATATAGCGTATGTCCAGTATAATAAACGAGAGCAGCCAAGTACGTAAACTTAGGAATATAACATGAAATGAATAGCGTCAAAAACTGAAGGGGCGATGGTGAACTGCATTGCGGGCATCAAATGTTTATGCATTTTTTTTTTTCAATCTGACGGATATATATTTTTTCTATTTCAAAATGCCTCAGTAGGTTGTATTCAATGGGAATTTTCCGATGGTTTTACAAAAACTGAAAAATAATTAGAGAGAAAAACCTAAGTGAGGGCTAGTAGTTTTGAAATTGGGGGAAAATTAAAGATTTTTTCACTTAAAAATAAGAAAACAATTAAATGAACAGTTAATGGCAGAGACCAGATAAACCGTCACTCTTACAGACTCAATATTCAAACTGTTGACAAAAACAATACACTTCAGGGGCACCGAGCAAGGTCTGTTTTTTCCAGAATTATATACGATTAGTTATACGACGAAAACGTGCATGTGCTTTTCTTCAGTCCAGTTTTAGAAACTGAAAATTTTAGGGCTCTTTTCAGCGAAATATCCAAATCCGTGCAGAAAGGAATTTGAAAAATCAACTTCCAAATTTCCAATTTTCACTAAAAAGGCTGACTCGCGACCTACGTCGCTCGCTTTCGCCTGCTTCGCGAGCGTCCCTCAAGACTTCGGCCCCCCGGGGTGGAGGAGGGTTTACTAGACCCCATCTTAGTCACTTGTGGGCAAACGTGTAATTTTCGCTATACCAACTTAGTCACTTTCTATTTTTATGAACTGACCCATTTTTTAAGGAATGAAGAACACTTTACTTTTCATCTACAGTATAAACATTCTGATACGTTTCCTAAACGTAAATATCAAGAACTGTCTTACTCCAAAAAATCCGAAAATGTGCAACCCCATTCTTGTAACTCTGTTGAAAATGCGACCCCATTATAGTCAATCCAGTCGTGAAAATGCGACCCCATCCAGCGGCACATCCCTATCAGCCTCTTATAAGGAAGTACCCCGGGCCTTCGGTGCTCACGCAAGTCTTGGTCAATTTACACGTGCCAGCCAGAAACCGTCCTACCGATTGCCTTTTTTTGATTAGATGCCTCTGAACAAAAGGTCTCCTCTTTTCCGTAGAGGCCTCTTTGTGTCTTAGGGAGTTTGGGGAAAAGGAAAAAGTAAAGCGCGCGGGATCCCCCTGCGCGCTTTCTATTTCTTAATTATAGCTATTTTTGTTGCGATACCCTGCGGGAGCCTCTGGCGGAGGAGAGAGGTAAACTGCAAACATGCCCCTTCTGAGACAAAAGAACGACGATTTTCCGTAGGTAACAGTGGCGGCTCGGACGTTCAGATAGGGGGTGGGGGAGGGGCGGTCATCCAGACCCTGAGATGAGGGGGGGCGGTCTCAATTTCTTTTCGGCCCTTCGTGCCTCATTTGGGAGGGGGCGGGCCCCTCAGGCGGCGAGCCCCTCCCCTGGATCCGCCACAGGGTAAGGTTAAACACAACGTTTATTTGGCATTGATCCTTATATTTAGCAATATTTAACCAATAAAAAACCTTTTCCGTGTTTGCATCCTCGCCTGGTATAAACATGAGAGGGCTTGGTATAGACTTTCTTAAAGCTCTCTCGCTCGCTTTTGCCTCAGAAAACATAAAAAATCTAATGCTCTCGCTCACGCTCGTGAAAACATTTGAGCTCGACTGGTAGGCAAGTCTAGCCTTGGGAGAATTCGAAACAGTTATACAAATCCTAGACAAAGTCGAGGGTTTGCATAACTGTCGAGAATTCTCCCTACCCCTCGAGTGTTTATTAAAATCAAGCTAAGCCAATACAGGAAAAAAGTTTTCTGTCGCTTTTATAACTTAACTTTCCTGAGAAAAAACGCAAAACTGTACTCTCTGTTATGGCACTGATTGAAGAGAAATTCTTACCAGTCTCGAAGCTAAGGGCAGATTACCATTTGTATGGAAAACCCAGTAATTCCGGGGAGAATTCAAATGGAACGGTTAATCCCGGAGGAAATTTTCCGGAATAAAAGTAATACAGTTTGGAGGTATTACCTTTTTCCCGTTTTTCTGGAAATGACCAAAATTTTTTGTATGCCTTCCTCTTGAGGCGGAAGGTAATTTGTTTTAACCCAGGCCCACTCGTTCGCTGGTGTTTTGGAAATGGTACAACTCTAACCCATTCTTCTTTTCGGAAACGTTTTCAAGTCCAGTACCATTTGTCGGAAATGTTTACCGAAATTTTCTTACAAATGGTAAGCGCTGTTTGTACACGAAGTCTTGCTCGAGTAATCAGTTCTTGTTTTTCAAAAAAGATGCTTTCCAAAATACGGATTTTTCTCGCTTACACGTAAAATGTCAGCTTAAGCAAAAAAAAAATTGACACAGCATGTTTGTAAAGATTTTCCAAGTTGTAGCCGACGAGTAAATGGGTAAATAAAGCAAATTTGTCGAGTTTTCAACTCAAAAACCTTTTCAAATTCCTGCTTGCGTGATTAGCACGAGAAAAGCAAAACAACTTAACGTCACAACCAGGGGGGACTGGCAACGGCCTTTGATCTTGCCGCTTTTCGGCTTTCCATGATCGCCCCTGGACGGAATCCATCACGATATTGAGTAATTTCAATTTTCATTGGACAAAAACCTTGTAGCAGAATAATAGAAACAATATCGCATTCTTTTTTTTTACCTTTTTCAAGGGCTGTAGATATTAAACAATTATTCCTTGAGCCCGAATGGGCTCTAAGTCAATAGCCCATGAGGCCGGAGGCGAGAGGAATAATTGTTTTAGTAAAATCCTACTAGTTGGTAAAATAATATCGAGACAAAACAACTTTAGCTAGTTAAAGCTAGACTTTAATGGCGCTTTTCGCAACTAGTGGGCTATAACTTACATATAGCCTAGTAGGTAGCTCAACCAATCAGAACGCAGCATTGATAATAAGACTATAATAGACCGCCAGTTGGATTTTACTAAAACTGGTTACATCTATAGCCCTTGAAAAATGTAAAAAAGAATGCGATATTGTTTAAATTATTCTTGTAAAAGGTTTTTGTCCTCTGAAAATTGAAATTACTCAATTTCCTGATGGTTTCCGTCTTAATACTGTACTACCTTCCCTTCAGCCCGAGCCTTGTTTGGTTTTCTTAGAACATTTAAGCTACGAAGGAATTTCTGGAAAATTTTAAAGGTTTGAAAACCGTCAATGGAGTTTTTGTTTGTTGTTACATCTTTGGGTTAACTCTCTCGTTGGTTAAGAAAAGAAATAACTTTTGCGACTGAAGATAAAGGAGGCAAATAACGCGATTATATCTATTGGGGTTTAGACACACCCAAATCAAAGCTTTTTAATCATATTTTTACTCATTGAATTTAGTTTTTTGATTAACATGTTCAATAGACCTTGTCACGGTTTTCGACGCCATCTTGGCGAGTAGGCAAACGTGTGAGAAATTACAGTGTTTGTATGAGAATCTAATGTCGAATAATTTCCGTAGAACGGCTGTTCTGAAAAAATTGTTCATCATTAAGTTTAGTTAACACTTTAATGTTAATAGAAATCACTTTTTATTTTTATTGCTCGGGCGCAAAAATGTCTAGGGGACCAGTCATTTATTAGAGGGGGGTGGGGGGTGGACTGGTGCAAATGGGGTGGGGGTCATACCTTTTTGTGCACCTGAAAGTAGGGGACTGCATAAAATTGTGCAACCATTTCTGAGGGGCCATGTATTTTTGTGCATCCCATTTCCGTTCCACTGAAGGGATCAACAACAAGTCAAATATTATTCATTATCAAAATGATGGCATAACAAACGAAGATATTAAACATGGTGTATAGCAGTCCTTTCACATTGGAAAACTAAACTTCATGTATTACTCAGTATTACTGTCCTCTGATTCACTGTTTGAAGAGCTGATAGACAAGTACTCTTTAATTGGGGTGCAAGCTTGATCACTTACAAGCCCTCTTTCCATCATAACATTGTGTCCCTTTTAGGGATATTAGAGCAGCCAAATTGACTTCCTTAACTGGAATGTCCACCATCAGACAGTAGTTTGGAGATAAAACCAAAATTCTCTTCTTCTCGTCTAGCTTTTCTCTTGTGCCTTTCTCTTATTTTCTTTTTTTGAACGCTATTTTGATTTAAACTTCGGAATGTATCCACGAACCATATCCTTACATTTGTTCTCTGCATCCTGTAGGTGTTGAATGTTTTGGATAATTTTTTTGCTGAGCATTGTCAGCACTGTGATCCTTTCCTCGTCAAAATCTCTTTGGCTCCCCTTCCCATCTTTAAGTTTGCCTTAGAACAGAGGCTGTTCAGGTAATCTTTGATATCTTGCTCTTCCTTCTCAACTTTCTCTTGCACTTTAACTAGCTTTTGTATATTTCCTCTTAGAATCAATTGGTCTGATGGTATGTGAGCATATTGCTCCTCAAAAAACTTTCACGCAGCGCCAGGATTTCTGTTGCTCAATATGGCGTCAATAGCTGCGGAAATCTTTGAAACATGTTGATGGCTTTCATATAATTTTGGTATCTTCCTTCGCGGTGAAATAGCTTCACGAATTCACAAACATCTTTACACTTGCTATAACAACCCCTTTCAATGATGGGTGACGTTGCTTCTTAGGCTTTTTGATACCATTCCTATGCCACTTGTGGCCTTGATTGTGATTCGTGTGATTCTTTGACTTCACCGTCTTTAAACCCCCCTGGATTGATCTATAACGACAAGCGCGAAGATGGTTTGCAATGAAGAAGAGAAAAATGAATCAATTTTAGCCATTCCCGTGGTAATTGTCTGAAAGCCAGTCCAAAAAGAGGAACTGCATGGTGAAAAATGCGGTGTTTTCGCTACTTGCTGGCATGAGATCTTTACTTTACTGGAGTCAGAAACTTGCAGAGATATTTTAATTGTTTCCAGTGGCATGTACACTGTATTCCAAATAGTCCTTCAAATGAACTGAATATATTCACAGACTCCAACGAGAAGAAGACCTGTCCATTGTATATTTTCAAATTTCAAACATTTAATTCCCGGATTTTACTTTATGTCGAGGCTAACCCTGTATGAATGTGTTGTTAATGTTCGTATTCAGCTGTGATTTTTAATTCGAAAAAAGACTATTAATGGAAAGAATGATATGCACAGTGTTAAAGAACAGCAGTCATTGCCTTAAAGCAGACAAGTATGCCACTAACCGTGTCTAACACAGCTTTGAACGAAACTTTTGAATCCCATTTTGTGTTTAGGAACTCATCCAAAATGCAGAGGATGCAGGTGCAAGTCAAGTGAAATTTCTGCATGACAAACACAGATATGAAACAGAAAAATTGCACAGCAAAGAACTTGCTCAGTTTCAGGTAGTAGCGCCGAGTGAAGCAGAATCGAAAAACTTAAGATGACTGAGTAACTTGAATTGGTTCAACTGATACGAGATATTACTGGACAAACAGGGGTCAGGGACCATCGATCATCCACCCAGCCACCTCACCTCGTTTGAAAGTAGACCCACTCTTTCTTCACTCACTTCGTGTCCTGAAACGGAGGATAATAGCTTTGAAGATTAGTTAAACAGGTCAACATTAATCAGTAAATACGTTAGTCAAACACAACAACATTAAATTTACTGCGGGAGGGTTAGCTCAGTTGCAGGAGCGTGGGCCTACAGAGTGCCAGATCCCGGGCCACACCAACATTCAAGTTCTTCTAATAAGCGTAGAAGGCAATGCCTTTGCCCAGTAAACGGTTAGTCGAGGAAAAACGTTACAATAAAGGCGACGAGCGTAACTAAGTCGATCGCCACGTGCATAAATTGGAATTAATTTTTGACTGGCCTAGCGAAAGGGGCAAGATTTCATGTCTAACTCCTTCCTTAGCTAAGCAAGCCAAAACCACTGTAAATTTTTTTTGAAATTCGATTAGGCACAACTATCTTTCTTGACGTAGGATGTAATTCCTTACAGGGCCCAGCGCTTTATGCTTACAACAACGCTGAGTTCACGCCCGATGATTGGGAAGGCATCAGAATGCTGTGTGCAAGCAAGAAAGACAAAGATCCGATGAAAGTGGGTCGTTTTGGCCGGGGCTTCAAGACAGTTTCCACGTCACAAGTAAACTGGTCGCTTAGTGAACAAGTCAAAAACCTTGGATATATTATTTTCGTATATACTAAAAAAGTGGATAGTGTTTTTCGGGCGCTCTGATTGGCCACTCAATCAGTGAATATCCTGCACTATTCACTGATTCACCTCCAGTTCTTCCGAGCGAGCGACGCCAAACTCGCGTAGGTTGCGAGCAAAATGCTTTCCCGGTTTGCTGCCGTAACAAAGTAAGAAATTTCACAACTAATCAAGCAAGCTGTTTCCAAAATACATGAAGAAGGTGACGAAGTTCGGTTTGGAAGTTTTAACAGGTAAAGCTTTGTTTTTTTGACTTGAATAGTTATCGTTAAAACCGGTGAAAAAGTTTTTTGTTTACAAATGCAAAGTTGACTTGTTCATAAATAAGCTTAAAACTAAATTTAATAATCTTTTTTACAGAATTATTTTAAATACAAACAGAATTCACAACTCCTTTTGAAGAAACTTCCCCGCAAGAGCTAAACAAACGCCTTCAAAAGTTTTATTTGTCGCTAAGAAAAAGCGACGACCGAGGCCGTTCGGTCATCGCGCGCCAAAATTGTAATCGTTGGCAACAGTAAATGAGTTAAAAATCATCATTTTGTGCTCAATTATCTCACTGTTTTAGTATAGGCTAGTAGTGGGTATTTACCTCGCCGCTTCGCGGCCTCGGTAAATACCTTATGATAGGAAATTAACGTTCCATGAAATTAACGCGAATCGTTAAAATTCGCGTTAATTTAAGTCGCGTTAATTTTGTTTAGCGTTAATTTCCGCGACGTTAATTAAGTGCAGCGTTAATTTCCGCGCTCTTAGTTTCCAGTATTTTAACCCCAATTTTGGAACCTGTCCAGACATTCTTGACACCTACCGTAATGATTCGATTTAGCGCCCGGGGCGCTTATCTACTTTTGGTACCTCAAGGGAGGGCGCTTATTCGAGACAGGGCGCTTATTCGGGACAGGGCGGTTATTTAATTTTTTGAGAAACAACCTAATGTTCAAAACAAAACTTTAATAAATATTTGTTCATGAGGTAGAATTTTCGTCTGTTATACGAGGTCATCATGTTTACAAAGCGGCGTGGTCTCCAATCATAGGAGAGTCTCTGGCATGCAGGAAAGATGACCGTAACGAAGCTAAAGAGCACGATGAATACGCAGTTGGGACTTACCTTGAAGCTGATAACAAACTTGTTGGACATGTGCCGATGGAACTTTCCTTCCTTATATTCACATTTCTCAAAGCCCGCCATGAGAACAATGTACAGGTCAAAGTGACTGGATCAAGGAGACTGGAAAACGGACTTGTTGTCCCTGGATCCTTTCTGGCCAGAACGACCAGCAGAGTAATCGCCACAAAATTTGAAGAAAAAATTATTCGTTTGAAGGAATTATGTACTCACATGGACATTACAGTTGAGAAACTCAGACGAAGACCACTGTTTTTGTAATACATTATTACGTATGTCAGCTATTAAAGGAAGATAAACCACGTTTGATACGTACTCTGAAGGCGCTGTAATAATATTAGAATAGGGGGCGCTTATTAGAATAGGGGCGCTTATTAACAAAAACACATTCGAAGGGGGGCGCTTATTTGGAAGGGGGCGCTTATTGGAAGGAGGGCGCTAAATCGAATCATTACGGTAACTTGACATTAACCACAAGCTTTCTTTCTTTCCATTTACCCTTTATTTTTCATCTTTCACAAAAGCTAAGGCGAAGGTTTACAATATTTCGAGTTCATCTTCATCGTTGTCGCTGTCAAAAGTGATGTCAGCTCAGTTTTGTTCAGTTTTGAATTTTTTGGCATCCAGTGTTGAAATAAATTTGTTCCAGTTGTCACCACCAGCTGTGTCTTAATCGCGTTAATTTCCTTTATTATGAAACTCTACCTCCTGTTTCGCGTTAATTTTCTTTATTCGAAAGTCGTTTTCCACTAAATTCGCGTTAATTTAAGTCGCGTTAATTTCCAATACCTTAATTTCATGGAGCGTTAATTTCCTATAATAAGGTATCCAGTACTAGCCACTTCCACTTCGGTGAATAATTGTTATTTATTTTTTAATACACCAGTTATCATTTATCTTCGCGAAACCAGATATTGACTAACTGATGGGGCTTTCTGAGTAAAGACGGTTTTTCATATAAATGAATTTCCACATGAAGAGACAAGGAACGGATTAGACGCGGAACAGTCAAGGTAGGTCGAGCGTACCCCTCAAGATTCCATTAATGAATTGATTATTTGAAAAATGAATCCGGTAGTCGTTCCCGTAACTAGTGTCAAATTCAAATTCCTGGATGCGTAATGAGGTGTGAATATTTTACAAAAACTTCTCTATATCTGGTCAAATTGAAAATCTTTGACTGGTTAAAATTGAAGACATTTACATTAAATTCTAGGAAATTGAGATGGTAGATCTTTAATTAAGTGCCTCGCGTGTGAATTGATGGCTCATTGCACATGCAACAATGCAGAGATGAATCTGAAATCTAAACCTACCAACGGATTCAACTTTCGAATAATAAATTCATTAATGGATCTTGGGGGTATGCTTGACCTGGCTTGACTGTAATATACTATAGACCATAGTTAGTAGAGGAGACTGGTTTTGAAAGTTGGTAAACATCAAAGATGAAAACAACGGTGCTTTAGTTTATGTTGGAAGCTCCCTGACCGTGCACAATCCTTTGTTTTGTGTTCACAAATTGTGACTGGATAAATTAATGCGATGTTTCTGTTGGTCAGTAAGTTCAAAATGATAGGAATGCTATTCAATGTTGTGCACGGTCAAGTCCAAAAGCTAATAAAAACATATAACAAAAAAGTCTATCAGGCGTCATAACCATTCCACCTTACTAACGGCCTGGTAACCTCAAACTAAACGTTGCTTGGCTTAGCAGATTATACAACTAAATTGTCAGTGGTGAACAAATTTTTAACATTGATAAAAAAAAAACGTTCGCATCGACTACTTGTATAAGCAGTGCAGTGCCAGCAGCTTTTCCTTTTTTAACGTCATGTTGCCTGAAGTGAGGATTCATTCCTTTTTCATTCTTGTACTGCATTCTTAATTGACCACAGATCTACCAAGCATCATGAGCAACTCGCAGCTTGGTGTAATTGATCCGCACGAAAAATGCTTTGGAGAAAGGCGTACAGGATGCAGCTGGGACATAAGAGATGATCGTGATATCATGAACGCCATACCAGACCAGTTTGCTCCTTACAGGGGAGTATTTAACAGTAAAGAGGATATTTTCACCACAGGCTCATACAATGGCACCCTCTTTCGCTTTCCACTACGCAGTATAGCCTCCAAGCTGTCACGGACGTTGTATTCTGCCGAAAAGGTGCGCGCATTGTTCAGTGGCTTCATTGCTGACGCTCATTTAGTTCTACTTTTCCTGCAACATCTTGAATGCGTTGAGCTCTACGTCCGTGAAGAATTAGACAGGGAACCCAGTGGGACCTTTCTAGTCAGAATATTCGAACAAAGCCTTGAGCTGGTTCAAGAAAAGAGAAAGGATTTCAGGGGAAAAGTCTCGAGCGGTAAGCTTTCGTCCCACCCAGTTTACGTCACCTATCCAATCACGATTGAGACAATACAATATTACCACGGGCGAGAAACAATCAAACGCAGCCATTCGTTTCTTGTAACTAATTATTTTTGTGGCGGAGAGGTATGCTCTGAATTCCAAACCCTGGCTAAGGATCTCAGCTACTTACCCTTAGTTGGTGTTGCCATGGCATTACCAGCAAGCCCTCGCGAGCCCACCCCAGCGATTCAAGGTCACGTGTTTTGTATCCTGCCGTTACCAGTGCAAAAGACAAGCCTGACAGGTTTGCCGGTTCATGTGAATGGCTTCTTTGCTTTGAGTCAGAATAGACGTTATATCAAATCTCCAAACGCGGAACAAGAAGATCTAAAAAGAGCCGGTCACCCTTTGACTGACAAATCCTTGAAATGGAATCAGTGTCTTGTAGAGGAGGCCATACCCAAAGCCTATGCCACGATGATTTTAGAAGCCATCAACGACAAGAGCTTCAAAGTGCAAGCAGCAGCCGTTTACCAGTAAGTGGCATCTGCAATGTTCGTATAATCTTTGAACATACATCCTTATGATTCCTTCCATGCTGCTGATCAAGCGGCCTATTCTGGCAATCAACCTTTTTAGCAGGCAAACATGATTCAAAATAACGTCTTATCAATGGAAATATTAACCAAGTTAATAACGTATTTATTTTTCATCAGATAATGTAATAAGGGCCGGTGAAGCCTAATTTCCTTTGATCGCTTAAACGAATCGCAGCAATATTTCACTGTGCTGCCTCCAAAGATTACAAAACTGGACTTTCCTTTGTCATTGCTGGTATCACCATTGATATTTTATTCATTAGCTCTGCGATGTTTCATTTATTTTGTCTCAGAGCGTGGCCAGATCTCAGACTAGTCAAGCAGAAATGGGAAAGCATCATAGAGCCTTTGTTTGAGATGCTGTCGTACAAGGAAATTGTCTTCAGCGAAGCAAATTGGGGAAAATGGGTACCTGTTAAAGATGCAATATTCAACCAGTTATCTGAAAACGATCTAAAAGAGCTTCTTCAAAGAGTCTTGCTTGGAGCGAACGTTTCTGTTGTATCTCTACCCAGTCACGTGTTTGAAGCTATTAGCTCATTTTCTTCCTGTACGGAAATCGAACCCCGCTTCACGCGAATAGTTTTGAAGGGAGCACCAGCTTGTTATAGGAGGCTCACAAGGCGTGAGAAGCTACGGCTTCTTCATTTTTGTTTACAAGACGATCAGTATAAAAACCTCTGTGGCCTGGAGCTTTTGCCTCTGTCCAATGGCAAATTAACCGCCTTTTCACCCTCATCCCCGAAAATCTACATCTCCTCGCCTGAGCATCCTCAAGATCTTTTACCTGGTCTGCAAAACCGTTTCTTGGATCAAACAGTGGATCACGGCATCATTCACAGACTAAAGCACGCAGCCAGACTAGGTAATTAAGACAGGAAGCAAGTGACACTGCTAAAATACTAGGGATTTTAAGCAAGGACTGCGGATTCGGACTGAATGGACTGCAGTTGCAGTGACTGAATGTATTTTTTCCAGGAATGAGTCAATGCCTCCAGCTTAAGATACCAAAGACGGCTTTGTGTAAACTCGCTTTTTGAATTGGCGTTATTACCATCTTTTTTGCGATTATTCCAACTCGTTTACTTTGTCAAATGTAGTGGAACTCTCCTGAGTTAAATCCCTAGAAAAAATTCAAGTTCAGTAAAAGAAAAAAGTTTCGTTATCGCTTGTTTGAGTCCTCCATAAAACGTTAAATTAGGCTTTTTCACATAGTAGTCGTGCGCTGACGGAAAAGAAATATACAAAAATAGGTATGATACACGATCACAGTTGTTGTGTTGTTAATTTAACCCAGCTAGCTCTTAACTGTACTTAGCCTGCTAGCAAGCTCTTCGGGCGTGTACTTCACGAATATGTAGGATATCGTAGCGGGCCGCAATGAGAAGTGCATAAGCATTTAGTTGTATTTTATATGCCTAGTACGCCAGTGTTTGAAACTGAATTGTAAGACACGTTATACGCATTTCATTCTTTTCAGCCATCCAAAATTTTTGGCAATTTTGGAAGGTCTATTTTTCGCCCCAAATTCTGTGTCAGGCACGACACCCATATACCCACATACCACGTAAAATGCAGCCAAATACACAATAAGCAGTTGACGGAAAAGAGTGTAAATTAAAATCTCGCCAGAAAAGCTTGAAAACCGTGCACAAGCAAGTCGTTTTTCTTCTGCTTTTACATTCCTTTGCCCTGGAAGTTCACTGCATAACTTCAACTTTCAGGAGAGTTCACCTAAATTTGACAAGTAAGCGTATTAGAATAATCGCAATATAGTTTGAAAAACACGAATTCACTTTTTAAGCTAGGTTTTTACCGTCGTCGTCGAGGCATCTTTAACTCCTTACTTGAAGTAATGAGGGCTTGTTAGAAAAGATGTTACTTCCGGTCACTGTGCAGGACGCTTCCCTAGTCCTTGCAAAAAGTCCCTCCTATTGACTGACCTTACTACGCCTTTTAATTTAAACAGGAGGGAGCATAAATCATGGTTTGTCGTTTGTGCAATATTTGATCCCCTCACTTACCTGCCTTAATTCTTCGCACAATTTTTCTTGTTTGAAATCTCACGCAAGAATTCGAGATAACTCAAAAAAAGAGTGCGAAGCTTTCAAAATGATATCGCTGTTATGTAACAGGTCAAATTTGTCTTTCAGGTTAAATTTGTATAGCCTAGGTTGATTTTTGTCTCCTAAGACTAGGAGACAGGAAATTGAGAATCAACCTAGGCGGAATCAAATTTATCCTGAAGTAATATTTGAGCTGTAACATTTAAAAGGCCATGATATTTTCTTTCAGTTGAGTTTTTTGTTCCGTATTGCCTCACATAATCTCTCCACTATTCCTTCAAATGAAGCTGCCTGCGTCGAAGAATGATCGTAATTAAATAATCGTGAATTTTGGCGATAACAAAATCTCATCTTGCTTGCTTCTGATTGACTTTCGCAGAGTGTACACAGTTACGACTTCTTTCTGAAAACAATTTGGTAAGTCTTCTTAAGGAATCCCTGCCTTACGACTGGAGTCAAGGCAAAACTGTTCAGTGGCATCCAGATGACCAAAACCACAACCATCCTCCAAGAGACTGGATCAAACTGATATGGAGATACCTTCGCGACCACTTTCCTGCTACAGAGAGACTTCAGCGACTTCAAAACTTCTCCTTAGTTCCAGTCAGTATGGAACAAGCAACTGTTACTTTGAAGCCACTTACGCAGCCCTCCACAGTAGTGATTAAAAGCCTGGGTGGGGACGTCATTGATGATGCTTTGATGCGTGTCTTGACAGCGTTCGGCGGGGATGTCTTGACTGGTTGTCCTCACTTCGTAATCGACCACCCCTGTATTTTGGACACTTACGTACATCGCCCAAATGCGCAAGGTATTTTGGACACAATTTTGATCTTAGCCTCCAAGTTCACAGTCGGAAGGTTGTCTGAAGTCTTGATAAGAGAGGTTTCCACCGAAGGAAAGCGAAGTTTTGAGATCATTCCTTGCCAGTGTCAAACCAACGCAAGTGGGAAAAAGGGAACACATTCTCATGCTCCCTCTCCCCGTTTTTGAGACTTTTTCTTAGAGATTTGTGTCCAAAGAGGAAGGTCTACCAGCCGCACCTGTTGAATATCTTCCCGTTCCGCCTCTAAGGGAACTCATTGACATTTCGCAAGACGATTCTAGGATTTTAGCTCTTCTTCTAAAAGTCCGGATTCTTAAACCCATGGAATTGCTTTGCGAAATTGTATTTCCTGACTTGCAAAAAGGCAAATATAATGGAGGACAGATTGACAAGTTGATGCCCTATGTGCTCAAGCATTTCGCAAACGTCATTCGCTCCGATGTTCACTTCAAGCGGAATGTACAAGCGCTGCCATTTCTGCCGCAGCTTCATCATAAGCAGCGGGTGAAGGCGTCGGATGTCTTTGATCCCAGAAGTTACAATCTTAGAAGAATATTTATCACTGAAAATGTTTTTCCCATTGGCCAGTTGTACAACGACGCGACCGTTCTTAATGCTTTGGAAGAAATTGGAATGAAAGAAGAATCCAACATCACTGCTGCAGACCTCCTTCAAAGCGCTAGGAAAGTTTCCGGCCTTCCAGACCTGCTAACTGCAACACAGAAGTCCGATGCAATTTTGCAGCATATTAAGCTCTATCCCCAAAAACTGAAGAGCAAAGTTTATGGACAAGAGTTGGGATCTTTACTGATGAGAATTCAGTGGGTGCCACGGTTGCGCTAGAAGCCATCAACATTCCCTCCCTCACTGCCATGGCTGGAAACATGCGAAGAAGGAGGAAGATATTTTTTTAAGCCATGTGAACTAAAGGGCCATAACGTAATAAATCTCATAGGAAGTGTAAAACCTGTTGTCGACTTTGAACCTTCGAGTGAAATTGCTCGTTGTTTTGGCTGGGTAGATAAACCAGAAGTCGTCGACGTCGTTGAGCATTTGGGAAATGTAGTCATGCATTACATTGATGATGAGAAGGCGTATTACATGGCGTTGGTGAACGAAGTCTATTCGTTTCTGAGCAGTTCAGACTATTATGAAGTCAGTGGGGCATTGGAATCTTCCCATTTCGAATGGGTGTGGAATGGAGACGGCTTTTCTTTTCCTAGCCACGTGATTGCCATCAAGCCACCCATTGACCTTACACCCTACGTTCGCGTTCTTCCCTCGGAGGTGCTAAAACACTCAAAGTTGTTTACACTTTTTGGCACGAGGACAGAAAGTGATCCATCTCTTCTGCTGCAAGTGCTTGGCTTAATAAAAGTGAAGTATAGCGATTGCAGTTCCAGATTTAGCCCCTGTGAAGTAAGACATGATCTCCATTTAGCAGTTGACATTTTAAATGAATTGGCATGTGACCAATTATCGCCAGAGCAGCAAGAAAAAATCCTTCTGCCTGTCCGTGTCCATGACAATTCTTACGTCCGGCTTGAACCAGTTGAGCGCTGCATGTACACTGGAGAAAAAGAATGGCTGTACGATGCTGGCCAGGACGAAGAGCAAAATTACCATTACGTACATTGGAGTGTCCCGAGCATCACTGTTGAACGTCTGGGTGTGCCATCTCTAACACATCGAATGTTAGACCCTGATGAGCTCTTCATAGGAGAAGAGTTTGGACAGGAGGAGAAGCTTACTACTCGATTGAGTCGACTTCTAGAAGACTACAAAGATGGACTTGCTGTGCTGAAAGAGCTCGTGCAAAATGCAGATGATGCTGGTGCCACTGACGTTAGATTTCTTTACGATGAAAGGACGAACGAGGATGCTATGACGTTTCTCATAGACGACGGAATGAAAAAGTGTCAAGGTCCTGCCTTGTGGGTCTACAACGACGCGACATTCAAGGATGAAGACTTTGTTAATATCACAAAGCTAAACGAAGCAACCAAAGTGCATGACACTGAAAAGATCGGTAAGTTTGGACTTGGCTTCAATGCAGTGTACAACCTTACAGATGTGCCGATGTTTGTAAGTAAGAACTATTTTGTAATTCTTGATCCTAACACATCGCACCTGAAGACTATCATCAAAAACAAAGCAAAGCCTGGTATCAGGATTGATCTCAACAAAGGTGTCAAGAAGCTGCAGACCTTTAAAAATCAGTTTAAACCATTCAATAGTGTTTTTGGCTGTGATTTAACACTTCGGAAAGAAGACAACTCATACGATGGTACGCTGTTCAGATTTCCCTTGAGGACAAGAGAACAAGCAGCAGTTAGTGAGATCAGAGACAAGTGTTACGACGACCACGAAATGCGGAAACTGTTGAGCATGTTCCTCGTGAAAACAAACTCGTTGCTTCTTTTTACGCAAAACGTATTCCGCGTTGGACTGTACTTTTTACCGAAATCTTCAGACCAGAATCTACAACCGTTGCTAATGTTTCAGGTTAACAAATCACTCGCCCAAGGAGGAATACTGAGAGAATTGTCCTTCCCCATCACACTACCAGACACTGCGCAGAAACTGGGAGCAGAGCAGAAGAAGTTGTTGGTGCAGTCTAATTTTCTCCAAGCATCATCCAAGGTTAAAAAGAACTCCAAGATTAGGAAAGTCAAACCAAACGAATTTCCAGAATCGTCCATTGCGGTTGATTTGGAATGCGTTTTCACTAAGGTCGGTGCTAGTTTCTTTGAGATAAGCGAGCGTCCTAGTCGAGAGGTTGAACGATGGTTAATCGTGTCCTCAATGGGGAATGGAGAGTCACTGGAGTTCGCAAAAAGTGACCCTAGTCTTCTTCCGTCCGGGGGAATAGCTGTTCAGTTGCTGTTTACAGAATTTAACACCTTTTTGCCCAAACCGAAAGAAAATGGAACGGTTTTCTGCTATCTTCCTCTCCCAATTCACAGTGGCCTGCCTGTGTTTATAAATGGTGCGTTTGCAGTGGATTCCAATAGGCGTTGTTTGCAAGGTAAACTTGAAGACGACAAGAGATGCTATGGCGAGGAATGGAATAATGTTCTAATGACTGATTCCATATCTACTGCTTATTTGTGCCTCCTTGAGGATCTTAAGAAAATTCTCCCTGGAGACGGATCTTATGTTTTCCATTCACTGTGGCCAAAGGCTTTTGACGTAACAGAACAATTCCGGTCTATTACAAAGTCGTTCTACAAGCAAATTGCTAATGGAACCCATGCTCTGTTCTCCAATGGAAGAAAATGGGTTGACATTACTCAAGCGGTTTTTCTCCATCCAGGCCTTCGCATGGATCCTGAAATTGGAGAAGTTTCATTTGCTGTGTTTCGTAACTTTACAAAAGGAAATGACGTGGTGATTGACTTACCACCCGAAGTGTTCCAGTCGTTTGAGTGCTGTGGTTTGCTCAATGTCATCAAAAGTAAAACGTACGACAAGTTTCGATTTTTCCAAGATGTTTTCTTTCCAAACTTATCAAGAGTTGATCCGGAACTTAGGAATGTTCTTGTGTTACATGCCTTAAATCAAAACAGCAATGAGTTTGAAGACTTAATAATGAACAACGCCTGCGTTCCAGTGTCGCCTGGCGGAAAGGAACTAAAGCGGCCGAATCAGTTAGTTAATCCCGAGAAAGAAGCTTCCTCCTTGTTTCTCCCAGCTGATGGTAGGTTTCCCTATGGTGAGGGAAGTACATTTTGTCAACCTCAAGTGCTAGCCAAACTAGAGAATCTTGGGATGAAGTCAAACGATCTACCCTGGAAAGACGTTGCAGAAAGAGCAGAGAGTGTCCAGCACGTTAATGCAGTTGACAGTAAAGCGGCAGTCAAGCGTTCCAAGGTTTTGCTAAAGTTCATTAAAATGAAACTGAAGCGAAAAGCTAAATACCCGTCGGATGCAATTGTGTCTCGCATTTGCAAAGCCGAGTTCCTTCCAGTTCTGGAAAAACCACCGTCATTCCCCCTCCCCTGGAAGAGCGAGGAATATCGAGGATTTCAAAGGCTCCTGGCGGCACCAAAGGATATCTTTCTTCAGGATAAGAGGTCCCTTGTGTGTTGCACGGAGCTACTTGTCGATCTGGACGTCCCCAGTAAAGTGGCAGAATTCCTCAAGTTACATGACAAATACGTTACGACACAGCACGTTGTCAAACAACTTGAAGAAGCTATTTCTACTGACCTAAATAAGATGGATACTAACACTTATGAAGAAGTCAGCCGCGTTTGCACAGAAGCTTATTCTTTTCTA
Source organism: Porites rus (assembly GCA_964035705.1). Classification (NCBI taxonomy): domain Eukaryota; kingdom Metazoa; phylum Cnidaria; class Anthozoa; order Scleractinia; family Poritidae; genus Porites; species Porites rus. Next base: position 28,072,135 of record OZ037995.1, read on the forward strand.
CAAGAAAATTTTGCCAACTGTACCCCCTTTGTCAAGGATTTTCTATCTACGAAGCGATTTATTCTAGTGGAAAGGCGCTTTCTCCCTGCAAATCTTGTCGCATTTGAGGTGAAAACGGACTGTTCCCCGTACCTTACCCAAGTTCCAGATTATTTATCCGATTCTTTTGGCAAACTCCTGAAATTTTGTGGTGTCAGGAAGCAGTTTGAACCAAACGACTTCATTTCAAGCCTTCGAGAAATAAGGGGACAGTTCGGTGAAAACCCACTTGACGAACGAACATTACAGGTAGTTGTGAACATGGTGATTCAACTCGGAGAGACATCTGAAGAGTCTAAGGATGACCTGGACAACGGACAAGAGGGCTGTGGTTTGGTTTTTCTTCCTGATTCCAGACGCAGAATGTTTGCAGTAGCTGATCTGTGCTACAAGGAATGTCCGTGGATGCCTGATGATCCAGAGGAGCTGTTTGTCCATGAGAAGATTCCCTGGTCAACCTGTAAGAAACTGGGGGTTAAAACTCGCAGAGAAGGAGCTCTGCAACATCACGATGTTGGTTTTCCTTTTGGGCAAAAAGAAGAGCTCACTGATCGATTAAAACGAATTTTGACAGGTTATCCAGGTGAGAAAGAAATTTTAAAAGAGCTTCTTCAAAATGCAGACGACGGTCAAGCAACCGAGATTTGCTTCATTATAGATCCTAGAAACCATCCTGAAGAGAGGGTGCTCAAAGAGAGCTGGAAAGCCCTGCAAGGTCCTGCACTTTGTGTGTACAATAATAGACCGTTTACCAATACAGATATTGAGGGAATTTGTAACCTTGGCAAGGGTACCAAGGGGGGAGATCCAAACAAGACTGGTCAGTATGGCATTGGCTTTAATGCTGTGTATCACCTAACTGATGTTCCATCATTCAGGTCGAAGGGTAAAGAAATTAGAGATGTTCTTTGCGTGTTTGATCCTCATTGCAAGTACGTTGCTCGTCCTACCGATGAAAAACCCGGTAGAATGTACACGAAGATCGACGAGTTAAAGAGTAAGTTTCCAGATGTATTTCGTTGCTACCTAGAGGACCTTTTTCCTATACAAAATGCAACCATGTTTCGCTTCCCACTGAAGTCCCAGGAAATGGCCGAAGAATCCAAAATATCACGAACACCCGTCACCGTGCAGCAGCTTGACAGAATGATGGAAGGTCTAAAAATGGAGTTGTTTGAAGTTCTCCTCTTCGTAAACAATGTGAGGAAGATTAGCATTGCCGCCGTAGACAGAAGTGGCAAACTGGTTGACACCTACTCCGTTGAAGTTGTTATGACCAAGAAAGACCAGAGGAAAAGACAATCTTTTGCTAATTACATGAAACAGATTGGAAAGCAAGCGAAACAAAAAGATTTTCTTCCCACAAGCATAAAGGTGAAAAAGTGTGTTTATAGTATGAAGCTTCGTGACAGCCTTCAAAAGGAACAGACTTGGCTGATTGTACAGCAGGTTGGCTTTAAGAAACCAGTGGAAGAAAGTATTGCTCATGCTTTCAAAGAAGAACAGCTGGGTATGCTTCCTCGAGGTGGAGTGGCTTACCTTTTAAACAACAGCAGGCCTGCAGTGAAACCCGATGGCAAAGCGTACTGCTTTCTTCCACTGCCTTTTCGGACCAATTTACCTATTCATATCAATGGCCACTTTGCACTGGACCATGAGGCCAGAAGAAATTTGTGGCAGGATGAAGCTGCTGGCTATCGAAGTGACTGGAATAACGCCTTGCTACGTGATGTTATTACCTCCTGCTACCTCACCCTCCTGGACAAGGTAAGAGGATACATTCAGCTGCCAGTTGGGCAGGATGCAGCTGGTCAGAATTCCATCTTTAGCAAAAGTGAAGTCACAGAGAGGTTAACTTACTATGAAGCATTATTTCCGCGGTATCCCTTGGAAGATTCATGCTGGAAGTCATTAGCTGATTCCGTCTACCAGGGAATGAGCAAAAACGAAATGCACCTTATTCCGGTGGTGAAATGCTCGAAGCAAAGTTCAGGAGCCGGTGCTAAGAGTATCAAAGGATCCAATGGGGTCCAAGTCACATGGTTCGCGCCGCAGGACACAGGCAAGAACCAAACATACTTCAACAATCTCGACATAAAGGGTTGCTTTGCTCCCGTTCCACCAAGATTCAATACGGATGAGAAAGAAAGAAAAAAGAGGGAAGAAAGTCGCATTAGACGAAAGAACCAGTTCGAAGAAATGTTGTTGGAAACTGGTTTTAACTTGGTGGCATTATCACTTGACGTATTTGATTCATTAATGGAGGCAGGAGTAGAGGTGTGCTGCGTCTCTCCTTTGGCTGTGATGGACTTTTACAAATCGTTCAATGATAGTAATCCGCTTTGCAGTATTGGTGACGTTCCATGCCCCATTGAAAGGAGTTCATTCAAAGACGTGAAAGGAGTTATTCGCATTCTAAAGTACTGCAAAGACGATGATCAGTTTCTGAAGAATCTCGAGGGTCTTCCATTGCTTCTCACACAGGACAACTACTTACGCGTCTTTAGTGGGAGCGATCCCTTGTGTTTGTGTCGCTATTGCGATATTTTACCACAATCTCCCGGCTTGTTTGTACACAAAGAGTTTCTAAGTGACGTTTTTCACATGGCCGATTTAAAAAAGACCCCCGTTTTTCGACCTTTGGATTTAGAAACCTTCTCCTCTCAATTGCACATAACTCTTCCTGAATGTTTTGGCAGCGAGGATCAGTACGTGAGATGGTTTCCTGAAGATAATTCAAAGTCCACGGCTCTGCCGAATCGTCGTTGGATTTACAGGGTTTGGCAGTTCCTCGAAAATTTCGTCAGCGAAAAACTTAAAGACTTAGGAGAGGAAGAAAAGAAGGATTTCAGTGAGGAAAAGAAACCTTTCTTTGTTCGTGACCTGCTCATGCCATTGACTATGTGTTGCATCCTTCCAGCAACCCAGGCGCGTTCTAGTAACCCAAAACTAGTTACAGAACAATTTTTGGTGCCTTTGAAAATGGGAAAATCAGTTATTGACTTTAAAGATTGTGGTCAATCCAGAGAGAAGTTGGTGGAGGCCTTAAAATGTTTGGGGTTGCCAGAGCTTGACTCAGTTATACTGTCAATTGTCCGCATCGGTACAACTTGCTACACCAAACTAGAATCGTATAATTTAGCGCGCAATCTTGTAGCGACACTTAAGACACCCCGTTCCCTTCTCACAGCGCTCCATCAGAAGCTGAAGGCTAATCCTTCCACCCTTGATGGAAAACTAGAGGACGAAGAAGCTATGGAGGTTCTTAATTACTTAAGCCGCAACACTAACTCTCTGTTATGCGACGACAAAGAAACTCTAAGGAGGCTTCCTTTCTTTCCAATGGCGGGTGGAAGGCTAGGAAAAGTTCAAGATAGGAACGTCTTTGTTCTCCCTGGTGACATCCCTAACGACGGGATCGATGTTGTTGAATCCAGACTTGACTGTTTTTTTGTAGAATCTCGCGAAAGTCTGTCAGCCTTGTATGAATTCCTAGAATTTGAGCCAGTATCGCTATCAAATATTTACCGAAATTTCATTCTGACATGCTTTCAGCAGTTTAGTTTTGAAGGAAAGCTGGCTCACCTTCGATATCTTCAGGGCTTTGTGTCTTCAGTAAGTGCAAAAGAGAACAAAAGTGAAGAGCTTGAAAAAAGGCAAATGGTAGACTATTTGAAACGAATTGAACTCATTCCAGCTGTGGACGGCTCCTTGAAGACAGCATCCACTTTCTACGACCCCTGCAATGAAGTATTTGATGCCTTGTTACCAGAAGACAGTTTTCCACCAGGGCAATTTAACTCTGAAGAGTGGCTGTCATTTTTGGAGAAGATAGGCCTCACTAAAGACGTTTCAGGAAAAGATTTTTAAAGTTTGCTAACCAAGTGGCACATGAAGCTAAAACACAACGAACAGAAAACACCTACAAAAAATCCGCAGTTTTGTTGCAACACCTTTTTTCTCGACCAAATGTGGTTGGTGAAGGTCTTCTACATCTTGTGTCTGAGATTCCCTTCGTGGCTGCAAGACCTGTTGAAAAATCACTACAAGAGCTATGCGTACCATTTGGAATAAGACAAGGAGGCGAAATTCCATTCATTGCATTCAAAGATTCCGTTGTCAACGAGCATGCAGAAATCATATGGACGAAAGCACATTTGCTTCCAACGTCGGCAGATCCAAGGTTTCATGATTTTGAGCTTTCAAGTGACTGTCGTCATCGAAATGTTGATCAGTACATGAAGGTATTTCTCGAGCAGCTTGGTATTCAGATTAAGCCACCTGTTGCTCTTGTTATTAGTCACTGCCAAACTGTCAGCACGCGAAAAAATATCGCAACTGACCAGTGCTCAACAGTATTGAGGGTCATGGGAAGTATTTATGAATTTCTACAGGCAAACGCCATTAACGATCAAGAGGCCAGGAGGGTACTCAAAACCATGCGTTTTATCGCTGTTGAAGAAGGAAAAAAGTTCATTCTGCCTAGACAAGCTGTCATCGAGCTTTACGAGCGTTTCGAGCTTAAACCGTTTCTTTACAGAATTCCTGCTGTATTCGGAAAGTTCCAGACTTTGTTTGAGTTTGTAGGCTGTTCAAAGACTGTAACCTGTAGAGATTACGCTGTGGTATTGGAGATGATGCATGAGAAATGCAAAGGTTCTAAACTGAACCCAAATGATCTTACAAAGTGTTCGATGGCCGTCAGAGGATTCTTCAGAACTTTGCAAGATGACCCAGGATCCGTGCCAACTCTCTCCAAATTGTACCTACCAGCAATGCCTTCAGAATTTTGCCTTTCGAACGAGCGCCTCAAGATAACCACCATTCCTGTTACTTTACGTTTATCGACGGAGCTGTTGTTTGATGATGCCCCAACCTATGGTTATAGGATAAAAGGTCTTTAGCAGCCATTTGTACTAGAACTTAGTCTACTGAAAGTAAGTCGTAAATCAGCCATGATTACCTTTACAGATTTGATGGTGAAATTACCTCCAGAAGTACAGCCAAGGATGTTATCTAGTGTGGTAAAGGAAAAACTTTGCGAGCCCGAAAAAACGAAAATTGTCGCAAACGGTGCTGTTAACACGATGAAAGTAAAAATATCTTCCATCCCCTTTGCTCGTGGAGTTGCAAGAATTATAAAACACGTTAACCATCAGAGAAAAGATTTTGACGTAAGTGTCTTAAAAGGCATTGAGGAAAGTCTTCGAAGCATCGAGATGTTTGCTGTGGAAGGTCTCAGGACCTCCCTTTTTCTTTATGAAGTTCAGATTCCAGAAAGTGAAGCTGATGTGCCTTTCTTCGTAGACAAGCCGGAGCTGTCTGCATTGGGGAAAAGTAAAGTTTACATCGATACGCTGTCTGGGGTGAAAGATGCCGTTTCAATCATATCGGACATTATTGGGGAAATGTATGGAGAATTTCTTCAAAACAAGGCAAATCTCATTGGTGAGATGCTCCGTTGCCCGCCTTCGGGTATATGGCCACTGTTGGACAGAATAAAAGTTCGTAAAGATGACAGCTACACCACAGCAGATTTGGATATCTATCCAGAGCCCGGTACATGGATTCCAACTGAAGACCACCATCTGCTAAAAGACGCTTTTGAAGAATTGGAACCCGGAGAGTACGTTGGTTATCAGCAATACGACCCTATTCTAGTTCTGCGGAAAGGCATTCCAAAATACATTTACGCTATAGTAGTTCAGGAGGTTACCAGTGAAGATACTGTTATCTTGAAAAAGGAATACCAAATCAACATTGAACACGAAAAAGAACCAGTTGAGGTCAGTGCTACTAAGCTGTATAAATTCCACTGTTTGCGAGAGATATTTGAGGAGCAGGACGACGATATGGCAGAAATGCTTAAAGAGATCTCAGACTTCCTCCAGATCGCATGGGAAATGCCTGAGGACGAGAAAACCCAAATTGTCAAGCGTCTATTCATGCGTTGGTTACCAAGAGGGAATACTAACAGCAAGGACTCGCTCATGGTGGCTTTACAGCATTTAAAGAATGAAGTTTCTCGGCTCGGTGGCTGTTACGATGACTTGTTTGTTTTATTGGAAGAGCGTGCAAAACAACTTGATTCACAGCGGGACATTTATCAAGAAGACTATCTTGTTCACCATGGACCGTGGCCACCTCCACCTGATGATATTTCCTATGATAATATTCTCCCAATTATCCGTAGGATAAACAGAAAAAATCCTCAGCCAGAAGAGGCCAAGCGCTGGTTGAGACAAGCTGACGCTGACCTTGAGTCTTGCAGTAGAGAGAGAGCATTCACGACTGACTCATTTGAGTGGCTTTGCTTTAAATGCCACCAGGTAAATAGTATAAAATACATTTATTTAGAGCGGAAAAAAAATGGAAACCTATCGACGCGCAAAAAATTGGGAAACGACGTCAACGCACATCCGCCTGTCCTCTAGTACACTCTTTGGGGGGTAGGGGTAAAACAAACTTCAGTAGACTAAGGAAGGGAGTCCAAGACACTGACGTTGCGTTTCGTTTTGGTGCAAAATTAACCATTTGATGGGCAACCAAGGGAGTTGCTCAAGTAAAAATCTAGATTGAAGTGTTCGATTTACGACAAAATTTTCAGAGAGAAATTTCTAAGGCTGTACTTTTTGCTTGGCAACTCTTTTGGTCACACTACAGGAACAACCGAGTCTTCCCCCACTTTCACCCCCCCCCCCCCCCAAACCCGGTCAAAATTATTCTGTTCTTGTTTTGCCGCCTAAAAATGAAATACAACTGCTGTGAATTTTCTTTTCTGTTTTTCGAAGCAGAATTTTTTAATATTTGTTTTTTTGTGGAAGAAAATGTCGTACAGGTATTCATAGATGGCTGCGTTTGTGACACTTTTTGGAGACTCTTAAGGCGAACTACAGGAAAAATCTTTTAAACATTTCAAATTTTCAATTATTGGTGTTATTCCACTGACGCCACAAAATGAAATATTATCAAGATTCTTCTGTTATTCTGTTTGTCTATTTGGTTTTTGGGTTGAAGAAAGCTTCGCTACGGATTTCAACGAAAGTGAAAGTTGAACAAGCAGGCTTTTCACAGCAGATTACAGGAAAATATTCTGACACCTCTTACTCGCTTTCAGGAGCTGCATCTGTTGTTTTTGTTGTTGTTGTTGTTTTCATAATGAGAACTACAGATAAGTGTAATTAAAAGAAATTCATTTAACTTGCTGATCTTCATTTCCCCGAACCGGCTTAAATTAGTGTTCTGTAGCTAAGTGCATATTGTTCAACACTTGGTCGTATGTTGATATATTTCTGTTCCTAAATTGCACTTTGTTAGAATTGGTAGAAGACTTGTTTAGGGATAAAGGGATCTAGCTAATATTTGTTTTAGGCTTTGTTTTTTCTATTGCTTGCAATTAAAATTGAAATCGTGAAATTTGTTTCGTTTAGTCCAAATTTAAATTATAGAATTATACAGAATCGCCGTTTTAGCTCTGTACTTACGTCACAGAGCTAACCATGGTAAACTGTTTTAGTAAAATCCAACTAGCGGTCTTCGGCCAAATGGGATATTAACTCAGAGCCCATTCGGGCTCGAGGAATAATTGTTAATTATTCTTTACAGGCAACCGAAAAGGCCCTGAAGGCTGTGCAGTACAACGTGGATGCTAATCAGAAGACAGATGACCACAATTTGTTACTGTTGGTACTGAATTGTCGTGGTTTTGATGAATCAGATGCTGAGTTAAAAGATTTAGCAACCCAGCTTGAACGTCTTGTGATTAATTCAGTCCACATGCGTTATCCTGACACTATGTCATACCCCAACATACCCCATGACGTATACACAGCAGTGCATGCAGAGGAAGCCTTTAGAATAGCGACAAAGATTCTGGAGAGAGTTCGAGTGAAACTGAATTAAGGTGGGGCTTAACGATACTGCCACTGATTTCATTTTGAAGGTTTAAAAGGTTACAGGCTTCTTTATAGTGGAAAGTGCAGCTAGTGTACAAAAACTAGTCAAATACTTAGAAACAAATACCGTAAAATTCCGAAAATAAGCCCCTCCATGTATAAGCCCCTCCAAATATAAGCCCCCCAAACTGGTAACGCAAAAAACCCTCCGTTAAATCGCCCCTCCAAATATAAGCCCCCTGGGGGCTTGTACTTGGAACATTGCTCTCAAATACAAAGTAAAACAAATCAAAAACGGTAAATTTACTTCCAACTATGAGGCTAACCCAATCGGTTTTGAAACGCAAATTTCCCTCCGTAGATAAGCCCCTCCGAATGTAAGCCCCTCCAAAAATAAGCCCCTCAAAAAGGGCCTTCGAAAAATACAAGCCCCAGGGCTTATTTTCGGAATTTTACGGTATTTCAAACACAACATAACAGGATTGAAAACCTCAACTGGCAGGAGGCAACCAGTTGGCTATTAAAAGCATGGCCGAGGATTTAAAATTGGACGACAGAGAACAAATCCAGCAATTGGCCAGAGCAGGACTCGAACCCGGGACCGCCGGCTAGCGAGTCCAACGCGGTGACCGCTCGGCCGCAAGTTAGGACAAAGTTAGAAAAGTTAGGACATTGCGCTACGACCGAGTAAGAACTAGCTCCTCCCAAATCTTGATAGGAAAAAGGGATTCGTTCAGTCGTTTAATGCCTTTACTCAAGAACCTCACTTTCAGTTTGAGATTAAATAACGGAGATTAAAATTGGGATAGCAATACCAATTATACCATTCCGATACCTTTACACGTCGATAAATGTTGTCCAAATTCGTTGCCCTTCCGTCTGAAAATTTAGTGTCGTGCAACATTTCAGTTTCAGGCTTTAAAATTCATGTGGCACAAACTCTTGGTTTAAATTTGTGCTGGTTGTAGCAGTAAAAACGCCATCGTGAGGTTACATGTAAAGACAATCTTGGAGCCACTTTTGATACTGGGGATCTGAAACAAGTGTAATTTTATTTGGAGTGGCATTCCCTTTGGCGAGATGATAATTGAGAATTTCACGAGTTTTGCAGGAAGGAACAGGCAAGCGAAAAACCGTAAGAGCTGAGAACCAAACTTAGTTTACACCGAAAAAGAAAGAGGGGCGAGACGATAAACGAAATAAAACTATTCCCTGCAAAAAGAAAAGAGAGAGAGAGGGAATACCAAAAAGTACTCTACAGTGTATGTCCCACTAATCTTATAAAGTGATGAAGAAATTAGGTTAGTTGGCTAAATTTTAATTTTCCCTTTTTTTTCTGTCATGTTCTGTAGGCTAATGATCAAGCTACTTTTGAGAAGCCATTCCAGTTTCCAACTTCTAGGAGGCTCAAATTAAGAAGAGGTTCAGTATAGGATTGTGTATCAGAAGATTGTGGTGCCACTCGCGATCGAAGATTATTCGACATAATCTTTGGCAAGCCTTATTAATTACTTACTCAATAATTTTTCTACGATATTTTTAAAGTATCTAGTCAAAAGCATTGTTTATTGTCTTATTGACTTTGAAGCATTTTGCTGCGTGTTTGTTTTTGTAGCTTTGTAACTTTCGATCTTGTGTAACATTTAGAAACACCATTGAGGTTTTTTTTTGGTATTGTTTAATTGTAAAAGCTGAATCTCAATGCTTTTTTTTCATTCTATTTTAATATTTGTATTTCTTTGCGTGAGAAAAAAATAGCTTAAAATTAGTTCAATTGGCGATCACGAAAGAAACATAAAAGTCAGCTTTTACAAAAGACTTTGACTCTTACGAAATGACAAGTTGTTCAGTACTAGAAGCACTTTTCCCGTCGACATTTTTACCTTTAACGTTATTCTTTTTTCAAAATACCAATGCAACACACTCTGCCTCTTTACAAATTATCAGGTTTTAAGAGCGAATGTCTGTAAAAATCGAGCAACCGGCGGCCACGGTCAAAAATTAAATTTCGCTCATATCTTGTCCATATATACTTATTAGTAAGTAACTAAACGTGGTGTAGTTTGTTTTTCAAAAGGCCTCTTGGATTTGGAGAAAATCGACAAAATCAATTTTCGTGGTCGGCGACTTGAAAACAGCCAAAATTTGAGGCAAAATGAGGCGGTCTCAAAACTTCACTCGCACGCAAAAAGGAAGAAAGCGTGGTAAAATATTCCCCGATAAATCAATTTATAAAGGGTTTTAGCCCTAGTATGGCGGTTAATTCTTATCTTAACGATAATGTGGAAGGTAAACAATTTTATTTTAGTTTTGGTTCTTTTTCAACTCAACGAAGTTTAAATTTAGACCTAAAGTCGCGATTTAATTTTAGGCATGTGCTACACCTTGGTTTTTCCTGAAACTCAAGCTATAAGTTAGTTAAACATTGTACTAAAACATATGTAAGAACTGGCTTGGGTAATTTAATTTGCGCTTCAGACGAACCTTCTGAACTTGAACAAATTTTGAGTGAAATATGATGTATTTGCATAATTCACCAACGGCTTGCTGTTGCCGAAAGGGATCATTGGCATTTCTTGAGAAGAAACCTGATGTACCTCTATAGTACGATACTTAATTTGCTAACATGCAATAGGAATTTACTTACCTTTATAGTTTGGGACACTTGTTTTACTTTTTCAACTCTCGAGCTCCAAAATTCTGCCGGCGCTAAGGCATTTTGTAATTTGACCTCTAACGAGAGGTCATTGGAGATGGGCCAGGTTTTTAAAATGTCACTCAAACCGAATGAGCGTTATGATCTAAATTCTTAAGGTGGTTGAACAAAATATTTCACAAGAAAAATATGTTTTTAAGACATTTTCGGCGATTTGAAAGATGTTCTTACCATTTAATAGAATCAGTTACAACGTACAGGGAGGAAGTGTGAGAAGACAAGGATTGGTGTTGTGTGACAACGAAAACCATCCTTCGAACAGAAAAAAAAATTGTTTATACATTTCTTTGATGCTTCCAAAGTTATCTGTTCAATTATACAACAACTGAAGGGTTGCATAGTCTGGCTGCCAACAGTACTTGATTTAAAAGTGTAAAGTGGTGGTCAGTTTTTCGGACACCTGTGCGTGTGATAAAAGCAATGACTATTAAGGAATTTGGAAAACATCAAAATCATACACCCTGCCAGTACACACGAACACTTAGTAGGTTTTAAACTTTGAACAACCTGGATAAATGATCTCGGAAGCGTTTTTTGTTTTGAGTGAAGAATCACAATAAAAAAATCACGTTATTTCATATGTATATTCTGGGGAAGGATAGGTCTGAATCTTAGTTGGGTACTACCTAGTAAGACTCCGATGGAAAGACCGTTGAGGGGATAGAAGAATCCGTCGAAAGGGTTACGCTGTAACTCTTGCTCAAGGATGGTAGGTAAGCAATTCGCTCTAAACCCTGTCTCCCCCTTTTCAAATGCTTCCACAGGCTAACCAGCATTAAAAACTTACATTAGCACACGCAACTAAGAAAATATTGCAAAGTAATTGGGGAAATGCTATCCAGGCAGGGCGGCCTTGTGGAGTGGTAGATGACGTAGCGCTATTTTCAAGTCTACAAACCTCTCCTTGAGTGTGAAGACTTAAGGCATGAGTTTGAGTTTCTAGTATCGAATATATGCAATGAAAGAAACCTGGGGTCTGGAACGCTGACCTGTTCGTCTCTTATTCCTTTACCAAAAGATATGTCAAAGTATATCAGACAATTTCAGTTGCTCCTTACAGCATGCTCGGCTACTCAAACAAGCTTTAAAATCTGACACCAAGAAGATATACCGCAGATA
>OZ037995.1:28093903-28111403 GCA_964035705.1 Porites rus
TCACCATCGCAAATAAAATCGCCAAATTCAGAGGCTCCAGGATCACTAACACAAAATGGAATAGAAAATGTGGGACTAAATTACGCTTAAGCCGTTTTTAGAACATTTATTTGCGATGTTCTTTAACTTTGAAATTCTACAAATACTGTTTTGATCAGGAGAGCTAACGAGTATACTTTGCTTTAAACCGAAGTTTACCAGCTCCGTCGTGGCAAATTCGGGCGGCGATGGTACAATAGCTGTTCTTTTGAACAGCTCTTTTAAATCTTCGCTTTTGGGTGTCAACGCTTGTGCTAAAATCGATGTAGACCGGGTGCTGTAGAATACCAAAAAACTATCAGAAAACTGTGAACACCATGAATGTTAAAAAAGAGTAAGAGTAGTATAAGATTATTATCTGTTTAAAAAATTTAGCCACTTCCAAGTTCAGCCGTTAGGGGGTTTCATAAGTCATAGGGATAAACGTTAAATGCAGCATTTACTTAACTGTATTTTTCAGGTATAAACTACCCAGGATACGCAACAGGATTGATTAGAGTATTTTTGCAAGTTAACTGTAGTTTTCAGGTATACACTACCCCTGATACGCTACAGGATTGATTAGAGCATTTTGGCATGTTAACTGTAGTTTTCAGGTATACAGTAGCCGTGATATGCTACAAGACGGATTAGAGCATTTTTGCACGTAAACTGTTATTTTCAAGTTTACACTACCCATGATACGCTACAGGACTGATTAGAGTATTTTGCAGGTTAACTCTAGTTTTCGGGTATACAGTACCCGTAATACGCTACAAGACGGATTAGAGCATTTTGGAAACGTAAACTGTAATTTTCAAGTTTACACTACCGATGATACGCTACAGGACTGATTAGAGCATTTTTGCGTGTTAACTGTAGTTTTCAGGTATACCGTTTTTTTCACATGACGTCACGGAGGCCATATTGGTGTCCCAAAACAACGAAACGGGGGCCATGTTGGTGTCCCAAACCAATCCGCTGGGAGTTGAACTCTTTTCTTACGCAAACGCTTTCTTTTGTTCCAATAAATTTACATAGAACGTGAGTGAAAACACTCAATACACTACCCATGATATGCTACAGGACTGATCAGAGCATTTTTGCATGTTAACTGTAGTTTTCAGGTTTGCACTACCTAGGATACGCCACAGGATTAATTAGAGCATTTTTGAATGTTAACTGCAATCTTCAGGTATACACTATCCAGGATACTACAGGTTAATATCATGCATCGAGCTTCTGCGAATTACTATTATTTATTTATTTATTTATTTTTTGGAGAAAAGAGCTGACTATCTTGGTAAAGCAAATGAGTTAACGAGTGTTGAAGTAGATATTCAGAACGATTTAGGAAAATAATAATTGCTGGCTTTCAGCGTCACGCCATTCAGAATAGATCAAAATAAACATCAAAACCGTTCAATAGATATAGTCCGGAATCTGGGAAATGAAAGGAGGTACACTGTAAATGTACCAATTTCCTCGCCAAGATTCAAGTCAAAAGAATATTCCGTATACGAGATATCCGAAGAAATGTTTACCCAGATTTATAGAGATTTGTATGGAGACGCCATGCTGGTGCCCACCTGGATGGGCCCCGAGTTTTGGTAGAAAAGCGTGAATTTATTCCTCGAGGAACTCATAAACATTGAAGTAATACTTCTTCTAATCCATGAACTGTTTAGATAGCAAAATTTCCCAAAATACGTCACTTTTTTAACCTACATGACAGCTCTCTCGGCCGTCATGTAAATGCCACGTCACGTTGAACCTTAAGAATTCAAGCGTACTCTATCACAAAACCAAGAACCCTTTTGAAGCGAAAATTTGTATGAAAATTAGTTTTCAGCTGCTCTAATACATCATTAAAGTAAAATCCCAGTAGGATCGACAGTTTTGTAGTTTGAATTTTAGTGACGTCATGTGAAAACCAACAATTCAGGTTTAACATCAAATGCCAATGATATAATTAAGTATTCTTACCTGTCTGACGTTTCTTCCTTTGTTCTTGATTACTGATATGTCATTGATCAGGGCCCCAAACAAACACCCGCGGCGCGTATTTCTCGCCATAAATAAAGCGATTTTATGAGTCGGTGATCAAAATAGAAAAGCAAAATAGGAAAAAGCGTCGAATGAGCAAGGCTGGCAAACGATGGCGGCATATGTAAGTGTAAAATATATGAAATATCGAGCAATTGGAACAGAATCTTTAAGTAATATACACGTAATTATTTTGTCAAATACATCATAAGGGAAACAAGTGCGAAAAAAAAGAACATATATTTTTCGGTGGATATTTTCCCTCGATAATTTTCATCAACAATTAACTGAAATAACACTGTGAAGACTTGCTAGCAATTGCTCGGCTTATAAAGCTTAACTTACCGGAGACCATAGCCCGGCTGGGATTTTCTGCATGAACAGTTTCCCACACTTGTTCAGTGGTCGAACGCGATGCAGGTTAAATCGGATTCTTCTTTCCGACATTTTCCCGTTCAAATAAAATAGGACTTGCCAGGAATATTTCGTAATCTCGCCATTTTGCTCATAGTTTCCGCAAATGCAAACAGAGTTAAAGTGAGAGCAATTTTAGCAAACCTGCGTCGCCTAGATTGACCCCCGACACCGACGGCTTGTGAAACTAGATACTGCGAGGAGGGTTTATTAATTGTTGCCTGGCAGGCGGTGACAAGTATTATAAAATATAGATTTAGGCGAACTAAAGGCGGCGCTGACCATTAGAAAATAAGTTAAATTTAGATTACTACAATGAAAACAAATTATACTAATAAAATATTAATTATAAAATATAATAGTAATTATAAAATATAATGGACAAATTGATGTTTTTAAGCACTTTTACGCGAACTGCTTTAACATCCTTTAACCCTTTCACTCCTAAGAGTGTATGGCCAAAGTAAAAATGCACGTAAAAAAAGAAACAAATTTTGTTTTGTAAAATCCTAAGAAATATAATACAGTACTTTGCAAAGTTCTGCCACTGGGGTTATATTTGAATAGTAACAACAAACGATTCTGTTCAGAGATTTAAAAGTTAGAGTGACAAATCACTTGATGATAACTCGGTCTAGGAGTAAAAGAATTCATTGATTAAATAGTGACTAGGGTAAAAAAAATCACTGACAAATGCGAATCCTTTTTATGTAAAAATACCTAAGAAATAAATAGCATTATTCAAAAGTTCTGCCAAGGAGGTGTTATTTAGATGGTAACACCAAAGGACTTCGTCCACAGGTTAAATAGTTAGAATCCTATAGAATGACAAACCATCTCATCATAACTCAGTTTACGGTGGAATGAAATTTGCTTTGTATTTTGAATCAGTTCACAAACGTAAAAAGTGTAAAAAAAAAAAAAAAGCGGTCCGCACGTCAAAATTCTAACAAACAAGAAATGAATTAACATTGAAGCAAAAAGTTTTAAAGATAATACCATTTATTCAAGAAACAAAGTAGAGCCAAAAATGTTCCTGAAAATGTTTCCTAAAATGGCTATAAGCTTACGTACTTTTCAACCGGATAACGCAAAGACTACAACAAACGTGCATTGCTCGCCGTAGTAAATTGGCCTTTAACCCGACTTGAAACCAAATTCAAACCAAACAAAAAGTATAACTATTCAAGCACACCTAAGATACGCTCGGTGTTAGAATCTTTGCAGGCGTTTTCCCTGCTGTTAGGATCTTGATTCTCCAGGGAACCTCCAAGTTATTAAGAAAAGAGTAGGTTTTTTAGATCAAAGAATCTCAAACCGGATGATATTATTACATTTCTAAACCAAACATCAAACAAAAAAAAAACAGCTTTGGAAACAGCAAAATCTTGACGGCACCTGTATTCCGTTTATAGCTACAATAGAAGGAAAATATAGTTAAATTGGTTCAACTCCTTTGTTCAATGAATTTTAGGTGATCACGGTCAAGGTTACAGCGCCAAAAAAGTCTTAAAACGTACATTTTTGCCTGAAGAGACGAAAACATTTTCAGTGTGTAGGTTTTGAAACTGTCGTTTGACATATAAATAGTAAGATTCACTCATTATAAAGAAGTGACTTCTACTACAAACAAAACACAACCGTAACTGTAAAACGGTCAGTGGACATCTTCAAACAACACGAGTTCTTGATGGGGTTGTAAACTTGAGCCCGCGATATGGAAACGTGATACTCGTCAGCGGATTCACTGTCTGAAAGCTGTCAATTGACCTTGATATCGATGTCCTACATTGGGACTTTCTTCCCAAAGAGTCTATGCGGACGTAAGTAAGACTTGAGCCTGCGACCAACTGAATTATCAACTGGTCAGCGTATACCTTCAAAAATATACATGACCTCGAGGAGTAGTGTACCTGAGCCCGCGATACGGTCATGTGATACTGGTCAGCAGATGGCCTATTTTGACAGCTGTCAATGAACCATAATATGGATGTTTAGTGATGTTCAGTAATATACACATTTAGCCAGGGTTAAAAGCGAAGCTCCCATTAACAAATTTTTGTTTCAATCAATCACATTAGGGCAGATTCATGTGACTTTTGAGGGAAAGGCTAAGTGATTTTAAATGAAAATAATTTGCAAACGGTCCAAGAGTGAAACAAATCTTACATCGGGTTAATGGCCTTAGATGAGCACCCAAAAAATAGGGATCATCTTCGATGAGTCAAGAGCCATAATGGTTCTTGATCACAGCAGTGGCCTCGCAAACAAATTCTTCCCAAACAAAATAACCCATTCTCCCATCTACACCAACTTTAATTCATAAGGTTAATTGGACATCTCCGAAATTTAATTTTATACTATAAAGGCCGGTTATAAGACAGGATAGTCCTCGTTGGCAGCCAATTTACACGTTGTAATCTGTAGGTTGCATTCCTTTGTCAAAAAGGGAGGCCAAAATAAAAAATCAAGCCGATTTTTTTTGTTCGACAAGTTTACAGAATCTTGCCAACAAATCTGGCGGTGTGTTAAGCACCCTTTTATGCTTTTTATGTATAAACTCTGAGGTAAACAGTACTATGAGACGGTGTTTTTGTGGGACAGAATGCAGTTTTTCACAATTTTGCAAGACTAATTACACTCATTCAATAAATAGGACGATCGAAGTACTTGCTTCCTTTGCAAAACAAACTACAGAATTGACCACACTATAAAACCTTTTTATGAAAAGAATTTCATTTTGTCAGAGCTGTTCAGTCAGAACAATTTGCTCCTATGTGGTGTGCAGAGCAGTAATAGGCTTTCAGCGAAAACGTTGAAAAATTTCCAAAATCACCTATACAGCCAGTCGGTCTATACAACCGGCGGAGTGATTTTCAAAAAATTGCAAAAGACGCTACTAACAATCAACAAAAAAAAATGTTCGGTGAAACATTTAAAGAGACAACAGTTTTCATTCACGAAGACAAGTATTGAGATTAAAGTGTCTCTGAAAATCCTCAGTCATGTAAGCTTATACATATAAACAACCTTGTAGATTTATGTTTTAAACCGGCTTTCCAGTGTTTGCTATTTTTCAAGATGAACTCGAGGCAAGAAAATCGTTCAAAGCTTTTTCTTTTACAGCCAAAGTTATAGCTAGATATCCTTCGGAACGTTTTCTTTCTATTTGCGGTCAGAAAATGTCTGAAGGCTTTTTAAAGTTCTGTAGGTTTCAACCTGATACTAGGTCAGATCATTGTCTCAAATCTTACAAACGTGCATAGTCGCATAAACTACACTCGACTTCATGAAACCAGAAAAACAAAACAAAACAACAACAGGCTTACCAGTCGAGATGCAGCTCCTGAAAACCATCAAGTAAGGCGAGAACTGCTTGAGACTTTTCAACCCTCTTACACATCAAGCGAGGTGAACACGATGCCATCCGCAATCGGGTTTCCAACGACTTTGACAAGCGGGGCATTTCTCAACCAAAAACTCAATAAACAAACCAAACATGAATAACAGAAGAATCTTGAAAGTAGCTGTATTTCATTTTGTACATCCCGTGGAAAGATACAGTTAAAAACATTACAAGATGACACAAAACTCTGTCAACTTCAGCTATCAGTAAACAAGTTCCCAGATGATGCATTAATTTTCCGCATGAACTCACCTGTCAAATTTTGACCAATCAGAGCATAAAAATTGGACGTAGACCGTGACCAACGCGTGACCATGGTGAGTCAAAAGTAACTGCATACCATACCTGTAAAAACTGGCTGAATATTCGCGTCCGAGGTCAGAATGAAATCAAAGTTTCATTAGTGCAGCTCATAAGCACAATTTATTTTCTATGCGTCAAAAGAAATTGAACTTGAGCCTGCGATCATTTGAAAAATAGCAACTTGTCAGCGGATAACCTCAAAAATACTCGATCTTGATAGGTCGACACCTGAGCCCGCGATAAGGTCAGGTGGTACTGGTCAGCGGATATGCTGTTTTGACAGCTGCCACAACATGGATGTGCAATATCAGATTCCACCTGGGCTCCCAAACTACTATCTATAGCTAGAAAGTGTGAAATTAAACGTTGGTTTCCCTGTGGTGCGGACGGATGGAGGCGAGTGTACGGTCACGTGATTACCAAATTTTCTTGGATGGATAGATTTTCTTTCTTTGTGGAGCTCCGCTATGTTGGATGTAAGGTGAAATGATGTTAAGACAGTGTTAGACTAAATGGCTGAGACTTCCCTCCTCCACCCCGAGAAACTGTAGACGCATACGTACGCTCGGTCAATCACGTGACAACCAAACCAAAGGTTGACCATATTCTTAAAGGGTGTGTTCCTTTCGGTGGATCCAAAAAAGAATTTTTGATCTAAAACCGGATTTTGCATTCCTTTCAGCAAATCGAAATCCGATTTTTGATCTGGTGAATCCTTTTAGAAAAAGGATTCATTGGATTTGAAATTCGAAGAATCCAGACCCAGATTAACGGATTAGTGATCTACGCTTTTCCATTCACAGTGGATCCGAAATTGGTCAGATGATCCAGCGGTATTTCCATTTTAAGAATTTCCGTAGAGTTTCCCAGTTGCTGCCATTTGCAGTAAAATATCTAAAAACCCTGGATGATCGTTTTGTTACAGTAAACTATCCATGTACTAACCATTTGTCTCTAAGGATTGCTTAAAAACACAAATAAGTAAAAGGCACAAATGAACTGCTATCTTTCAACAAACTCGCTTGTAGACGCGATAGGCACTCAATCGTATTACATAAAAAAATCCGAGCTAGAAAACTGGATGAAACTGAGCCGACAACCTTCAGATAGTTTTTTAACTTTAACTTTTGATTTGTTTATGTTCTATCGTCGCTATTTGAACTACCGACAATAAAATTCTGCACGGTATAATCGTATAATTTGTCTAACAGTGGAAAACACGTCATTTATTCAGAGGCTGTCATGCATATTGCACGCGTTTGCGAAAGGGTTACCAAGGTCACAAATCCAATTTCGGATTCCACGTTCCTTTCGACCGCGAGATCTGGCAAATCTAGGATCAAAAATCCCTTTTTGGATTCGTCGAAAGGAACACACCCTAAGTATGGGGCTCTGCTCTATGCGCGCTTCGCGCACGTAAGAACGTCGCTACAAGATTAGATGGCATCCTGGTCAGAATTTATTTTGTGGTCTAAGCCTCTCATGTGTTTATTTCTCTTGGAGCTTCATGTTTTAAATTTATAGTTTTTTGTTATAAGGCGGCTCGACTCAGTATTTGTGTCGTGACAACTCCCATCTTTATTGTAAGACCATTATAAAATATGTATTACACATTATGATATTATTTTTTGGGCGATCGAAGTAAATATTACATGACAGTGACGTAGCAGTAGCTTTAGTTCTAAATCGAATTTCAGCTTTTACCGGTATTTTCTTTGGAAATGCTTTACTCTACGTATACTTTGGGTGCTTCTCGTCTGTTGTACGAAGTTTCACAAAATTCTAATATATAGATTTTGCCAGGGCTAAAAGCGAGGCTCCCATTAATAAATTTATAATTTAAATCAAACAATAAACTTGTAGTCCAAAATTCAGTTAACTTTAGAGCGCATAGCACATTCATGTGACTTTTGAGAGAAAGGCTAAGTGATTTTATAGAAAAATAATTTGCAAACAGCCCAAGAGTAAACCAAATCTTACATCGAGTTGATAGCCTCATATGTACACCCAAAAAATCGAAATCATCTTCGATCACATTTCAGAGCTCTAATGGCTCTCGATCACCGTAGATTAATTAGGCCTGGAAAAAAAAAACAAACAAACAAACAGGCCGAATTTTTTTGCGCTCGACAAATTTACTTTGCAAAATCTTGCCAACAAATCTGAGTGCGTGTAAACCAACCTTTTATACCATTTATACATCACATCTGAGGTGAAACAGTACTATGAGGTACTGTTTTTATCATACAGACCTCGGACAGAATGCAGTATTTCACAGTTTGCAATACAAATTGCACTTATTCAATATTCAGGACGATCGACGAACGCGTGGGCTTTTACCTAACCCGTTAAAAAAATTCCAAAATCACCTATAAGGCCAGTCGGTTCTCACTTTTGCTGTGCGAGCTGTAGCGAGTGTTTGAACGAACATAAATCGAGTTAAGCGTCAACATAATAAAGAATTTGTTATGTTTTTTTTCATTATTATTTAACGGTTTTATCGACGTGTAATCTTTAAAAGCGTTTGATACGCGCGGCATTTTGAGTACTCCTGCAAGCGATTTTCACTGAACGACTGAAGAAAAACAAACGGCACAGCGATTAAAATTACAAGAGAGACAACCAACAATCAATAAAAGAAATGTAATTCGTTGAAACATATACAGAGACAACATTTTTCATTTACGAAGACAAGTATATTAAAGTGTCTCTAAAAATCCTGAGTCTTCAAGCTTAAAGCTTAAGTTTGTTGACGGGTATTTTGCCAATATGAGATATATTCCTGTTTCATTGAACATACATAGCTTTTTACCATATATAGCTATATCTAATAAATCAGGGTTAAAGTCAGGAAGCTTAAAGTATTCTGACATATTTATTAAATGAGAGTGCACGCTATTTTTGCCATTACAGTGTAAGTCGAATGACACTAAAAAAGCTTGTTTGACGAGAGATTCCTCATCTTTAGACTGTGTATATACAAAATGTATTTGAGAATTTGTTGATTGATAGTGATATTTAAAGGAAAACGACCAAGCTCTGCTCTACAAGCTATATTAGGACATTCGAGTTTCTAAGTAAGTGTACTCTCGTACAGCATCAATTATTTGACTATCTACGAAAAAGTGAAAATCAGCATTTTTTCTCCCACGTTTATGAAAAACTATAATTTTTGTTTTCTTGGGATTGATTTTCATCATCCATGAAGTACAGAATAAAGATAGTTTATCGAGGCAATTTTGTAGTCCTGTTTTGGATCGTGATAAAATAATTCAATCGTCTGCATATAATAGACAATTTAGCTTGCACCGTTTGGCAAGACAAAAGGATTAGATAATGTATTTTCAAATGCGAAAGGTAGGTCGTTAATATAAAGATTAAAAAGCAGTGGACTTAAGATACAGCCTTGCCGCACACCTCTCGCGTAGCGGAATGAGACTCCATTTTAACTAACAGAACCGAAAAATTCTGTTAACTAAAAGAAGCTAGATTAGCGAATATTAACATGGGTATGAGCCAGGAATTTTGGTGCATAAAGCGCTACAGTTTTTTACCTCATCAAATAAAATAGGAATGCGGCATGAATGGTTTTTTTTTTTAATTTTGGTAAGCTGTTAATATTTATGGTAACATCATTATAGAACACATTATTTTCTTGATCTGCCACTTGATACCAAAATTAATGTTTGTAGGAGTGTACCAGAGGTAATATCAGATGGACATTACACCCATGCTAGTGATGTGTGGGCATTTGGAATCTTAGCCTGGGAGCTTTACGCATCATACAAGACTGGTCAACAAAGGCGAGCCATCTCAGTGCCTTACTTTTGGCTGGAAAACAAGAAGGTAATTTTCAAGGCCATTGCTTTTGGCAAACGCACGTTACGACTTTATACACATACTAAAGTACCGATCACTTCTTCGAGGGAAACAAAGCCAAAAATATTAAAAGAGATTAGACTTTAAGAATAACCCGATTTATACCATGCTATAGAAAATACAGCCAATCAGGATACAGGAAAGCCGCTGTATTTTCGATGGTATTACACCCAATCTTCCCATCGTGCGCTGCCATCTTATTCCCGCCGAAATTTTGTAAGCGGTGACATTTTTAGTTTATTGTTGTTTGAGTCATGTCAGAAACAATTTCTTTCCCTCAGCAGTAAGTTGGAGGTCGAAAACTCAGCCGTATATTAATAAATAAGGGGGACACCGGGGCGATTTTCGCCGCGGAAGCAAAAAAACAGGCAGGAAGCAAAAAAACAAACAAACAAACAAACAAACAAAAAAGGAAAAAATAAAAAATAAGGCCCGGTGTGAATAGAGTTAACATCGCACAGAATGTATATATGTATATATAGTCCTTATCCGAGAAGACTAGAAAGTCTGACCGTTTGCGGATGTCTTTATAAAGGCAGCACGTTCTCCTCAGTTCGTTAGAGACCCTGAGTGTTGGTCCGGCCGGGGCTTGAACAAACAGCGTCCCGCTCGACAAACCAGAGCTTATCCAACTTAGTTAATCGGGCGGCGGTTTGTTTAGTCTTTGTTTTACTAACCTTCGGACGTGCAAGGGAGGGGTGGATGCCAACCCCCCATAAGGTCTTTCTGAGTTTTTACCTAGAGGATAAAACATCAGCACCCTGACTCTTTCAGTCGCTGTTCGTTCATCACTCGCGCGGATTTTGAGATGAGTTTAGTGATGGTCAGTTGCTATGGTTACGAGATATGACGTCATAAGTAGCAGGTGGTCAAGCCAATTTGGAGTGAAAAATAAGTGTTTTTTCAGCTTCTTTCAACAATAAAAGTAAATCTTGTGGCTAAAATCATGCAAAGTGTTTATTTATGTGTTATTTTTCATGTAAAGCACAAAAAATTACCATTTCTCACGGTTTTAACCTGATTTCCAATTCTTAGTAAAATCCAAGATGGCGGCCAAGATGTCGACCATTCTTGGTGACGTCACGGGTCTCCAGCAGCGCCACCACCCGTAAAATATACCTCATCTTGTTAAGAAGATCAAAGGCTTTCCACCAAAGGTAAAATCGTTTCAAAATACTGCAACAAATCAAAAATCCGGGGTGGGGTTCCATTCACCCCCCCACCTCTTCTCCCCCTTGTACCACGGTGGGGGTATGAATTTGCTTGTTCATCCGAGGGTTAATTCTTTCAGGGATTCAAGTTCTTTTTTTTTTCCTTTCTTTTGCCCCTTTTTTAGATTATTGAATAGCACGAGCTCTTATGTTATATTTAATCCAATCCCATATCATTCAATAATTAGTTAATTTTTTCTGACTTTTCGCTTTCCAAAAGAGAATCATCCTGGTGTATTATATCCAACAGCGATCAGTTCATTTTCCAATTCCCTGGCCTTTCAGTTCGTTCTCTAACTGTCCAAGTTCGAAAGTGATAGCATCATGATCTTTTCGAAAAGCAGGGATTAACATCTCAACAAAATCGCTCAAATCATTAGATGTAGAAGTGGTATATGGTCAGAATTAGCAGTTTTCGGGGAAAGCAAAAATGGGCAGCAAAAAAATAATAAATGGCTCATGAATAAAATACGCCGCAAACTGTTGTATTAAATAGGCCATTTGCATAGCCGTTATATGGGTATGAAGCCACCTAAAATCACTGAGTCGTAACGTAACTTTAAACGTTTTACTTCCTGCTCTTTTCATTATCTAACAATTGTTAAAGTTCCGGCCCACTGATTCTTGGCGCGCAAATTGAGCATAGTCATGAGGGTACAACCAAACTAATTCTATGAAACTCAACTCACACACACAAAAATTAGTCGGACATGAAAATTCTTTATTCTAATCTTCACTACATTACAACAATAATAATAAAAAAAAACAATCCTCCTTTTCGCTCCCCTCTTCAGAACGGGAATAAAAAATGGTTTCCAATGTCTTCGCGTATTTGTTTGTTATTGCTCCCCGATCGTGACACCGAAGAAAGCCGTCTTTCATGTAATTTCTCTCCTCGTGGATCTGGTGATCACATGTAGGACAAACCTTGTATGAATCGTGCCAAAAGCATTTAACACATTTCATGATGTCCCATACACATTAGAATGCTCACAATATTCACAGAGAATTTCAGAGTGGAAGGGATGGACTTTTCAGGGTTATTGCTTTCTGTTTCCTAACTGTCGTTTTCAGTGCCGTTCTCGCTCTCTTGGATGCCTTCTGCTTCACTGCCATTCGCATAAGCTATCTCTATGAACTTTCTATTCTTCTTTCGTTCACGGAAGTATTCTCTCCATTTTGGTGGTCTTTTTCTTTACCAAATCACTTAGCACCTTTTTGCTTTCGATTAAGCCCTTATCGACTCCTAACTCTGCACGTCCATCTAGGAATGTATTTAACGAACGAGGTTTGGTCACGTCATCGTTATGTGGTAGTAGTACATACTCAACTAGCTCGGCGATGTTTGTCACGAGAATTATGCTTTTATTTCGAAGTAACTGTCCTCGGATAGTCCAGAACAGAATATCTCTGGAAGTGACAATGCTATGCAACAAACCAGAAACACGCTCTTTAGGCACCGGTTGGGACACGTTACTCAAAACATCTTTAATCCTTGGTTCTTCATCTTCGCTTTCATCATGAGAACTTCCGCTCTCTTCATTTTCACTTTCATCAACCAAATCTCGATCTGTACCGATGGAACGCGGAAGTCGAATTAGTAACATATAGCTTTGTATCCTGACGAAAAGGTATTGAATAAAACCATCATCTTCTTTTACAAGGTTCGGTTCTTTGGTTTTTAATGGACAACTGTTTCTGCTAGCTTTAGTAGAGCATCTTCACATGACAACAATTTCTGCTTATTTTATTCGGGGATGAGAATGTCGTCCTAACGTGCATTGTATAAGACTTGCAGTAATGCATGTTGTGGAGTGGCGGTCCGTAAGAGAACCGAAAGAGAGACTAGGGACTTTAAGAGCCAACGAAGCGACGGCAACGAGAACGTCGCCTAAAAAGTGAATTGGCGTTTTTTCAGTTTTTATCGCGATTATTCCTACCCATTTACTTTCTCAAATGTAGGTGAACCCTCCTGAAGTTAAATCCCAAGGGACCATATCTAAGTTTAGAAAAAGAAACAAAATTTTGTCGCTGCTTGTTTACGTTGTCCTTAAAGCACGAAATTAGGCATTTTGACGTTTTGGTCGTGCAAAGACGGCAAAGAAATGTACAAAAAAGTGTGCTGCACGTGCAATTTTGTTGTTTTGCTCATTAAACTTGTTGTTGTTGTTGTTGTTGTTTTTTACGTTCTCGCTGCCATTTGTATCGTTGGATCTTGAGCTGGATAGACAGCTAATTGTTGAAGAAAACCAGGATTGTTCTTCACTACATGATACAATGCTACAAAATGAACTAATTGGTAGTAACTTGGAGGGACAAAATAGAAATGAGGAGGAGGAGAAGGAAAACAATAAAACTGAGGTGGAAGAGGGGAAGGGAAAACAACAAAAATGATGAGGAGAAGGAGGGACAATATAATTGAGAAGGAGGAAGGAATAAATAGACCAATTCCGATATTATAAAAATTTGTACTTGGCTGCGATGCTTGAGGGAATAAAACAAAAGAAATCATCTTGAGGCTCAATAATGAATAATACATTTCTTTTGTTTTAATCCCCCAAGTATGAATTTTAATATGTCGAAAAAGGTCTATTAAATTTTATGGCTTGCCAAACCTATGTAAATGGGCAACATTGGACCTTTTTCGCAGTCCACATTATATTTCTGACGAGTTGACATAAGTTAGTCCTGTTCCTTTTTCGACAAATCCAGTAGAAAAGATAATATGCAAAGGCACGTGGTCTCACTCCATTTTAAACAGTTCCAGTGACTTTACAAAAGTGTCAGCTGCTTCGCTTGGAGCATCCTTTCGCGTGCATGGTTGCTTGAATTACTAGGTCTGGAAATACATCCTGGGTTCAAAGCCAGTTACCTTCCCCTAGAGATGACCGTTTGGTGTTTTTCACCATGCATGGCAACCTGCATACAGAGAAGCGCTAGTCGCCGTGATCAAGAAGCTAAACGATACTTCCAGTTACAAATCAGATACCTTGCTTTCAAAGAACAATAAAATACAGAACACGACCGGAAGAGATAAACAGCGCTGTTCCTGACTTAACATCACACACACAAATCTGCGTCAGCAGAGGCAGTATTCTCCACTCCCCTTAACCCCTTTAACGTAACACCTGATTTAAAACAGGGCGCTATCTTACAAAAACATCAAAAAGAAGGCTACACCCGTCCACCACCCTTAAATCCTACAAGTAACCGGAACTTCAACAATTGTTTGACAATGAAAGCTGCAGGAAACAAAAGGGACTCTGTAGAATGCGGAAACGGACGGACGGCGAAAATGATAAATAAATAAATAAATAAATAAATAAATAAATAAATAAGTAAATGTATAAGATAAATATGCCAAGGACCTTACGCAAAAGAGAGGACAGAAACTGCAAATCTTCCTCGCCGGCCAAGAGTTGGAACTGACATCCGAGCGAGCCACATAACTGCCCTCTCTGATATTTATATTTTTAATATTTTAATTTCTTAATTGTTAATTTCAATTGATTGATTGATTGATTGATTGATTTATGAACGTCGCCAAGACTCCTGGATCACTCACAGATCTAGCTCCACTACGAAGACCAGATAGTAATTTTAATACTAACAAAAATGACAATACAGTAGAAACAACAAAAAACGGCAATGGAAAACAGAATTGGGGTAAACATCGATAAAAAAAAATAAACAACACGTACGATCGAGGAAGCTGTTCAATGGCCGACTAGTGTGGCACTTAATACACACACTCTTATAGGTCCGGGGGGTGTCGACATCATAAACAGACTTAGTTCTTTCTTAAAGTGCGCTACTGAACAGTCAATGTTCTAGAGGTGGGCTGGTAAAGTATTCCAGATTCTTGGGGCTCTACAGTAAGGTGCCGGTGTTGGATCTAACCGTATTCAGCAGCGTATCTAGAGGAGAGGAAAATTTGCAGCGCGCAAACCTTTAGCAGCCTGGCAGGAATCTTGTCAGGGCCTGTTGCTTTGTTAGGATCCAGCGATAGTGGTACATCGTGGACTTCAGACGGCGACAGAGAGATAACACTTATTGTCCTAAGAGGATTGTTCTTGAAATCACAGCAAGTCGGGGGTTGCAGGTTAGCGACGCAGTTGGAGCTGGTACACGGAGGTTTGGCGACCGAGTAGAAGTAGTCTTTGAGCAAGTTAGCAATATCGCCGGGATTCTTCACGGAAAAAGTAGAATCACTACGAGTCCATGTCATTTTGTTAGGGACGATGGACTGCTTGAAACCAGAATTTATTTTATTTCATTTTTTTTATTTCATTTATTTTATATTTATCTTATGCATTTATTTATTTATTATTATTTTCTGCCATCTGCCATCTGCCGTCCGCATCCACCGTCCGTTTCGGCATTTTCGCTGATAAGTGCATAAACTCGTAGCAAGCCACACAAAAAAAATCAGGCCTGATATTTCATTCTGGGCTTTCCTTTAGACAGAGAGATAAAACCGATAAGTTAGAACGTGTAAATTAGCCGCCACCAAGGAGTATCGTGCCTTATTAACAGCCTTTATGGCATAAAATTATATTTCGGGACTGTTCAATTACTCTTATAAGATAAAAGTGGTGTAGGTGGGCAAATATGTTATTTTGCTTGGGAGGAATTTGTTTTCCACGTCTAATCTACTGTGATCAAAGGTGATTGCTTTGGTGTCGGTGTACATATAAGACTATTAACTCGATGAAAGATTTTAGGTCTTGTTTCATACTTGCGCTGTTTCCAAATTATTTTTTTCTCTAAAATCACCCAGCCCCACCCTTTAAAGTCATATGGATCTCCCCAGTTAACTGATTTGTGGATAATTTACAAGTTTCTGTTGTTTGATTCATACATCTATTAACTGGAGCTACGCTCTCAGTCCTGGCTAAATCTATATATTATATATCCTTTTCTAGTTTGATGTTGTCAACAGAGCCCAGATTTTCATTTTACAAAATTGAAAATAGACTAAAAAAATTCACACATCTTACTCTTTGTTCGGTTCATAAGCATTAATCTGCACATAGTTGTTGTTGTTGTTGTTGTTTTCTTCCTTTGATGCAAGCGTAATGTATCGCCCCTGGGGTCTTTTCATCAATGGCACATACAATCACCACCCATTTTTAAGCAAAATTGCAACACCTCGTGATAATTTATCATCTCCGCACCCTATTAATGTCTCCATTGGTTACCTGTCGCGGTGATCGAGTCCGTCTCTTGTAAAAATACAACCTCGGCTTTACGTTTAAGAGACCAGAGAAAGGTATTCCTCATTTTGTGGAAATCACTTGAGCTCTTCACACTAAGCAATATTGGTTTGAACGCACAAAACAACTGTCACTACATGCAAATTGGTGGGACTGCATAGCTAAAAACAAACTAGTCGAAGGTGTAAAGGACAAAGGAGGGCGTGAATATCGGCATACTTGAAGGGCAAGTAACGGATACTGAGTGTGCATTAATAAAATTTGCTAAAAAACAGTAAATAAAAAGAAAGTAGTGAAAAGCGATTTAAAAAAATGAATTAAATACCACACCAAAAAATGAGAAAAAGACAGGAAAACACACTAATCACCATAGCCAAAACATTGGTCGGAAAAAA
This sequence comes from Porites rus, assembly GCA_964035705.1. Classification (NCBI taxonomy): domain Eukaryota; kingdom Metazoa; phylum Cnidaria; class Anthozoa; order Scleractinia; family Poritidae; genus Porites; species Porites rus. The sequence continues at coordinate 28,110,792 of OZ037995.1, forward strand.
AAAACACCTCTGAAAGGAAAAATAATGGTAAGGATTGGCGTGTTATACGGGGCTACATATTTCACCTTTTCAGTGCAGGCAATGTTCTGTAACTACTTAAAATCATGGAGTCTATCTCGGTTGTCCAGTTGAGGTTTTCGTGCACTTTCGTACGAAGTAAGCCAAAAGTTTAAAACTTCCGCTGGACCCTTTCCTTTTGAGGAGAGATTGATTCAGCGTTCGTCTAGTCAATGCGTTTTTGAAAACCGAACAGTTGAAAGGAGCATAACTTTAGTCCTCTTTGGGTTGAGCGCCAAGTTACATTGCGATAACCAGATAAACAACTTAATATCCAACACAAGTTGCATCTCCGCCGGACAACTCTGAAGTTCAAAAAGTTTACAGTGACCATAAATCGTGGTATCTTTTGCATATTGATGAAACCTAAGTTCAGCTGGGAGTACTTCAGTCAAGTCCTTGCCATACAGGTTTAACATGACAGGACCCAGATTGTATCCCTGATGTACCCCAAAAGGAACATCTATGAGTTCAGATAAGCGATCGATCGTTGATTTGGACGTAATGCGTTCGATCAGTCAAATATAACAATCCAATGTAAAGAGGACTTGGAAA
>OZ037995.1:28116403-28196403 GCA_964035705.1 Porites rus
CGTAGATGCTGATACGGCAAGGTGTGTTGTCGCCAGTCTTGATATTAGTGTCGAGATAACACACTTCAGTAGATGATGATGATAAGTGTCCTTAAGTTCCAATTCCGACGGGTTAATTGCGCTGATGTAATTTCCAAAGTCCACATTGTTAGCACTGAATAAATCGTCGATGTACCGAAAGGTGTTGCTGAACTGGATGGCTTTTGTAATATCCTGTTTCATTGTGTTGACCATGAAATCGTACTCGAAGGTATAAAGGAAGAGATCAGCCAATAAATGTGCACTGTTGGTGCCCACTGGTATACCAATAACCTGTCGGAAAACAGAGCTTCCAAAACGAACGTAGATGTTATCGATAAGAGAGTCAATAGCGAGACAAAGCTCTCTACAGGAGAAATACGTGTACCTCGTTGACGTTCTATCATTCGTCCAGAAGGTGCGAAAATTATTGGTAGCAATGAAGCTCTTTCCTTTAGTATTAAAAACTCTTTCTAAAAGATCATGGAGTTGCTTTTTAAGTTGGGCGTGTGGAATAATAGTAATAATAATTGTTTATAGTGAGTAGCTCCATAGTCGGCGACGAAGTGCTTGTTAATTTTGAGGCTTTAAGCCAGGCGCACTCAGTTCCATTTGTTTAACATTTTTACACATTTACATTAATTAGTTTTAACACTTACAAAATACTATTAAGTTTTCATGTCTGTTATAAGTTATAAAAACGCAAATGGCACGACGCTAATTTCTCGCAAGTTTCGGACACAAAATAAAAGCCATTCAACTTGTAGACTTAATTGCTCGCGTGATTTGACTCACACTGTCTTTATTTTCTCAATGCCCTGCAAAGTGATAATAATACTAATAGAGTTTATGTTCTTGGGCATAAATAGCAGCTCGGGCTAAAGACATATTTATAGTCGAGCCCAAAACTTATTTATGCCCGCGAACATTAACTCTATTGTTTTATTAACTTTCTAATAATCCATTCCATCTACATGTAGCGTCCATCCCCAGCTATTGCTTTTTTTTTAACAGCTAGGCTAAATAATTATTCCCTCATTTCAAGGGAACCTGCACAGTCTTGGCTTTTTGATCTGTGGTTACGGAATCACCCTCGTGAAGAGTGGCCAAATTTGCCTATTCGTCAGCCAAAGAGTGCTTGGCATGTAATAGCTTCAGAATTGCACCCTCCAAAGGAAGAAATGAAAGAGATGTGCTCAAAAGATTTCTTTAAAACACATTACTATTCCTATAGTAAAAACTTTGGTAACACAGAATCTTCCAAAGACCCTTCTCAAGCATTGGGAAACGGCAAATTCTTTGAAGAAACGTATGAGGATGTAACAGTGTATGAGGAAGTAGTACCTCAACGGAGTGAAACTGGAAACCAGCAAAACTCTTCCCAAGATGATTGTATTGAGGTCTACGAAAGCTGTCATGGAGATGTAGAAAATAATATGCCAAAGAAACAGAAAGAAGACGAGAAAATCTTCAGTGAAGAGGGTTTGACCTTAAGTAATCTAGACTTCAAGCTCCTCGGTGAACGCGAAACACAGCTATGAGGAGTAACACTTCTTTCTGGTAAAGACTGTACAGAGGCCTAAACGTCCTAAATGGACACGACAACTCCTTCTGAAGTCGAAGTCGAGACCCTTGCACTAAGAAATTTTATCTGAACTGAGACTAGCTTTACTCATTTCAATTTTTGATTTTGTCCGTGACAGGAGATTTGACCTTCAGCTCTTTAGTTTTATCACGGCTGTACGGATTTCACCTACAGTCATAGTATAATTCATAATCTAATAGGGCCTAATTGTTTTTTTTTTAACGAGTACCTTTGTTGTCGTAGCTTGTTAGTGATCATCCTCTGTATGGATTTTAGAAGTTCAGGAGTGAAGTGATTGGAACACTAGTTGAGCCAATTGTGCCCCGATATTACAGGAGTTTTTTTTTTTTCTTTCTTTCTTTATCTCCTTTTATGGTGTCATGTACTGATTTTGATTACATTCAGTGATCTTTGCACTAAACTTCCTGGCTACACATGGCTATAATACCAGACTGAGCCGGGATTTGCTGCGCCCTCCCTTCGCAAAAATAAGAATAAATGGTGCTCGGACCTATATCACCCTTCCGAGAATCATTAGACAAGTAGAGACGCTCAGCGAATTTAAAATCAAGCTTAAGCGCCATTTTAAACAGTAACGCCTGCGGTACATGTTGCCTACTTAATTATTTTTCTAATTTTAATGTTTTAATGTTTTTTTTTTTGTTATGTCAGGGCTCCATTTAAATTAGCTCTGCTAAATTGGATGCATCTGGATAAATATTGATTTAAAAAACAAATAAGTAAATAAAATATTGGACTCTTTTTAGTATAATTAATACATTTGTGTATTATGTCAATGCTTGATCTCCATCAATTAATGTTTTTTCTATAAATGAACGTGAACCGTAAGAACATATTTACTTAGTTAAGGCCCTAAGCACAATGCACGTAGCATCTGTAAGTTATAAAAGACAACACACAGCAAGGTAAAACTACTACTATTGCTATTATTGGAGTTGCTATCATAATACATTTGCTGCTCTTAGATCGCTCTTTTTTGCTACTTTTGGTGCGAGTCTTCGACCAAAGTAAGTCTTTTCGTTTCTTACAGTTAGGGACCTTTCATTTTTTTTATGGGGGAGGCGGGGAGGAGGCTGGTGAGATTTGACGGGTAGCTTCTATATAATTTGATGACCACCCCGCCTCTTCATTAGAAATTTGTTTGGGTGGCCCCTCTTTGTATCCCAAATTAATTGAGATGACCCCACCCCCCAAAAAAGACAAAGACAAAAGACAAAGGATGTAGATAAAATGGAAAAAGACAAACCGAATGCAAATGAGACGTTTTGAATGGCCGTAGGCAAAAAAAAGAAACATTGTCTGTATAAGCTGTCGTTGCAAAGAAGTTTTGTTTTCAAGAACGAAAACTGTGAGAGAAACTTTGGAGGCTTCAACAAAAAAAAAAACTTTGTTATTTTTGTACAAAATATTTACCGCATTGAATGGTAAACCAAGTGAGTACATTCATGAGGTTTTTACTTGGTTTGCTAATATGATGGCATGCAAATGTATGATAAGTGGCGAAAGAGTGACTCCTACTGCCAGATTATTTTTAGCTCTATTTTAAAGTACAGTCAACTCTCTCCTAAGTGACCACCCTTGGTGCTCGACAAAGTGGTCGCTTTCGGGAGGTGGTAGTCTTTCCGGAATCTCCAAGAAAACTGCCCTGATTATTTTAATTACATAAAGTTATTAACTTTTAAGCTAAAACTTAGGCAAACCGTCAACTGGCAATAATGTTTCACATCGAATAGCGCTTGGAACCGTTTAAACTTCGTACTTACACCAATTACATTTCTTATCGATGTTGTAATTCACCTTTTTACCTGCAGATCATGTTATAGCTATCTTTTTTGTAAGTCAACTGATACAACTGTTAGTAGGCTTGGCGAGCGCTACCAAAAACTGACCATTTTCTCACTGGAGGATTGGTTTTCTAACAATCATATGTGAAAATACAGGGTGGTTGCTTACGGGAAACAGAAAACAAAAGAGTAGGTCAAAAAGTGGTCGCGGGCGTATTCCTGCTTGGAAATTTAGAAATTTAGGAGTGGTCGCTTACACGAGAGAGTTTTTGAAAGAGTATTTGATTGAGGAACAAAGCGGTTATTTTTTAAGTAGTCGCTTTCGGGAGGTGGTCGCTTACCAGAAGTGGTTGCTATAAGGAAGTCAACTGTACATTAAATAGGTCTCGAATTAAGAAGAGGTCCAGTATAAACTTGTGTATCAGAAGATTGTGGTGCCTCTCGCGATCGAAGATTATTCGACACAATTTTTGACTAGCCTTAATATATAGATTTAGCCAGGGCTGAAAGCGAAGCTCCCATTGATAAATTTATGATTTAAATCAAACAATAAACTTGTAATCCACAAATCATTTAACTTAATGGCACATATGTGACTTTTTAGGGAAAGCTAAGGCTAAGTGATTTTAAAGTGAAAAAAAATCTTTCATCGAATTGATAGCCGGTATATATACACCCAAAAAATAGCAATAATCGTCGATCACATTTAAGAGCCATAATAGCTCTTGATCACAGTAGATTAGGCCTGGAAAACGAATTCATGGAAAAAACAAATCAGGCCGAATTTTTTGCGTTAGACAAGTCTACTTAAAAAAATCTTGCCAACAACTCTGGGAGCGTGTAAACCAACATTTCATACTTTTTATGCATCACATCTGAGGTGAAACAGTAATATGAGGTGCTGTTTTTATCATACAGACCTCAGACAAAATGCAGTATTTCACAATTTTTCAAGACAAATTGCACTCATTCAATATTCAGAACCGTACGAAGCACGCGTGGGCTTTTAGCAAAACCGTTCAAAAAATTTCCAAAATCACCTATACGGCCAGCCGGTTGTCACTTTTGACAAGCACCAAATTTTCAGTGAACATTAAAAAAGTTACGCTTCAACATAATAAAGAATTTATTGTTTATTTTTTTTTTTATGTAATGGTTTTATAATGATGTGCAAACGCGCGGCATTTTGAGTACTCCTGCAAGCGTTGTCTGTGAACGACTGAAAACAAACAGCAAAGCACTTGCAAGAGACTACTAACAATCAATAAAAGACTGATGTAATTCGGTGAAACATTTACAGAGACAACAATTTTCATTCACGAAGACAAGTATTAAAGCGTCTCTAAAAATCCTGAGTCTTTACGCTTAAGCCTAAAGCTTTTAGCCGGCTTCCTGGTGTTTACTGTTTTCAGAGATGAACTCGAGGCAAGAAAATCGCTCAAAGCTTTCTTTCTACAGCCAAAATTATAACTAAATACTCTTCGGAACGTTTTTTCATTCTATATGCGGAGAGAAAATATCGACTAAAGGCTTTTTAAAGCTCTGTAAGCTTATATATACTAGTTCAGATCATTGTCTCAGATCTTAATACAAACGTGCATAAATTAGCCTCATAAACTGCGCTCGACTTCATGAAATTAGATATAAAAAAACAAACATACACTGTATACAATAATTACTCAGGCTTACCATTTGAGATGCAGCTCTTGAAAGCTATCAAGTAAGGCCAGAATCGCTTGAGAGACTTTTCAAGCCCGCATCCAGCAAGGTGAAAAACGAAAACGATGCATCCGAAATCGGATTTCCAACTTTGACAACCGGCGCATTCCCCAACCAAAAATTCAATAAACAAACCAGCCATGAATCAAAGAAGACTGTTGATAGCAGCTGTATTTCATTTTAAGCATCCAGTGGGAAAAGACAGTAAAAAACATCACAAGTTGACAAAATACTCTGTCAGCTTCAGCTGTCAGAGTAAACAAGGTTCAAGATGCTGTATAAATTTTTTTGCATGAACTCACCTGTCAAATTTTGACCAATCAGAGCATAATATATAGATTTAGCCAAGGCTAAAAGCGAGGCTCCCATTAATAAATTTATAATTTAAATTAAACAATAAACTTGTATTCGAATTCCACAATTCAGTTAACTTTAGAGCACATTTATGTGATTTTTGAGGAAAAGGCTACCTGATTTTAGAGAAAAATAATTTGCAAACAGCCCAAGAGTGAACCAAATCTTACATCGAGTTGATAGCCTCATATGTACACCCAAAAACTGGTAATCATCTTCGACCACATTTAAGAGCCATAATGGCTCTTGGTCACCGTAGATTAATTAGTGGAAAAAAAATCAGGCCAACTTTTTTGCGTTCGACAAGTTTACTTTGCAAAATCTTGTCAACAAATCTGGGTGCGTGTAAACCAACCTTTTATACCATTTATACATCACATCTGAGGTGAAACACTAGTATGAGGCACTGTTTTTATCATACCGGCAGACCTCGGACAGAAAGCAGTATTTCACAATACAAATTGCACTCATTCAATATTCATAATCTGTTAAAAAATTTTCCAAAATCACCTATACGGCCATCCGGTTCTCACTTTTGTAGTGGGAGCTGTGGCGAGTGTTTGAATGAACATCAACAGAGTTACGCTCCAACATTACAAAGAATTTATTCTGTTTATTTTTTATTTAATGGTTTATTAACGCGCGGCATTTTGAGTACATGTACTCCTGCAAGCGATGTTCACTGAACGACTGAAAACAATCGGCACAGCGATTAAAATTACACGAGAGACTACTAACAATGAATAAAAGAAATATAATTCGGTGAAACATATACAGAAACAACAATTTTCATTCAGGAAGACAAGTATTAAAGTATCCCTAAAAATCCTGAGTCTTCAAGCTTCAAGCTTAACTTTATGTTTTAAGCCGGCTTCCCGGTGTTTGCTTTTTTCAAAGACGAACTCGAGGCAAGAAAATCGCTCAAAGCTTTCTTTTCCGGCCAGAATTATAACTAAATATTCTTTGGAACGTTTTCTTTCTATTTGCGGTGAGAAACTGTCTAAAGGCTTTTTAAAGTTCTGTAAGCTTATATCAAACCTGAAACTCGGTCAGATCATTATCTCAAATCTTACAAACGTGCATAAACTAAATGACCGCATAAACTCCGCTCGACTTCATTAAATTAGATCCAAAAAAACAAACATCAAATACAATAATTTCTCTGGCTTACCATTCGAGATGCAGCTCCTGAAAGGTATCAAGAAAAGCCAGTATCGCTTCAGACTTTGCAATCCTCTTACGCATCAAGCAAGGTGAAAACGAAAACGATGCCATCCGAAATCGGATTTCCAACTTTGACAAGCGACGTATTCCTCAACCAAAAACCCAATAAACAAACTAGCCATGAATAACAGAGGACTGCTGATAGCAGCTGAATTTCATTTTGCACATCCAGTGGAAAAAGACACTTAAAAACATCACAAGTTGACACAAAACTCTGTCAGCTTCAGCTGACAAAGTAAACAAGATTCAAGATGCTGCATAAATTTTCCGCATGAACTTACCTGTCAAATTTTAACCAATCAGAGCATAAAAATTGGACGTAGAGCGTGACCAACGCGTGACCATGGTGAGAAAAGTCAAAAGCAACTGTCTTCCCTGCCTGTAACAGCTGGCTGAATGTTCGCGTCCGAGGTCAGTTTGCAATCAAAATTTTAATTGTGTAGCACATAAACACAACATACTTCATATGAATTTAGAAAAAACTTGAACTTGAGCCTGCGATCACTTGAAAACTAGTAACATGTCAGCGGATAACTTCAAAAAAATACTTGACCTCGATGGGTCGGCACCTGAGCCCGCGATACAGTCAAGTGATACTGGTCAGCGGGTACCCTGTTTTGACAGCTGTCAATTGATCAAAACATTGATGTCCATTATGTGTGCATTATCAGTTAAACTAGTAAAAGTATGAGATTGAAGATTGTTCGCGATCTAGTAAAACAATTAACTGGTCAGCGGACGGCTTCCAAATAAATCACGTCACCTCGATGAGTTGACACATGAGCCCGCGATATGGTCATGGGATACTGGTCAGTGGCTATCCTGTTTTGACAGCTGTCAATTGACCATATTGTGAATGTCCTAAAATCCTATATTAAAGATGTGGACTTGCCAAGACACGCCTGAGGCACCCCTCCCTTCCTTTTGATAGTCTCCCCTACCCCACCCGTACAATCTGTAGACGCGTACGTACGTACGTACGCTCGGTCAATCACGTGACAACCAAACGAAAAGAGGTTGACCATATTCCATGAGTATGGGGCTCTGTCCCACGCGCGCTTCGCGCGCGCGGGAGCCCCGCTAAAAATTGGACGGTCGTAGAGCGTGGTCAACGCGTGACTATGGTGAGAAAAGTGAAAAGCCTCTGTCTTCCCTGCTTGTACTTTTAAATGATTGGCTGAATTTTCGCGTCCGAGATCAGTTTGAAATCAAAATGTTAATAACGCGGGGCCATAGTGACATTAACACAACACTTTCTGTCATCACACTATGAAATTAAAACCCATGAAAATCCAGTGAATTTTTTCATGATAATTTCACATGTTTTTCACAGGTTTTTCAGGAGATTTTGATGGGATATTTTCATTGGTTTTTCATGGGGATCATGCCATGAAAATCTCATGAAAAAAGCATGGAAAAACCCCTTAAAATTCAACGCTTCATGGCCCATGAAAAAACCTTAACAAACAAAAATCCCATGAAAATGCCATGAAATAGAATGAGGCGCGCTTATTTTTTTTTCATGGTTTTTTAATGATAATGAAAAAGCCATGAATTAAAAGCTCTTTTTTCATGGTGTCGGAATTTATGGGTTTCTCATGGGGTTGTTAAATTCATGCCCCATAAAAAAACCATGATTTTTCCGTGAACGGTCGAATATTAATGGATCATGAAAAAATGAAATGGCTTTTGATGACATTTTCATTACCCATGAATTATACCCCTGGCTTACTTTTCATGGGAAAGACAGAGACATGGCCACCATGAAAATTTAGTCTCAAACTACTCTCGACTGTTAAATCAAATACATCACTGAGGATTTGTTGGCTGGTTAATTTGAAGCTATATACATGTAGCAACAACCCTAACCCTAAATAAAAGCTAACCGTTTTTCAAGTCAGTGCTTAACAAGCTTACTATTCTAAGGGGTTTATTTAAAAAAAAAATTTCAGTCTGCACAGTCTACAGTCTGCATTTTAACATGACTGCACTTTAGTATGGTGTACTACAGTGTAAATTTGGTCATTAATGACAAAAAAGTTCCCCTCTCGGTCAATTTGCTCTCTCCAGTCCTGCCGAGCTTAGACGTGACTGACCAAAGAGGGACTGCTCGCAGTCTAAACAAATAAATGTAAATCTTATCTTTGGTCACTGTTGTTGCCTCAGCCATCAGATTCATCTTGTAAGTACAGTGTAGCAACATCTAAACAAAATTAACAGCAGAATCATGTCAAGATTTCATGTAGAATATTTGATCCATCCTTAAATAATAAAACAATGGTTTTGACGATGCAAACCACACAAAAGGATATCATTATTTTTAAAATAATTGATTCATTGATGAAATATATGGATAAGCAGGCTTTGTTAGAAGTCAAGCCGGCTTTTTTGCTCTACTGCATCTAAAATTCCCCTATGTCTTTGGTTTGGTTTGAAAATTCAGCTGGTGGTAAGCTCTTTTTCAGCTGGTTGAACTAGCTGGCAGCCAGCTCTTAACAACATCCCTGTTAGCCTGTGTACAGACCACCCCCTCCCCTTAGTAAAAATCAGAGAAGGGGCGTCTGTGATTCACTGTCGCTAATCGTGTATGGGAATAACTTTGCATAAATTAAAAAATTGTTTCTGCTGACCAAAATTTCCATGGCTCATGTTTTATGCCATTCCAGTTCTCAAAATGTCGGTGCATGCGTGTTATTTCCATCGAGTAACTGAGAGAGTGAGACATTTTTAAAATAGGATTACTCTATACCAAGCAAGAAAAATGTTCTTACAAGCACATATTGAAGGAAAAGATCCATGTTCTTATGCAAGCCTTCCCATTGGATACGGGAAGTCATTAGTTTGAAATAAAGTGTTGACAAGTCAGACATGACTCATGAGCTCATGATAGTGTGAAACGTGACCTTAGCATTATTGTTTTGTCTGAGTTTTGATGACAGGCCCTAAAGCCAATCAAAATCCCTCAATTTCATGATGTTCACATTGTAATGATCTACAAATAACAGCCAATCAAATCATTTTCCACATATTCCAGGAAAAATCACGTGGCCTCCAAACACGATTACTGAGGAGAGGGGGCGCTTGTACACAGGCTACATCCCTCCTTACCCTAGCATGATTGTAAACAATCTGCTTTAATACATACATGTAATTTACTGTTGTCAGGTTTGTTGGAATGAATTTTGAACAGTGCCATCAGAGCCAACCATATATAGCACACTGTAGTTCAACTTTTCTATCCTAGCTAAGCCAGCTACAGCAGTGTAGACAAAGATCAACTTCTTCCCCTATTAAAAAAAGAATCCCCTACTTTGAAGGAAAATAATATGCTCTAGTGCTTAATGATCAGAACAATAGAGTAATGGATCAGTCAATTCCAGCTGCGCCCAGCGGCCCTACGGGCTACTGCAGGGCATTTGCCCGCCTTGTCAGTCCCGGGGCTGGGGCATTTGCAAATTTTGTGCTGCTTGGGGGCCGGGCATTTGCCAACCCCACGGCCATTCCCGAGGTTTTGACACACATGTTGTTTCCTATCAGAATATAACTACACAAAGGATTTTACTGGGAAAGAAAACAGATTGGCTCAAAGGCCATGTAAAGGCATGTTCTTGATTTTATGCATGCATTTCTTCATTGCTTATCAAGCCAGAATTACATAGCGAAATCTGGAGCTATCAAAGTGAATCAACGTTTTTGGTCATTGAATCAAATTTCTGTTGATATTATTTGAAAAGCATCCTTTCATATTTATAAAACTATTCATAAGATAAATTATAACTCTGGGCGCAGCTTGAATTGACTGATGCATAACAATTTCAAGGTTTAAATAGAATAGTGAGACTTTTTGTGTCAAGTAAGACTTTCATTTTGGTCACATGCACATCCGGTGTCTAAACAATTTACTTCTTTCATTTCTGTTCTGACCAAGGTTATGACCCTTGTATGGCTTTCCCCGAGTGAATCTGTTCGTCGAAGAAACTGATTTGTCGCTTGAAAAAAAGGATCGTCATGCCCATCAAACATCATTTCGGTAAAAATAAACTTAACAAAGACCATGCACAGCTTCTGTCACATTGTGTTCCGCAAAGCTTAGATTTCTTACATCATGATCAACTTGAACTGTAATCGCGGCTCTGTCTGACTGTGCCCCAGCACACAACGACGGAACTATTATTATTTCGGTTTAGTAGCAAGTAATCTACAATAAACAAGCACTACTTAAGAATGATTAAAAACAAAACTCACCTAAAATCGTTTCCCGAATCCAGCCGATGATCTGATATCAGCGGTGCGAAGTTTTCGTTACATGTTACACAAAAAAGCGATCGATTATGGTTCCTCACAGTCGCGCAACAAGTGACGTTTCTTAAACTTTTGCGCTAAAGGTTAAAACATGTTTTGAATCCGAAGATTCTTCCTAAAATTACAATCAGAGCGAACAAAACCCAACACTAGCGAAGCCGTTAGTTTCAATTTGAACCGCCCTCAAACCGGTTTGCCTTGCGACCGCGCCTGTAATTTGAGCATGACTGCTGACCATTTTTACAGCGTGAGCGCTAAAAAACCAATCGAACTTTGATCGAGTAATCAACAGCCATGATTTTCAACTTCAAGGCGAGTTTTTGGGAAATTTACACTGCTGTAATAGCTTTATAAGGAAAAAGATCGTCATTTACATCAAAGCGGAAGATGGACCAGTCTTTACAGTGAACAGTGAGGTACGATATGTAGCGAAGCATTTTAACAGATTAAAGCTATCAAGATACTCATACACTGTACGTGTAATATTTCCGTACAGCAATATTCAGATCATATTTTACGCATTTAAGCTTACATGTAAGCTTAAGTCTTATGTTTCGATTCCCTTCACATCAACTGCTTGTGTGAAATAGTATGAAAATGGCTCCTGCAAGCATAATGTATGAGTGGGGCCGTACGGAAATCCTAATAATTAGGATTTAGGATTTGATAATTTATCAAACTGGACCCTTCAGCGGCAAAGCTAAAAACAATTATCCACAAGGTACGGTTTTAATTTTCTTGTGATCCAAGAAACCTGAAGAAACGTAAGCTTACGTTTTATTCTTGTGTTTATTCTTGTGCTTCTGTTAAGGCCATCCTCACCAACGTTCATATAATCTCTTATGCTGATGCTTGCATCGCCAAAACTGCACTTGCATGTCCATTTTACACACTGTATACAATGTAATTCCTCTGATTTAGTTCTGTTCTGGTTGATAAATATACAGCTTCATTTGAGAGTGGCTTATAAAATGGTTTGGCTCGTGGTAATGAAGATGAGTGGACTGGTTTAATACGTGCCAGTACTACATGTAAAAGAGACATTGATCACAACATTTCAACATGACATTAGTCCGTTGCAATGTATTATTGATATCAAAATTTAACTCTCCAATTTTTTTATTTACTTGACTGTTTTGTACAGCGATAACCACAATATGCATTTTCTTGATTATTATTTTTATTATTATATATCAACAAGCAACAAGTTTATGTAGTCACAATTTATACAAAAGCATTGGCTCATATATACAACTGTCCATGTGTTGACCTTTTCCCTTTTCTTTTGCAAAAGTTAGGATTAATAATTTTTTATTACTAATCATTAGTCTAACAGACCTTCATGTCCTCTAATTCAGTCAGTATTCATACAGTGTTGTACAGCTGTACTCGTGATTAAACAAATCGGACTCCTGCCACACAGTTGTCTGATTTTGTTAAACACCTGTACGTGTATGATTGCAGACTAAATTGGACTCCACTCAGTCTTACTGAAATAGTGAACCTACGTCTTATTTGCAGAACCTCTAATTTAGAGCAAATTTTCAGTTGCTAATTGTGATATTAATCATTCTGTGACAGGTTCAGTTTTCAAACAGAAGGGAGATTTACTACCAAGGTTCAAGCAGTGCTATGGGAGGTAACAAATGCAGCTAAGAATTTACACATTTTAGCCTGTAAACTGGAGTTACTTCAATCTTCAACACTGCATTGTATATATATATACTTTTTTTTTTCATAAATGTCTTGCTAGCCTCCTAAGTGTATGTTTACAACAAGTACATGACTGTATTTCTACATGTTAAAATGGATTGAAAATTCAGGGTACTACCATAAACTATTAATAATGTTCAAAATGTACAATACTCACTGTTGTTGCTAAATTTTGGTTACCTTTTTTCAATAAAATAGCATTGTTGGCCTTTGAAGATGCCTCTTCATTGAAACATTATTTGTAACCGTACTTCTTGTACTTTAGAAATGTAGCATGCACTTTTCAACCCAGGCCAGCTCTTGCCTCTTGACTTGATAGCTTTAACATTATCATGAAAGCCAGGAAAAATCTTGTTTACATTTTGTGCTGTGTGTAATACATAAAACGGCCTGTGAACTCTGTATTTTTAATCAAGTAAGTTACACTTAAATCATCCAAATCATTTTCAACAAGAATTGATTACGTTACATAATTTGCAGAGTGTTAAAGATTTATCAGAATAATTTAGTTTTTATACTGGTGATTCAGTTTAACAAATAGAAAGTAGATGATCTGACCCCGTGATCGTATCTCGATTCAAGACTATTTTATGGGATATTCCTTTTTTGATACATGACCACACTCCGCCTCATTGAGGGTACTTCAGTGGAACATTTGAAAAAGCATTCTCCACAGGAAGTAAAGTTTGGTTTATTCCAAGTCGTAATATTTAACTCCTCTGTTTTCTCTTTAGCAGATGAAAACATTTTATAATCGAACCATGCAGTAGGTAGTGTATACCTCTACATGCATGGAAAGAATTTCGCTGGTATTTTTTTTATATACAGTGTATTCAGATGTGTTTATAATTAGTAGACACATCTGAATGGTATTGTACATTGCATGTTTAATTCATATTGAGTAGCACATACATGTACAGTACAGTCAACTTTCTTTTAACAGGTACTTGGAGCCTGTTCATACATGTCTGTCTTTTTCTCTAACTATTGATACAATAGACAAAAACTTAGATGTTGTGCTAGCTGGTCTCAGAGTGGATCTGTCTTGTTGAAAGTTGACTGTTAATAGTGCAGCCCAAAGTACTAGTTTCGTTAGGGTATAGCTAATTCTAGTAAAACCCAAAACGTACTATTTCATTTATTGAATACATGTACATTTTGTAAATATTATGGAATGCAGTGTTCTTGCTGCAAAGTTGTTAAATATTTATTCAAGACATTAATTCACCATGGCACTGCTTTCCTCATCAGCATTTTCATGGGAAATTAATGAGCCATGAAATCATTCATACATTTTTCATGACACACAAATCAAATTCAGTATTTATTTCATGGCCCATTAAACGTTTTTTCATGGCTCCATCATTGAACTTTCTTGGTATGTTTCCATAATGTGGTGTTTCATTGGAAATTCATGACCCATGAAAGTAGTCCAGTTTAATTCATGGGCCATGAAACACCTTTAACTTTTTTTCCACGAAAATTTCATGGCCACAGATGAGGTCATGAAAAATTATTTTGCAAGATTCATTGGCCATGAAATGATGTTCATGGTATTTTCAAGTGATTTTCATGGGATTTTCACAAATCTTAGTTTCATAGTGTCATGTCATTATGTTGCTGCCGTTCTCTTTGCCTTTGTATTTCTTCCTTCGCGTTGCCTTTGTCTGTTCATTCTAGCTCTGTCTCGTTCTGCTTGCCGGCGTTTTTCACTATAATTTTCTCTCCTTCTTCTCGCTCTGACTCTTTCTACTTGCCGACTTTCTTCGCTAAAATGTTGTCTTCTTCTTCTACTTCTAACGCGCTCTCTTTGGCGATCGTCTTCGCTAGTTCTACGCGTGTTGACTCTTGCTCTCTGCCGTTCACCTTCTCTTTGCTCTCTGCTTAAAACCTGTCATCTATACGTTAAAATCTCTCTGCTGTTGTTTGTTGACATAATAGCTTTCGTAAGTTGTAATAAAAAGTTATAAAGGCTCTGTCGAAAAATCTTTTTGCTAAGTTCCTTTGAAATTTCTTTTTTCAAAACCAGTTGCGCGATATCATTGCGCGACGTTGCGCCATGCGATTTCCCGCCAAAAAACTCTACTTTCCCCTGCCCCAAGAGTCCATGCGGACTACTTTCCACTACCCGGAAAGTCCGTACGGACGGACGTACGCTGACGTCATAACCAAAATTTCTCGGATGAGTAGTTTATCTTAGTTATGGTGCTCCGCTCGCGCGCGCTTCGCGCGCGCAAGGAGCTCCGCTATTAATTACTTACTCATAATTTTTCTAAGATATTTTTAAAGTATCTAGTCAAACCCATTGTTGATTGTTTTATTGACTTTAAAGCATTTTGCTGTGTGTTTGTGTTCGTAGTTTTGTAACATTCGATCTTGTGTAACATATAGAAACACAATTGATGTTTTTTTGGTAGAACGTAACTGTAAAAGCTTAATCTTAACGCTATTTTGATATTTTATTTTGATATTTTTATTTCTTTAAACGCAAAAAAAAAACTTTAAATTAGTTTGATTGGCAATCACAAGAAACATAAAAGCCAGCTTTTACAAAAGACTTTGACTCTTGCGAAATAACAAGTTGTTCAGTACTAGAAGAACTTTTCTCGTCGAAACTTTTACTTTTAACTTTATTCTTTTTTAAAAGTACCAATGCAACACACCCTGCTTCTTTACAAATAAGCAGGTATTAAGGCTTTCTTATTTAGGGACTACAAAATGTTACCTATTTAGACAAAGTAATACATTAGAAGCGCTGGTATCGAATTAGTTCTTGGCACATGGAACGTACATGACCTGGTTAATGTAAAAATTGCGGGAAGCAAAAAGTAAACACCATCACAGATGAGAAGAGCATCAGAAAAGTAGCTTGAAACCAGTTATGAGGCCCTGAACCTAAGATGGGTGTCGACTGTCGGAAAGATTTTCAGGGTCTGTATGTCGGAAAAATTCTGATTTTTATATCAAATTATGCATATTACTATTTCTCCGTTCTTGATATGACTATAAAATAGCAGTTACAACGTTAAATTTGGTAGACCTCCCTTTTCATTACTCTTTTAATCTCTAGTTTTTTTAGGAATATATTCCATATTTCACCCTGAAATCAGTCACGTAAACCGTTTTCCTGGAACAAACTGTAACGTCTACTTTTATTTGCACTAACTTTCACTTCAAAAGGCAAATTAGGTGAGTTTACTCCTACTCCGCACATGTACTTAATATAATACTAATATAATTTAAAAAATACAATTACTGCAAAAATCCCTAGGGAAATGTTAAATGTTGATGCAAATCTATCATGTATCACCAAAGTGACGACCATCTGAGGAAAAGATACCCCCTTAATAGCACCCAGAAATTAATAACTTTCCTTTATGTTTGTTATTACTCGTAAACAAGAAACTAAGCGAAGACCATGGACAGAAGTTATGAATTTTATCAACGGTTTTAACAAACGACACGGTAACAAAGTCACGCTCAATTTAGTTCTCACTAGAAAACAAAAAATTCCAGATTCCAACTGTAAAATCCTACTCTCTTTGCTTATAGCTAACCAGCCTGAACATCTTTTAAAATGCGCATTACGGCGTAAACATTAGAAAAGATCAGAAACCCAAAAATTGATCGCCAGTATTAGCTGTCTTTTTACCCTGGGATCCAGACGATATTTTTTTCTCATCGATCCGACTGACGGTTCGCGACGAAGCCGCGTCAACGAGGCGCGATCCCTATCAAACCGTGAGCACGGTTCATTTCGTCTTAGGTATTTTGAGAACGGACCTCTGGAGCCAGGGTACTCTCTTTTAAGTTCGCACCCAAAGTGGAAACCGAGGGTTGTTTGGCAGCAATGGACAGCTGCCAGTTTCAATACGTACCTACGGACTGTAATAGTTAAAGTTCGAATTTCATAGATAGCCTCACATTTGTGAATACATTTACTGTCTCCACAACTGCCCAAATTTATTTACTGTCATTGATCACAGAGCACTTGAACCGCCATTTATAACGACATTAAGTACCAAAAGTAGGAAAAGAAACTGCTATTTTTGTTTTATTCTTAATGGTAGGGTAAGTTAATAACAATCAGTTGGGCCAGATAACGTATATGTTGTAGTTAATTTTTTATTTTTTTATCTCAGGTAATTTATGTTTGTCTTTTGTTTTTGGAAGACCATGGACAGAAGTTATGAATTTTATCAACGGTTTTAACAAACGACACGATAACAAAGTCACGCTCAATTTAGTTCTCACTAGAAAACAAAAAATTCCAGATTCCAACTGTAAAATCCTACTCTCTTTGCTTATAGCTAACCAGCCTGAACATCTTTTAAAATGCGCATTACGGCGTAAACATTAGAAAAGATCAGAAACCCAAAAATTGATCGCCAGTATTAGCTGTCTTTTTACCCTGGGATCCAGACGATATTTTTTTCTCATCGATCCGACTGACGGTTCGCGACGAAGCCGCGTCAACGAGGCGCGATCCCTATCAAACCGTGAGCACGGTTCATTTCGTCTTAGGTATTTTGAGAACGGACCTCTGGAGCCAGGGTACTCTCTTTTAAGTTCGCACCCAAAGTGGAAACCGAGGGTTGTTTGGCAGCAATGGACAGCTGCCAGTTTCAATACGTACCTACGGACTGTAATAGTTAAAGTCCGAATTTCATAGATAGCCTCACATTTGTGAATACATTTACTGTCTCTACAACTGCCCAAATTTATTTACTGTCATTGATCACAGAGCACTTGAACCGCCATTTATAACGACATTAAGTACCAAAAGTAGGAAAAGAAACTGCTATTTTTGTTTTATTCTTAATGGTAGGGTAAGTTAATAACAATCAGTTGGGCCAGATAACGTATATGTTGTAGTTAATTTTTTATTTTTTTATCTCAGGTAATTTATGTTTGTCTTTTGTTTTTGGTATGGTAATATATGCTAATGAAGTTGAAACAAATAAAAAATAAAAACTACCTGCGATAAAAAATTAACTACAACATATACCTAGTATTAACAGCAACATTGTGAAACTGTGCTATCTTTGTTTTATTCTCAGTGGTAGGGTAAGTTAATAACAATCAGTTTGGCCAGATAACGTATCCCTATATTAACAGCAGCTTTAGCGCCGTGCAAACGGACCCAACATCGTTGGCCCCCCGAGTGCCAATATTGTTGGATATTGCATGTTGCGTCCTTTTGCAAAACTCTTTCCAACATGTTTTTAAGCCAGGCACGCGCATTGCACATGGTTTCCAAAGTCTTGAGGGTTGTATCCTTCCCACGATCACTGTAGGTGCCATCATTATTGGGAGTTGTTACATCCGTTTGCACATCAATGCCAACACGGATGTGACAACTCCCAACATTGTTGGCCCAACAATGTTCGGCGTTGTTGCGTCCGTTTGCACGTAGCTTTAGGTTCTAGTGGCACCGGCGAGATCCACTGATAGATTGATTAATTTAACTACAACTTCTTGCTCAATTGTTGCATGATATCACTGATTCCTGTTCCGTTCTTCTCTAGCTAACCATTACGGGTCGTAACCTAATTCAATTCCCCGTTCTATAATTATCTTGTTAAAGTGGCACGATTAACTCCGCCGGGCGTTTTTCCTCCTGAAAACCATGAGATGCCTACTTGTGTAAGCGGTTCTATCATCTTTTAATTACGAAAGATTCACGCCACTCTCGGCTACTTTTTATTAGGACATGTCCACAGCAGTGTGTTTATGAGACCATCCGAGACACGCCGGCATGAGGAGAGAGACCAACGCCGCTTCTGTAATCTTTATCCTTAATTTCTTATGCCCTAGCAATGCTAGCCTGCGAACGCAGGGGCAATTAAACCTCGGTTAACCAGAGTAAGTTTCGTTTGTGACGCAGGCTACAGCAATGCAGACTAACGCAATGAATCAAACGTTGATATCAGTGTCTTATTGATCGTGACTGTGTGTACTGACCCATAGAAACGTCATTAATAACAAATTCCGAGACTAATTTTTAAGGCGTGCTAAATACAAAACTCTCGTCATTCCCGCAGTAGTAACAACGGACGTTAGCGTGTTGAAATTTGCACGACGGTTTTCAGTTCACAGGCACTGAATCGTTTATTTACAGTGTGAACTGTAATCTCTTCATACTTTGTGTCCAATCTCTGAGGATATTGTAACGATCGCTGAATTTGTTATCATCTCCTTCGGCTTATACACCAAAGTCGCACAATCTAAGGGGAGAAAGCAATTAGCAAATTACCTTTAACTTTTTAGACTCTGCAGAATTTCATTTCAACAAAGTGATGTACAACACTTAGCTTTTGAATTGGTGATACTGACTTCATTCAAAAGTATGGCAAAAGCCTGTGGGGGGGGGGAGTCCACATATGAAAGGGGTGGGGATGCTCGTCGGAAATTTTGAATTAAACCCCTAAAGGAGACCGATCTGGGCGTAGCCCAAGCTAAAAGCGACCATGTTAAAACTCAGACAATATATATTTTTTATATTTTTTGGCGTGCAATCTTAAACGAGACCTCCAGGGCTAAATATGATGGCGTTTTGCCCAGAACATCCTAAGTGAGACCAAAATCCGATATTTACACCCCTAAGTGAGATGACGAGCATCCCCACCACTTTCATATGCGGAGTCTGCCCCCCCCCCCCCCCCTCCCCCCAAAAGGCAGTTCTCAAAGAATTTCCTACAGGTTTACAGAGACTGAAGACTAAACAGATCATAAGGGCGTCAAGCTTTAACTATTATGATGATCTATAATATGGTGTAAAACGTCCTATAAACCTTTCTTGCAGCCAAAAAGAAAATAAAGTCACTTTTGTTATAGCCTGAAAAAACAGCTGACATTTTGCAACGCCACCACTGCGTGGTTTCCCCGAGAAATGACGTCTGAGAAACGAGCGTAGAAATTCCATACTGATGACGCACAGTACCCAGATCTTGGTAGTGCTTCTGAGTGATTGAAAATTTTCTGCAACTGAGCAAAAGTACTAACCAGATGTAGGTAGTGGTACGTCATCAGTATGGAATTTCTGCACTCATTTCCGGCTTAGACGTTATGTTGCGGGGAAACCAGTAGTGGCGATGCGAAATCACGACTATTTTCTCAGGCTACTTTTGTTCAAGAGTGTTAAAATAATCTCTTATTTGCCAAATATAGAAAAGAACAAAAGTGGCCCAGTTGGGCGGGGCATTGCTCTACAGAGGGAGTTCTGCAGCTAAATGCCACCGGTTGGCCTTTCTTTGCGCCTGGTCAAAAAAATCAGGCCAAATAAATATAGAAGTCGTGGAAGCCAACCTAGTAACAGAATGCGAGTGTGATGTAATAGTCTAAAATGGTGTTGATAAACTGAAAACAAACCTTTAAAAATCTTAGTGACCTTGTCTGGTATGAGCTTTAACAAAGCCTCGTAACCGTCTCTGAAATCCGACAGAAACGTACAGAAGAGCATTGGGTTTATAGTCGGTGGTAAAAACGCCGCTGCGATGACATATTGGGAGAATTCCGTACTGATATTGTATCCAGACATGATGCAACTAATAGCCACCTAAAACAAAAAGAACCAAGGCATGGTCACAATAACTTTAACCTAGAGTTTTTGAGTAATAAAGCTTTTGTGCAAAGCCGGGACCCACTACTCCACGGAAAGACTGAAGGCACCTTTGACTGACTTTAGTCTGGACATCAACTCGTACCAATTCACGGCACACCCCCTCTCCCGGAGGGGAGCGGGGGGGGCGCAATGTATAAATATTGTGTTGTAGTCAAGGAAAGGATTTCAAACAGGTTAGGAAACCGAGAAAAAAACCGAAATTCACTTCTGACTGAACCTAATTCTATTGAGCAAAATCTGCCTCTCTCGCTCATTAGCATGTGAAGTTTTACAATTGATGCGCGGGCCCTAGTCTTACATTTTGGTCAAGATCGGATATCTTTTATAGGAATTTCATTCGTAGTGTGAAGAAATGGAGTTTATGGTTCATAGTTTGCCTGGGATGTAGAAGGGTCTGTAAGGGTTACTTCTGTCCAGTTCATTTTGCTAATAATGCCAATTACACCTATTGTGAATGTCAAGATAACAGTTTCGTGTAAACAAATGTGTCTCCCAGGCAATATTACAACAAAAATGAACTATGAAACACTGTTGCGCTAACAGGTTTTCAAAAACCATAATTGCAATCCTCCTCCATCTTCTTCACATTTGTCCAACCATGCCTCTTTTATAAGCTGTGTTATTTATACCTTTTATCGTTCTGAGCAGTTATTTTCATGTTTCACTCAGTTTAGTTGCAGTTCCCAAGTATTGAATCAATTTGATAAATTTCGTGACACAGATCCTTTAAATTGCCTAAAAAAGTTGTTGCAGAAAGTAGAGAGCAGTTCTACTTGTTGCTAAAAATCTGCACATGTTGCGCGTTTTACCGGACCCGCCAAAAAATTCCTCGATTAACACCCCGCACACTCCCCCCACCCCGGGTACGTTCACTTGGTGAAAACTAACAATGACTCAATGATCCGCAGTGACTATTTACAACTTAACGCTGGAGATTTAATTAATAGGATTAAAGGGCTTTTTAGCAGCTGAATGCTACCTTTCCAATTCCTCAAGATATAAATAACACTTTTTCAGAATTATTTTTATGACGATTAAATGCTTTTTGCTCTTTATATTCGTTTTGAATAATCTCAAATGGAAAATAAATTTAGTAGGAGTAGTACCAAAAGAGTCTAAGGACCCAATCACAGGCTGGGATACAATATCCAATCCCATAAGGTGGCAAAGCTTGTCCCTCATTTACAATATTTCTGGCCTTTAAAAAACGTTAAAAACCCTTTAATTTCTTGAGTAGGAGAAAGAATTTGTCATTCTAACTTTTAAAAATCTATGGAAAAACGTGTATTACGTGTCCATTCAAATGAAACCTCTTCAGCTGTACTTTCACATGGTCAGTATTTATTTAGTATGAGGGTCCAACTTTTGAGTCTGTGGATGAAATCCTGTGGTGTGACCATTCAAATGAAACCTCTTCAGTAGTACTTTCACATGGTACTATATTTAATTAATATTTAATTCTAACTTTTTCAAGAGTCTGTGGACGAAATACGATGGTGTTCAGGATCTTTCAAATGAAACCCTTTTTAGTAGACCTTTGCGTGGTGATTTTCATTCCTTGGGATAAATTAACAAAAAGAAACTTGGAATTTTGGGGAAATATTTCCCCCTGGCCACTGTTAACAGTGAAGGCGTTCAGAAATACCCATAGAGAAGCGGATTACATATATAAGAGGTGTCTGCTCTTTGATAACCCCCAGTTTGTGGTCTTTGGCAGAAACGTACTGACTCAAAAATTACTGATTTAATACCGTTTTTATGTCTCAGCCTCTTTCTCTTGACTTCGATGCTGATAAAACGTTTGATGTTCAACTGATCAAGCCTAATAAATTAATTTAAAGGTAGCTTTAAATGGTCCCTGGAATAACATGAGCTACTGAAAGCTGAACGAATCACTTAAGCGCTGCAAAATCCTTGCTGTTTTCGGAGCCGGATGATTAGTACATAAAACATCATATGCCTATATTGTTAATAGCTCCTGTTATATTGATAAGAAATGTACTTGAATTGAAGAATAGAATAGAGTTTTAGTCAAATCTTGTGTTGAGTCGAATGACGAGTTCAAAATACCACTGACGGCAACCATACAAAATAATGAAAGATAGCCTAACTAACTATGCCTTACATTTGGTTATTATAAGCTTGTAAATGTCTTTAGTATATAACCTCTATGTCAGCTGGCTAAGTTTAAGTAAATGATCTTTTAGTCACGCCTGTATAGGTGGGTTAAACGATTTCGTGGAATTTCTGGCCTTTCTAAGTTTTTGATTATTGCCTTAAGTGAATTAAAATCTTCTTTCTTAAATTTCATTGTTTACAGAATTTAGACCAAAATACGCCTCAAATGCACAAGCAAGATTGATCCACTTACCATAACCGGAATCCACGTTAAATGAAAGGTCAGGCCCAACACGCAGATAAGTTTGGCAAAGTCTCTTTCCGCTCCGAGCCTTCGGTTGTAAATGGCAAAAGTTCTCGATGCGCCCGTTTTTGCCAGTGAATATTTCGGACAACTAAAGCAGCTCAGGACATTGTGAACAACCTGAAGCAAGAAGCAAGCGGCACTGCTCATGAGAACCGCAAACAGGAACGTGTATTCTTTGTTCTTTTGCGGGTAGCTTATTTGATCCAACGAACACTGAAACAAAGTTGTCGTAGAGTTTTGTTGATATAATAGGGTAGATTGTGGTGAAAGGCTCTCTGGACCAAGGCCAATGTATGGTAAAGAAGCGATCAAAAAGGCTACGATAGCTATTCCAATCACTAAATTGGCTATGATCATTGTCGAGTGCGTCTTTTCTTGATGTCTCAACTCGTATTTAGAGCACGCTAAAGACGAAGAAATCCTGTCTCCGATGCTGCGATAAATTCCCCTCGCGGTTATAGCGAGGTATGAAGTGTAGTTCAACGTTGTTATGATAAACAGTGCAGCAAGTTTGAGCCACACGAACATCAGATGAAAAATCTCGCAAATCGTTGGCCTTCCGACGAAGCTTGTCCTCTGATTTCTTGGACAGTTGTAGTGTTTTGATAGATAAACTGGTAGAGGAACACAGACAGTCAAAAAGTCAACCAAAACAAGTGACATTAACAGCGCGTCTCTACTACTTCGGTGGCTCTGAGCACGAAGCTTGGAATAGCAAACAATCCACGGGAAAATGTTCAGAAATAACCCAGTCATTCCTACTACGACCAAATATAAATTCATTGAATTTAAAAAAGAACATTCCGTCCACATGATTGATATAATTCTAGGGTGAGTTGGGTCACCCACTTTCATATTTGTCTTCTTTGCTTCTGGCCATCTTTCTTTAAATGTCGGCTCATCAAGGAAGTCTTGACTTTCGTATTCGGCTTAAGCTGCTGTGGCGCGCCACAGAATTGTCGTTTGTTTGGTAAGAAAACATAGAATTATTGGAATCGGTCATGGAAATTGGCTCTGAAAATATTAAATGTTATTTCAATCAGTTTGTGGCCATTTGATATTTTCAGTACGCTATCACTTTTCAGCCGTGCGAAACACATTAATCCTTTCTGACTTCCGGATTATAGTTTTGCTTCACTTTCATACAATCAGGCATTCAGATCTTTTTGACCTGACATCTTTCTTTTTTTCCAGCCCCTTTCCTCAGTGTACGACTTTTGCGCTGCCTGCGTTGCACCCCAATCCCTCTCCCTCCACAAGAAACGCCTGATCGCAGGATGCAATTACACGTACGTGCAAGAGCCAAGATCAAGCGACCTCGAACGTTCTCCTTTTCTCTTTCTCAGTTTATCTTTCAACTTTCGTTTTAGAAGAACTCCTCGTTTCTGAATTTTGGCTGTGTTCTTAAGTCTTTTTTATAAAGTTTTCGGCACGTCTGGAACGAGCAATGAGAACCGAGAAACAAGCAAGCAGAGTTTAGTCCAGTCAAATTGTGATTTAGCATCAAACTAATTGCAACAGAATTTTTTTCAACGCCATTGAATTGTTGGAAGGCTTTGTAACAACATACTAAAAATCCGCCAAAATCGGTTCGGTGAAACTTGAGAAAAAGCTCACAAATTCAGATAAAACATTTGATAATTGTTTTTTTTTCCTCAAGAATTTTCGATATACATCGCTAATGTATTTTGGGTAGTTTTGGTTTAAAAACGCCGACTAAATGTGTGAGAAACAGCTGAGTCAGTGTTTCGTCTTGACGGCTTTGCACAGGTTACCCAGCCACTCGTTTCTGTTCAAATTCTGTTTTCCAGGCTGTAATTTATTTTTTCTATGACGGTATTTAAAAGGAAAATTATTAGTCAGTCTGTATTGACATGATTAAAAATATCAGTATTTTTTTTTGCGCAATATCAGAAATGCATAAAGTATTTAGGCTTGTAATTTTTTTTATATCCTGCAGCATGGAATCAAATTTTTAATTAGTTGCTGACTCATGTTGAACAGTTTGATTTGATATTTTGTTCACCTTCAGTCAGCTACTAAATTTGCATCCATGTTACAGAATACGTGCAACTAAATGTGTGCAACGGACAATAGCTTTGTATTAGTACAAACTGTTTAACCTATTCCCATTTTCTGTAATCGAGTTTCGTGAGGTAGTTATGTTCAAACCTTGGACACAATATGTGTGATCGAAATCAGGGATTCTTTTTTTTGACTCCGTACTTTACAATGTGAGTGAATAAATATTCTGCTAAGGACTCTGTCTATTTGGTTTTTGTTAGATCATAACGCTCTGTGCTTTTCATTACACCTGGCCGAATCTGTTCTAAAGGAAATCCACAAAACCAAGGCAGTGTGATTGTTCTTTTTTTATCTTCTTCTTGTAGCGAAACTCAGATTTACTTTACTGTATCTGTGTGTTTAATTTGTATTTTCTGCGGCGGCTCTTCATTTCTTGGTAAGATCGATGAATAAGATTAATTGCTGTGTGGTCTAAAGGCATTTATATTCCCTCCTTGCATTTCTTTTCGGAGAACAACCCTGAACCTTGACCAGTTTGTTTTTTTTTTTTTCGTCCATTGGCAAATGAAGACCTCTTTTTCTATAACAATCTTGGGATGCTTAACATCTGAAAACAATTGCAGTGGTCAATGAAGGAGCTAAAGTACTGGACATGTGTACGACACAAATGGGCTTGCCTGACTTAGCTTCTGATGTGTCACCTCTTTTTGCGGAACCCATGTTTCTCTTCGGATGAGCGTTGTGTAACACTTCAACTTACTGCCATTTAACCTTCTGACCGAGCTGGGTGAATTGTGCTCTGCGTGGGGAATTTCCATTACTCCAGAGACTCTTACAAGATATTTTTATACGTATTGTTTTGGCTACCCAGAGTTAATCTTTCCCTTAAAAGCCACCTTTCCTATTATACTATTTTGTTTTCTTAAAACAAACGTTTGCTAGAACCAAACTTCTTATGCGATGAATGTTCCGTTAACCTTTGCGAAGGTAACAACACTTTTCATTTAATGAAAAGGCATTTCCCTCTCATCAAATTCATAGGCATTGGAGCTTAACCTGTTCAAAAACTCTGCATTGTTATGCGTCGTAAAGAATTAGTAAAATGTGAGATGTGAGATGTTATTTACAAAGATTGGTTGCTTGATTGATTTGGTAATAAAAATAATTAAATAACATCCTCAGTGTCGTAGTTTATAATCATCATTATCACCTCCAGTCTGAGGAATAGTGGCCAGTTTTAGTACTTCTTGATTTTCCATTGTTTCTGCTTTTTTCTGCCAATCTAGGGTTGAGAAACAGGTTTACAGGGCCTTATTGAACAAAACTACAGTAAACGTAGAAAACGTTCGCCAGTGGTCCATGTTTAAATCTATACAACTCTGGAGCGCTCCCTATCGCCCTCCCCATTGTGATAAAATAAGTGTTTTAAATATAACAGCGAACGTTCTTAAAGCCTGGTTTTCACTAGCGCATAAGACTAAGCATAAGGACATATGCACGCGCAGAATGGCATAGTTGACTCAATTCTCGATACCAGCTCTCCTCAGCTCGATGATAAACAAGATGGCGGACGAAGCGTCCGCTATATTGCTTTTGATATGTTCGCATGAGGTCTGGGTCAAGTGGCCTATGATTGGTCCACGGCCTTGTGCTCATGCTAGTGCTTACGTCGACCCCGTTTTCACTTGTCAAAGGTACGACATAAGCATAAGCACAGGCACAAGAGGAACGAAGAAGAAGAAGAAGAAGAAGAACGAAGAACCAGTCCGTTTTTATTTGTGCTCATGCTTATGCGATAGTGAAAACCAGGCTTAACAATTCCCTTTGCTAAAACTCACATGCATTTTTTAACATGATTACTTAAGATGTTATATAAATTCACGCTCTCTGATTGGTCCAGGACTATGCCCCTAATATAATAAACACCAAGCGCGAGGATGTTTTAGTAATCTTTGTTGACTTTATGTCGAAGACCGAGGGCAAACTATGAACAACGCCGAGTACAATAGAACTAAAAGGCGTTTATTGATCAAAGAATTCTATTATTTCGGGATGACACTTTTCAAGGTGACAATTGAAACGTTTCATTGCTTGATAGCTATTTAAAACCTGTTAAGATTTTGACTACAGTTTATGGTGTTAAGAGGGATAGACACTTGTACTTCACGATAGTCTAAAAGCAAATCACTTCCGGTTTTATGGCCTTAACTTCATTTACAATTATTTAGTCTAGGACATGTTCTCTGCACGTAAAAAATCGAAAGCGTAAAAGAAAAACGATTGCCCTTCGTTAACATGGCTTCTACTGTATCTTGCAAACGACAGTTCTCACAAAAGCCGTAACTTTTGTGAAAAAGACATGTTTCTACAAGCAAATGTTAATGTTTCACTTTTTAATCTTTTAATATTAATGAAAACGCCAGGGAAAAGAAACTAACACTTCACTGGTAAATTCAAATAATTAATTTAGTCTTCCTGATCAAGATTGTTTGGCTCCCTCTTCGCTCTGCCCTAAAAATAACGGGAGTGGGAGATCAAAAGAAAATAGCCCCCCCAAAAAATAAATGCTGTACAAAACTTTCTTTTTAACATAGATTCACTAAATCACTCTGCAAAGGAATGTTAAGACTAAGAGCAGAAAACTCGCGTCAAAGATGATTACACTGCAAACAAATCTCCGATAGTTCATTGGTCACAACCGTTACTATTTGCAAGTAGCGCCCAAGGTTTCACTAGTTCTACTTCAATTCCAATGTTCTAGGGTGCAAAAGATACGCAGAGAAGGCGCTTGTCTTTTCTTTTGTCAAATTCAGAATGAGAGACAAAACCTCTGGATTGATTCTTACGTGGCCGATAAGTTAATGTTTATTTCTTCTGAGACGCTAGTTTTTGTTTCATTACACGTGAATCATTGAGTTTAGAGTTCTGTAATCAGCCAACTAATTTAAATTCGTCATAGGAGAAGGTCCTTTTTCAGTACTATTGCACTACGGATTACAGGAAAACCTATCGTGTCCACAAGAAACAGGCCCCAAGACTGCTGATGATCTCTATTTTTGGTTACAAACCTGCCAATTTTGGCGGACTCTTTCGAGAATTTCTCTAGCTAGACCTAATGCTTTTTCGGCCATGTCATCCGTGTAGACATCATGTGGAATTGCGGGATAATTAACCCTATCAGGGTACCGCATGCGTGTTGAATCCACCACACAACACTCCAGATCGCTGGCGATGCGCGCTAAATCTGAGTCACCCAAATAGCTGGCATTGCATGAAAGATCATGAACACGCGTCTTGGAGGCATCTTCTGCATACTGGGCAGCCTTCAACGCTTTCTCTGCAGCCTACCAATAATAATGAATAGAAACAAAGTAAATAAATAAAACATGAAAATAAGGCTTTTCATCCCCACTCTGAATAAAAGAAAAAGCCGAAACCACGAAAGACCTCTCTCTCAACCTCTCTTACATCAGTTTGTAGAAATGCACATATGATCTTAAAATATAGAAAATAAAAAGCAAGAAAGCTTCGAAAGAGGTACGTTAATTGCAATCAACATAACGTCAAGTAGCTAAATATATTTTGCTTTTTATATGTAACATCATTTTGACCTGAAAAGTTTAGAATTTGGGCAAATATTTCGTTCAGAAGCTGGCATTTACATAAATTGTTGCGAATAATAAAAGCTAGGCTAGAGAGAAGGTTAAAACTTTATTTCCAGGAACGTTTAATTTTATGTTCATATACATTATCTTCTGTTTTGCTAATCTATTCATACAATTTCGGTAGGAAACATTTGTCTGGTTTTGCTGGTAAAGCTTTTTAGAGCGAGTGCCTCTTTGTTTGGCAGACTTTTGATGGTACAATTCTGCCAGACGTACTTTTAACGTTTCTATCTAATAAAACATTAGGGTGAACGATTAAATAACATATTAATCAGCCCACCTGGTGACACTTGAAACAAACCCACTCGTAAGATGTGGTGCCAGAACGCAATTGTTCTTGAGCAGCCTTTAGATCCTCTTCAGCCTGTCTGAACCAGCGTCTTGCCTCACCTGGTTGGGGATTTTTCTTGCAGAAACTTGGTGGAACCCATCCACTTGTACTTTGGCTCGTCGAGGCTTCCCACGAGCCATATGTTTTAACAAACTTTTCTCTGTATTCTTGGCGCTGTGTACGATACAGCTCAGCTCGCGTTGTCCAGCCATGGTAAAAACTCTCGTATTTCCCTTGATCGCTCTCCTTATCCTCCCTCTCTAACTTTTCAATTTCCATTTGAAGGTACTGAAAGACCTCCTTGCAGAGATCGGCATCTCCCATGTTCCTTTCGGGATGCCACTGAAGAAACAATCGCTTGATAATCTTTCTTTTTCTCCTCGCAGGAAGACGCCATACCATTTTAAGCACTTCTGAGATTTTTCTAAAAATTGCTTCCTTCTCTGTATCTTGACTGGAACTTCCCTGTTGATTAGCAGCAGAAGGGTGAAGCTGATGAAATTTGTACAAATCTGCTGATTCGGCAACCATCACTTCTTTATCGTGTCCGACATTCACTTTGTAACGTCTTGTGTAGATACTTGCATCGTCTTCACCAAAGATGGCTTCAACGATAATGGCATAGATGAACGTGGCTTCTCCTTTCTGTTTTTCTAGACTTGGATCTTCCAATTCGAAACCAACATATTCTCCGGGAGAGAATTCTTTGAAAGCTTCGTTCAGCAGATGATGATCCTGAATCGGAATGAAATCACCCGGGTCAGGTAAAAGATCACTTAGCGATGGATCATAGGAATCATCCTGCCGAATTTTCATGTGGTCCAGGGTTGACCAAATGTTGTTGGGTTTCGTGCGCAACATCTCTGGTATAAACACAACAGCTTCTCGCAACAATCCCTCACACGCTTCTGCGATCACTTGCGTCAAGGTCAGTGATATCTGAGTATCGCCTTCTTCTGCCTTCGCATTGATATAAACCTTCCAAACATCTCTACCACCTTGTGAAATTTTTTCCAAAAAATGTGGTACCTCTGCTTCACTGCCGGAAATGATATTTCCTTTAAACACCAGATGGTAACAATTTTATTCAGCCCAAAAAACTCAATGCTTTGAAGTCTGCTTTCTAGACGACCAGTTGTAGTTTCATCTAAACATTTACTTGCATGGTTTTCGTGACGAATTAACCTCAAAATTCCATGAAAGAAATGTTTTGAACACAATTGCTTTTTTAAGGAATCAGCGACGGTGACGGTGGAAATCAAATCAATATTTTCTTTGGCAGAAGACAATCTTTCTTGAATGACATCAGACAGAAATTGTGGTCGTAATCTTTCTGGAAGACGTAAGATGTAGTCCTTATAGTTCATGGAGGAAGGGCATTGCAGCTCCGCCATCTTTAGGTCCACTACTAGTAGTTGGTCAAACGTTTCAAGCCTACTCTGATAGTCTGGAACGTCATCGAATATTAAATCAGTCGACTTGTACAGGTTGTCAAAGGAGCATCTGCTAACCTGATACACTGCGGGTAGGTACAAGGTTTGGAACTCAGGCTGCTCGTGAGGATTTGGCCCCAGCGTTTCGAAAAGCCCTCGGACCGCTTTTAAAGAACTCTTAATATGATTTGGATTCAACTTCATTGATTGACAGTGCTCGTGTAACATTTCCAAGACCATGGAATATTGTAAAGCTGTAACACAATCAGTGCAGCCCAATCGACGAAACAAACTGTGAAACTCCCCTAACCCAGGAGGCACCCGATAAAGGAATGGTGTTATCTCTAGGCTCTCGTACAACTCAAGAACCACTTGTTTGCTTTGCACAAATCTTGTTCCATCTTCAACCAAAATGCAAGGCTTGTTGTTAAGGCCCTCCAAGATAGCATTTTCTGTTGAAACCTTTCTTTGGAAAAACTTGTAGATACTTCGCATGACTGACATCCTTGTGGTACCCTGATCGTCAGTAAATTTCTTGTCACTTTGTTTAGAAACTTGATGAATAATGTTAAGGCAATGTGAAATAACCATCTGCACCGTGGGTTCAGATAAAACTTTCAGATCCGAAAGGATGGAGGTGGTAGAATTTAAGTAGTGAGGCATTTTCATTTCAAAACAAAATCTCGGATCAGCCCATTGTGGAAGTAGGTGCGCTGTTGTCCACACCGTTTCAGTATGATTAGAAACAACAGAGTCTTGAAATGAAATGTATGGATTGAGGCTATCGTCATTTGAGCCATACTGTGGATGTAACTTTTTAAGGTCATCCCCGACTGGATCTGACACTACAAAAGGAACATTGCAAACCGCCTGCAGCAGTCCATCTGATGGTTTCGATCGTTTCAAAAGGTTGAAAACAAGAAGCCTTGACTTTTCGTCTGTCTTCGAAGCACGGTGCTGTGATGCCTCCTGTGCAACCTCTCTGGCAAACTTGATGAAATGATCACGGGAAATTTCATGTATCATCCCGATTTTCCTCATAAACGGCAACCATTCAAGACAGTTGTAGGGTACGGGTGGGAAACCTTCTTCGGGAAGCATGGCTTTGAAAACTTTATTCTCTGGGTCATAGAAAGTCGACGCTTTTTTTAATGTTCCCTCTTGGCTGGTTATTACTTCTGTGGTCCTCAAGCAGCCCAATAGTCTGTGATAATCGCTTGCGATCTCATCATTAAGCAAGGAGTCGCGGATATACTTAAGGTGCTTTTGCCGTGCCTCGGTACTAAAGACCTCGAAATGTGGTAAGACAGATTGACAATACACATCGACAGTGGAGATGCAATCAAATCGCAAAAATGTAAACAGTTTGGAGAGATCTTCCATGGATTCCAGAAACAACACTTTCACTTCTTCTTGTAAACAGGCCATGTCTTCTTTAGGCATAACACTTGGTATTACGCAAACTCTCTGTTCATTTACACTGACAAGACGACCGTCTATAGTAGAATAAAAGGGCAAATTTCTAAGAGTAGTTCTGCACGATTCTAAATCGTTTGTAGAGAGTGTGTTCTCAAGGATTCTAGCGTTGTGGCTAAAATACTGAAGGATGACTTTACTATTGGAAAGATCCAATTTTCCTTGTAAGGACTGTCGGTTTCGCTTTATCTTTTGGTGGAGCGCCGCAAGGATAGAACTTGGTTTTTCAGGCGATGCTACGATTTGCCTTGCAAGGGACGTTGCGGACGAGGCACAAAGAATAGCACAATTCAGCTCAGGAAGACCCAGGTACCTCAAAGCTGAATCCAGCGGACTGCTTGTAGATTGCTCCTTAAGGTCAAGGTCCCTCAAAGCTGAATCCAGTGGATTGCTTGTAGATTGCTCCTTAAAGTCAAGAACAGATTCGGCTAGTGTCAAGGGAACCAACACTTGTTCGTTGACCACACTTGGATCAGTTGATTCAATTCCAATCTGCACTTCAGTTGCAGGGAGGATGTTCCATTTACTCAGAGGATTCAGTAACGACAGTATGTCTCTGCGTCCTGGAAAGGCTCGCTGAAATTGTTCAACTTCCTCCCCAAGGAAGCTCCAAACTCTAGAAATCCAACGACTATTCGGCTGAATCGTGTTACCTGGTTTCCACGTAACATATTCATCTGACCCATAAAAAATACATTCTGGCAGAGAAAGCGGTAAAAGGGAAGAAAAAGCCTGGACATCGAAGCGTCGGAATACAGATGCCTTGAGGCTTGCCGTGTCATTGAAAATATTGCATCTTAAATGCTCATGGACAAACACGTCCTTGGAATTCGGCAAAATGTCGTGGTAGTGAGACAAAAACTTAGGGTTGTAAATATCAAACAACCGAAGAATGTTGTCTTGCGTTAGAAGCAACGGAAGACCATGTAACTTTTCCAGAAAATGAGAATCTTTCTTGCAGTACATGAGCAGAAGTGCAAGACTTTTGACGTTTTCCAACGGTGTCTCGCTGATATCGATTCCAACAGTAAAAAGGAAATCTTGAGAGCTGTACGCTTTAAGGAAATCTAATACCGAGGAAGGTGAAACACAAGGGGTGGTGACATCAGATTTCTCAAATGCCTGAAATACAGATAATGAGAAGCTTAATAGATTAAACCCCGTTTGAATAAGGATTTCTCCAAGATCACGTTCTCCACGTTTTCTTTGCTTGCTAGCGCTTCCAACATTGCCAATGTTGTTGAAGAATGCTTGGTCTTTTCCTTTGCCTGTTGGCGGAAACCACTTGAGGTGGACTGAACGTCCGTGAGCTGCACTTTGTGAGGAGCAGCGCACCACAGGCAACAGCCGCAATCGTTTTTCATCCATGCCCCTATACACTGATCTGACAAGTGTATTCCAGTGGGAATCAGGACCATCAAACTGTGGAAACAAATTCTCGAAACGTCTAACCCTCTCTAGCAGATCATCTTCAAAACATCTTAGATTTTCAGATTCGTTTGTTAGCGATGGTAATTGGTAGAATCCCCTCACTTCGTCTAAAAGTGTAAGATAGCATGATACAACCACATCCCCAAGTATCGCATTGTTCCACTCACTTCGAGGGCCGCTTTTTTCGTCCCACCACAAATTTCTTCTGGCTTCGTGATCCAAAGCAAAGTGTCCATTGATGTGAACTGGAAAGTTGGTTTCTATGGGAAGCGGAAGAAAACAGTAAGCTCTCTTTTTTCTAATCGCTTCCTCAGGTGTCTTTGATTTCTTTTCCAAAAGACAAGCTACTCCACCTCGAGGAATCATCCCCAGCTCGCGGTTTTGATAAGCATGGGCTATGCTCTCTGAGACTGCTTTTTCAAAACCAAATTGCTGAACAATTAGCCACTTCTCTTCGTTGCCATCAGAGTCCCTGAGAGTCATGACATAGGAGCACTTTTTAACTTCGGCATTTAAGATGAGACTACCCTTTTCTTTTGCTAACTTTCCAATCTGCTTTATATCGTTAGCAAATTCACGTCGTTTCACTTCATCTTCATCCGACATCACCACCTCGACTGAGTACTCGTTTGCCATCTTGCCGCTGTTTCCATCGATATCGCATACAGTAATTTTTTTGACATTATTGACGAAAAGGAGCACTTCAAAGAGCTCGTTCTTTAGGGATTGCACCATTTCATCCAGTGTCTGGGAGGTAAGTGGGTTCGTTGTTAATCTCGAAACTTTTGCCATCTCTTCTGTTCGAAGAGGAAATCGGAACATAGTTGAATTCTCGATGGGAAAATGTTCTTCTAGATAGCAGGAAAAAACGTCAGGAAAAACTGTCCTTAGTTTTTTGATATGTGTGTACATTCTTCCAGGTTCTTGAGGGCTTGCTCCAGGGACATACTGGCAATGTGGATCGAATACACATAAGACGTCGCCAATTTCTTCGCCACTGGACATAAAGGAAGGAACATCTGTCAAGTGGTAGACGGCATTGAAACCAACGCCATACTTCCCAGTCTTGTTCGGGTCATCCCCCTTACCTCCTTGTCCAAGGTTTTGTATTCCTTCAATGTCGGCCTGCGTGAAAGGCTTGTTGTTGTACACACATAATGCCGGACCCTGCAAAGGTTCCCAACATTCTTCGAATACTTTTTTCTTGGGATGGTGTCGAGGATCATAAACGAAGCAAATTTTGGTTGCTTCAGCGTCGTCAGCATTTTGGAGAAGTTCTTTCAAGAGCTCCTTCTCGCATGGAAAGGCTTCCAAAATCCGCCTTAAACGATTCACCAGTTCTTCTCTCTGACCAAATGAGAGTCCATAAGCATGATGCCGCAAGGCTTCTGCTCGACGTGTTTTAACTCCTAAGTGGTAACAGTTTAATACGGGGATTTCAGGATGAACATACTGAACGCCTTCGTTGTTAGAAATCCAAGGGCAGTCGTCAATACAAAGTTCACTTACGAGTTGCATTACTCCACACGAATTTGGAAGGTAAACTGATGTCCTTTTAAAATCAGCTGTAATCGGCACTTCGGACTTCTCCAGTGATTCTTTCAATTGAGCCGCTAGGTTTATTGCAACACGAAGTGTCTCCTTGTCTAGGTTTTCGTCTTGAAAATCTTGCTTAATTCGCTTCAAAGCAGAAATAAAATCTTCCACCTGGAAGATTTCTCTCACGCCAGCCACCTGCATTAACGTTAAGTATCGCCTGGCTAAATCATTTGGAAGCTTGTACAAATATGGAGGACAATCAACAGCGAACTTTAAAGCAACTTGTTTGGAAGGCAGAAACCGATTTCCCACAAGAATGAATTCTGAGCGTTGAAGAAAATCGGCTATTTGCGTTTCATGACTATCGAGAGCTTCCTGAAGGAATCCGTATGACTTGGTGCAAACTTTTCTTATTTCCTCAGTTTCAGCATCACCGACTCCTGTGCTTGTAGAAGTTACCTTGTTAATTTGTTCAGTTACATCCATCACTGTAGGTCGTTTTCCGTCCAATCTCAAAAACTTTTTGGCTATTTCTGCGATAGACTCTTCTATGATTGGCTGGCTGCAGCATACTAAATACATGTGTTCGGATAAAAATCCCTCCATCGATGATATGAACACTTTATTTTTTCCACCATCACTTTCACTCCCCTTCCAAATAAGAGGAAATGACTTCGGTTTCTTGAGAACTGGCAGAAATTTTGCTTTCAAAATTCTAGAATAATCCTCACTTAGTAAAGAAGATGTACCATTACGTGTCAGCTTCTTTTCTAAGAAGGCGATCAGGTTTTTGGCTCTTTCAGTAGCTGCGTCCGTAGACTTCTGATTTAAGATACTGATACTTTCTGCTCTTTCTGCAACCTCTGTCCAGGAAAGGTCGTCGGTTAACATTCCAAGCTGCTGGAGTTTAAAAAGTCTTAGGGGATGAAGAAACGTTTGTTCACTTCCGTGTGGAAACCTTTCTTCTAACGGGCAAAACAAAGAAGCAGTGACTCCACTTGGACTTATTAGCTGGCTGGGACACTTTAGGGATTCACCATGCGGTGTTGTTGGAATGCATTTATGGCCCTTAATCATCTCGTCAAGCCTCTCATTTTTCTGATCCAGTGCGTACATGACCAGCCTGTCTCTCAGTTGAAACGGGACAGAACCAATGTTAGGGAAAAATAGCTCGACAAAGAACCTGTTCACGTCATATCTTTTGGAATGGATCAGTTCTTCGTACCCATAGTTTGCAAACGATTTGTACACATCATAAGGAAGATCGATCACAGCTACATCCCTAGGAACCAACATCTGAAATACTTTAGAAGCAAGGTCACCGATTTCAGATTCTTGGCGAAACTGTGGATCCAGGAAGACAACCTCATGGATGCTGACCCATTTTTCTCCATCTGAGAAAAGACAACTACTACCAGAAGCGAGATGATCGTAAAGAGATCTCGCGAGAGGTTCACAGGCCTTTTCCACTTTACAAGACAAAGGCCACAGCCAATGAAACAGGTAATTGCTCCCAGACATTTGAGTACTCGATGACTTAACGTCTTCAAGAAGATCTAGGTACGCTGCGCAGACTGAATCTTGGAATAGAATATTGTTCCAGTCTGCTCCAACACAGGCCTTGTCATCATTTGTTTTCTGTTTTAAACTACGTCTGTTTGAGGCCACTGCAAAAGCGCCATTAACGTGTACGGGAAGACCACTGTAGATTGGAAGGGGAAGATAGCAGAACAAGGTTCCTTTAAAATCTGAAGGGCACAGGGGCCCGGAAACAGAGCCATTGTCAAGCGACAGTTGAACTGCAACTCCTGCTGAAGGAATAAGACTTTTTTCACTCCTGGAAAACTTCAGTGCTTCACCCTTACCCATAGAAGAGGCGACAAGCCAAGTCTCGACACCTGTTGGTAGCGTAGTAGTGTCTTGAAAGAAAAGGCGTCCATCCTCCGTCACGACGCTTTGAATGTCAAGGATTAGCCCTGATCTCAGCAAAACGACGCCGGGATTTTCTGCTTCTTCGACAAATTTAGCAGTCTTTGTTGATGCCTTAAGAAAGTTGCATTGCTCCAGACAGAGTTTATCATCTTTGCTGAGACTGCTGGCAGCAGAAGGGAGGTCGACTTGCATAGACAACTTCCGTATGATCCCTCCTTGCATTAACGACTTTTTTACTTCAAACATCAGCTTAGGTTGTCTCGCATCTGTCGCCTCTTTGGACAAGTGAAAAATTCTGACTCGACAGATATTCTGCGTAAAGAGTAGTAACGATCCAGCCCCCTTGATAAAAATCTGTAAAAGTTCTTTCATTTGCTTGGAGTCATAAACAAGTTGTTTTATTTCGCTCTTTATAGCCTGATTTTTAGTTCGTAAAGGAAAGCGAAACAGTGTCCCGTGGAATGAGTTGTCCCCTTCTTGCAGACAGAGATCACAGCCAAAGATACCATTAAACGGCTTAAATTGATGGCGAAAATTTCGCAGCTTCTTGACGTTTTTGTTGGTGTCAATCTTTATGCCCGGTTTGCTTTTGTTTCTAATGGCTTTTCCGAGATGAAAAGTGTTAGGATCAAAGATAACAAAGTAGTTTCGACTCACTAACATAGGAACATCTGTCAGGTTGTAGACTGCGTTGAAACCAAGTCCAAATTTTCCAATCTTTTGTGTGTCTTCTTCTTTTGTCGCTCCATTTAACTTAGTCAGATTTTCAAAATCTTCGTTCTGAAAGACAGCATCGTTGTACACCCATAATGCAGGACCTTGACACTCTCTCATTCCTTCGTCAAACAAAAAGTCCATTGCATCCTCGTTGGTTCTTTCATCGTACAGGAACCTAACTTCAGTTGCACCCGCATCGTCTGCATTTTGAATAAGTTCTTTCGGCACTGCAAACCCATCTGTGTAGTCCTCCAGCAGCGTGCTGAGTCGACTAGTAAGTCTTTCCTCCTGTCGACACTCTTCCCCAAATCCAAGCTCATCAGGATCTAGCATGCTGTTCTGTAGGGTTCGAACGTTGAAATATTCTGCAGTGCTATAAGGGACATTTCGGTGTAATAGTAGATAATCCATGCTTTCATCATCATCAAATGGTCGCGACCCGTGCTTTACATAAACGCATTCTTCCACTTGCGCTAGCTTCACATAAGCATCGTTTTCCACGAAAGTTGGAAGCAAAACGTCCTGGAGAAGTTGTTGTGATA
Organism: Porites rus; assembly: GCA_964035705.1. Classification (NCBI taxonomy): domain Eukaryota; kingdom Metazoa; phylum Cnidaria; class Anthozoa; order Scleractinia; family Poritidae; genus Porites; species Porites rus. The sequence goes on from OZ037995.1 coordinate 28,154,264, forward strand.
ACGCGCCACCGACTTCAGATTCCAGTTTATTCAAAATGTTGATGGACAACTGTAGATCCCTTTCCACGTCTTCAGAATCAAACCGACGCTCTTCACAACAATCATACTTCTGTTTAATTAACTTAAGGACAAACAGTAAGCATGAAACATCACATTGCTCTTGCATGCCACACTTTAAAAACAATGCAGAGTATTTATTCATCTCTGTAGGAAGGGATGCAATGTAAGGCGAGAGGTCAATAGAAGGCTTTCCCGCAAGTACAGCCTTGGGAAAGGAAAAGCCGTTTCCATTCCAAATCCAATTCGAGCTTTTGATTCTCTCCAAGGCTTGTTCCACGTCAGTCTCATCTGTCCCAAGTAGGAAAGAGTAGATTTCGTCTACCATTAACATATAATGTGGCTTGTCATCCTTTCTGTAACAATCGATCACGATTTCAAAATGCTTCACAACGTCCAGTGCACAAGGGCTCTTGTCCCAACCAAAATGTTTGGCTAATTCACTTGATGAATCAACTGGAACAATAGGCCTTATTGCTCCAATTATAAACGCTTTATCTTCTGTCTCCACCTCCGTGGGCTTAAAGAAATAAGTTTTTGTTTCATTCTCCCCGTAGAAAGGAAGGCTACGGGGAATATTATGGGGCCTTACTCGCACTGGTGATATCCAAGGAGCATCTTGAAGCTGTAATCCCAACGACATTCCAAAAACGTCGTCCTGAAGTTTCTTCGGATTCATGTGCAAATAACTCAGAATTGCTGTCGACTTTTTCTGTGCCTTTTCCAGTGCTTTTATGTCACCGATCTTCATAGCACTTTTGTAGAGGTCTTGAGCTGTGATATCTTCCTCACCCTTCAAGCCAAGTTTCTCCAGATGCCTGAGAACTTTAGGATTAGCATACTGCAACACGGGAAAAGCATCCTCGTCCGCAAAAATGTCCCTCAATTGGTCCTTTCTTGGATCGAAGAGTTCTCCAGCCTGAATCCGACGTCCACTGTTAGTTGGGACAAATTTCAAAGCTTTCATCTCCTCTTCTAATCTTGTATCCGTGTCAATATGGCCCATCACGAAAAAAATTAGTTCATCAATCTCTTCTGCTGAATAATGTCCACTGTTTACATCTGGAAGTATTCGATTGCACAAAAATTCGATTAGTGTCGGTATTCCGATGCCTAGCAAGCGGACCAAAGCAACAGAGTCGTCTTCTTTAACATCAATAAAGTCTCCCCGAGGTGTCACTGGAAGAGTTTCTCTTGGTGCTGCAACTAGAACCTGCTTTTTGGACACTAATTCCCGATTTAGTGTCTCGAAAACTGGAAGGCAGGAAAGATATTCCTTTTCTTTTGAAGAAAGAAAGGACACTTTAGCGATCAACTTTCTTAGGGAACGTCTGCCATCATCTTGAACCTTGCTTAGAATAGCAGAGTGCACGCCTATCCCCATTACGCTGGAGGAAGACAGCATAGCTTGCAAAACACCTTTGACAGACGGTGGGTGGACAAAATTCTCTACGGCGGGATGGCTTTTCAGAAAATGTGGGCATTCATTCATTACCATCACACCCAAAGCTTTTAGCACATCACACAAGGAGCTGTCCAGGAGATCTTCACTTTCACTTAGCTTACTGGAAACAACTTTAGACGGGGTTGCCATCTTTGTTAATTTTATAGGGCGTTGCGAGAGGTCAAGCGGAATTAAAGGAAGGTTTGTAAGTTTGTAGAGATCCCTTTCAAAATATTCTCGTAGGTAGTCCCACACGCTCTTGAGCCAGTTTTCCGTGGGATGATTGTAGTTCTCATCATCTGGGTACCATTCGACCAAGTCGCTATTTACCCACTTAGATGGCAGGGCCTCGCGCAGTAGAGCCGGAATATCATCTTTACAAAGACGCTGCAACTGAGTACACCCTAAATAAGAAGTAAACACGACAGACTCACATTTTTCTGTTAACATCTAGTGTAAATAAGGGGTCTAACCCTCAATACAGGAATCTTTCCTTGTATTTGGAACCTCTCCCAATGGAGGCTGCACGCCAAGGAAACAGCTTAAAATCTAAAACAGTCTTGTATCTCCTTGATAAAAGGGCTCTCTGCTTTTGTTTATTATTAGTTTTAGAAATTTAGATCTCTCAAACTAGAGCTAGTTTCCAATGAGGTCACATGTGTGAGACGTGCGCACTTGTTTTTGTGATTGCTCGGGCAATGATGTACAAAATAATACGTTACTGGAGGCATCTTTTCATCATTCTCAAAATAATGAACTTCGCGCTCAAGTAAAATTATTTTGGCATTTAGAGCCCAAAATAACAACAGTTTCCATTTTTAACTTACAAAAGAGAAGAAATCAAAATGTAAAGTAAGTTAAAAGCCTAATAACTTCGATTTACTTGACTTGGCGTTTGCAAATTTTTCTCCAATAACCCGGTGAAAGGTTAGTTTTAGTGTAAAATGACGTAAAAAATTGAAAATTTTATGTATCTGGGGTGTAATATTTATTCATATCCTTGGAGCACCTTATTCCCAATTTGTATTACCTTTCTACAGACATTAATCCTCTCAATTGCCTACGCTAATATATGGCAACTTCGTTATAAACATACCTTGCCTTTCAACTGCTTCTAGGCTTTTAAAGAGGTGCTCATCAATGTCGTGGTCTAAAAATCGATGTTCTAGGCCTGGTAGAAGGTTAATTTCCTGAGGAGGCTTACATGAGCAAATGAAAATAGCTTCTCCCTTCTTTGAAAATGACAAAAAACCTCTTTTGGCATTGGGTAGTAACTCCAAACCAAGGACTTCTTCAAACTGGCCATTCAGCACAAATTTCAAGAGCAACAACTTTTGCATTCGATCAAGGCTCCTATAGCAAGTTGGGAATTCTTTCAGCACATTTTGCACCAGCGAGGGAGTGATCTCCTGCGTGACAGTTACAGTCTCCAGTACATGATCGGGCAGGCACGCGACATTTTGATTGGCTTGAAGGAAAACTGTAACGAGCAGCTGCTTAAGTTCGCTGTCATTTTTGTCGAGGGTGTCAAAAATGGCCTCCTCCGCCTTAAGCCACTGACCTCCACTGACTGGAGAGTATACGAAGCTTTCACCAGGCAACAGCTGTAAAAATGGTTTCTGAAGCCTTTCCCAAGCCGGATCAATAACTTCCTTATCTGGCCATGCTCTAAAAGACAAATGATATAGAAGTATCGTTTGTAAGAGGGTAAAAACTTTACGACCATTGTTCTAAGCGGTGACGAGATTTCTTTCTGACGTCTACGTTTAATCAATCAAAACGCCTTAAATTCCAATCACCGTTTTTCTATCGTTTTCCAGTTGAGAGAGTAGCTTTACCATTCGATATATAGACACATTCAAACCTCAATCCCTTAATTTGACTCTGACGAAGTGCCAGTGCTGGAAAAGCCAGCCATTAACTTTGTCAACTAGCTTAATAAAACAAAATCTTTGTGTTATTTGGTTTATTAGAAACTAATTGTGCTACCTATATTCAAATACCAGGTACAAAAGAGCAAGTTAAAGAATTCCTATAACAATTACTCCGAAATAAATGAGGTCCCACCGTTAACCAATACACAGGCCACGCCAATAAACACGGCGACTGGTAATGTGAAAAAAAGAAAAACGATAAGAAAGACCTTCGTGAGATGGTGCGTTTGGAACAAAGCTTTCTATAAAGGTGTAAAAAAATAACCTTACTTGTACACTGCATCTGGATTCATGTTGAAGTTGATTATGGCTTCCTTAATCATCGTGACATAGGCTTTTGGAAGAGCCTCTTCCATCAAACAACAATTCCACAATAAGGACTTGTCGGTAAGTTTGCTTCGGTCATCTTGATCTTTGTTTGGGGTTTTGATGTAGCGTCTGTTCTGAGTGAGGGCGAAAAATCCATTTACATGAACAGGCAAACCTGTCATACTCTTCTTTTGCACAGGCAAGGGCAAAGCGCAAAACACATGACCAGCGACATCAGGCGTTGGCAGGTTTTCTGTCGAGGGAACCCCCATAGCAACGCCAACGGAGGGTAAATAGCTAAGTTCTTCATCTGTCAGGAGCCTCTCAAATTCGGATGAGACGTCGCCACCGCAGCAGTAGCTTGTGACAAGGAAGGAAAACTGTTGAATGTTGTTTTCCATGCCCACAACCACCTTCTCAATTGTGACTGGATACGTCACTGTGACAGGTTCAAGCATGTGTTTACCTAGTTCGATTTTGTCAAAGAACTCCTTCCTCTTCTTCCTAACTAACTCAAGGCTATCTTCAGTGATTTTGGCTTGAAAGATTCTTTTTGGGATGAATTCTGAAATCTCTCGTGTGTAAAGCTCAATGGATTCCAGATTTCGAAGAAACAAAAGCACAAGGTGAGCATCGGCAAAGAAACTGTCAAACAACCTCTCCATTTTTTCCTCCGAGTACAATGTCTCTGATAATTTGGATGGAGTTTGCCGTAAAGGGAAACGGAACAATGTCCCACCGTACTTTCCATCAGAAAAGACTTTATCGTTACAATCAAATATTTCTTTGTAAGGACGAAACTGATCTTGTATATGTTCCATCTTTTCTTGCTCCTTTAAAAGCCAGCTGAACCCAGTTATTCGATATTCGTGATCACTCAAGTGTTCCAGCGGATCAATGAAACCTATCCGTGTGTTGCTGAGGATGCTCGGTAAATCTAAAAGCCAAGAAAACATGCTTCAGATATATGCGTTATTGACTAAACGTGACGTCAACATGGCTGCTGAACATTGGCAGATAGCTTTTCGTGAAGTTAAGGCCAATAAAAAGGCAAAAAATAAGCACGAGGCTAACATCAAGCCATCTTGACCGAACATACCTGGCGAGTGATGGATTTATTATCTTCTCAAGATAACTATTCTTGCAGGGCCTAAGCGGAAAACCGCTAACAGGCAAAAGAAGCTCGATGAAAGTAACAACACAGGATTTACTTTATCTTTTACGCGTCCGGAAACAGCCATGCAAGGTCATATAATGAGTTAGGGTATCCTTAGTAACAGATTGCCAACTAGGTTGCCTTACGTCGTTGAAATGTTTCTGCTGTTTTGGATTTTTATTATGTTTCTATTCTTGTTGTGGGCGATTATAAAAAATTAGCTTGTTTTCGGGTAATTAAAAAATAAATCATATTTCTAATTAATTGCATGGCCAATAATTCTAAAAATAAAAAGCTGAACAAACGCTGAATATAACATTTGATACAGACGATCACAGATATAAATGGTGCTAATTGTATGTCCTATATATGCGATATACCTACCTGTCATGTGAAATACTGACTTGAAACCAAGGCCAAACCGACCAACTTTCATGGGATCTTTCACTTTGTTACTGTCACAGAGCATCCTGATGCCCCTCCAGTCGCTTTTGGTAAACTCGGCGTTATTGTACGCATAAAGGGCTGGACCCTGTTATGAAGCAGTTACAAGTTTGAACTAAAGATACTAACAAGATTTCTACAAAGGTACCTTAACTGGACACAGACCTACCCAGTTGGGATAGGCGTCAACGTTAACTGCCCTCACGAGGTGCTTCCGTACCCAACCCGTTAACGAACACTGTCGGGCCGGAGGTCTTTAGGGCTAAGGTTGGACTCAGACAGAGTGAACGCGTTGAGCTGTGTTGTGAAACGGATCCTTTCGTTTTTTTGTCGTCATCCCAGAAGAAAAGAAAGGCAAACAATTTTCAGATGTCAGAACTTAAGACCCTGCAGTCATTTTAAGACCCTGAATATTGTCCATTAAGAGAATAGAACTCTGGGCTGACCAGTACCCAGTCTCGTAACGACGCTCTAAAGTATGTATAAAAGAATTTGCGCGTCACATCTTGATTTGTCCGGCAAAGAATGCGCCTACATTTCTATTCCCTTTTATTTTGCCTTTTTTTTGATTGCCCATCGGATGGATGGATGGATGCATGGATGGATGGATGGGTAGGAGGATGGATGATGATACAAACGTCTGTATAATTTCTTGACGTTTTGGAGCAATACCTTTGCTTGCTTTTAACGTAGCTGCTTGAAAATTGGCAGGTTTCATTATTTGAGGCGCTGTTTTCAGAAGTGTCAGTGGGCATTCGCTAACTAGTATGTATAAAAACTTGTAAAAACCGTGGAAAGGTCTAATTATGTGTGTTGCAACTTTTAAACTTTCTCCTGCTTATGAATATCTCCCGATCGACTTGGTTCGTGACGAGCCATTCCCGAGGAAATGTAAATACCCAAGATGCTTATCTCTATACAGAGAATTGGTAACCCTGCATTGTTCATTCTTAGCTACCTCTTTGACAAAATTCACCTGAAAGGTAGCAAGTTTTTGGCTGTGTAGCTTTTCCTTTCCATAACTGTGTTTGTCATGCAGAAATTTCACTTGACTTGCACCCGCATCCTCTGCATTTTGGATAAGTTCCTTCCAAAAAAAAGAAACAAAAACAAATACAGATAACTATAAGCAGGCCCTAAATAGTGTCAAATGGGATGATGCTAAAAACTACTTAACTAAGAAATACCGGAATGGAGTTCATATTTTCCGACTGTGTGCTTGCGTGGCCTGAACGGCAAACATAAATGGGGTGGGAGGGGAGGTGGGTACGGATTTACCCCCTCCTTAGATACCGGAAGTGACAAAAAACTGAAATGTGCGCATGGCATGAGATCAGAACGACTGAGTAGACAAATACGTGGCAAAAGGAATAGATTTGTTGAGACAGATCTGTTTCAAGACTTTTAACTACATAAAGATTACCTTCAGTATCTGCCCATCATCAGGATATTGATCTAGTATGGTTTTTAACTGTTGCAGGAGGGTTGGCTGAATCACGTTAAAATCATCATCATCCTCTACAACCACCAAACAAGCAAAAAACGTTCGAGAATCAGTGGCGGCCTTTCAAGTTATATCAGAGTCAAAACATAAGACAACTTATCTTGTAGAAGCAATCTTACTTACGCTGTTCACTCATCATGCGCACGTCACATGAACATATCGATATCCCTGGTCTGCAAAAAAAAAGCAATTAGTTACAAGTCAACGATTCCAAGAAAAGAAAGATTAAAAAAAAAGGGAAGGGAGGAAGGAATGGAAGGACGTTTAAAAGGAAAGAGGAGAGGACGGAATAAAGGAGGGAAAGAGGGGAGAGAGGGTGAGAGGAAGAAAGGTAGGAAAGTAAGAAGATAGGAAAGAAGAGAAGAAGGAGAAACGAAGGAGGAAATGAAGGAAGGAAGGTAAGGAGGAATTGGGCCAGGAAGGTGGGAACGATAAAATGAGAGGCAGCCAGAGAAGGGAACGAGCAGGAAGGAGGGGAGTGGGGAGTAGGATGGAAACAAGGAAGCAAAGAAGAAAGAAAAGTAGGAGGCAGGCAAGGACAAAGACTGAGAAGGAAAGAAAGAGAATTAAGGACGATACTTTTTCAAATCTTTATATTTTCTGGCAGGTGGGGACTCTAATCCCAGTTTCTCAGCATTTGAAACCAAAATGAAAATCATGGCGAGAATGAAGAAAACTACAGGACAAAATTTGAGATTTAATCAAATATGCTGGGCGCTAATTGCAAAGAAACTCATTGGGCCGGTTATTTAAACGGAGTTTAACCAGTGCTTAACAAAACCGCGTTCTAAGTCATTTTCAGTTTGCACAAATATGCAAGGGTTTTATCTAAAAGCCGTTTTTGCTGAACAGTTTCATTAAGGCGTATAGAGTAGAAAAGCCGTTTATCCTGTTAAATTGACACACTGAGGGGGAGATCTGAAGGTTCAAAAATGTCTTAAACAGCGGTGTAAAGTAGACTTGGTTTAAGTAACCGACCATTATAATTAATGCGAGAAAACTAACTAGGAGTGTATAAAATTAAGTAAATTCCCTATAGTCAAGAAGTGCTGCTAAACACCAACAAGATATTAATCATTGCACAAAGACTCAGTATAAAGCAAACCAATAAAAATAGGATATAATTAGTAGATAGCAATTCTCGTGGCTCTTTGTTAAAGGTTATTTCCTCTGAATTTTTCTAACTTATAGTTTGCATTTCACTTTGTTTTGTCTGGCTTGAATACCTCGGCGCCTGAGCCAGAGTTTGCCTGTAGAGCGCTTCGATAAACGCTGGTCGTTATGTTCACTAAAATTTTCGAAATTCAGAAACTCGATAATGAGGATTAAAGGATAGTAAAAGGCAAAGGCTTTAGGTTACACTGAATATAAACTTTTGCACGAAATACTGTGTTTAAGATGCTTTAGTTTTGGAAAAGAACCCAAGCGAATCGGGAATGAAATAAACACTTTAATTTACGGAATTATCTAGAAACCTCACCACCACTTGTGAAAATAGTTTCTGAATAAATATTTCGACGATTTTTGTTAGAATACGAACTATTTCCTTGACATGTAGCCATGCATTGAACTCGCACACTGTAGTAACTTTTATGCGAGCAGATGTCAATTTCCGCAAGACGGAAGCCGGCCAAACAACAACGCCAACCCCTCAAGTGCAAACAAAGTTTCCTTTCCTTTTTATTTTTCACAGTGCACTGCTGTCAAGTATAGCCAAAACCTTTTAAAAACATATCATTTGTACCTATTCGCAGAAAAACCTACCATCCGGTCCTAAAAACATCCCGTTCACTGTCAAATTTCTTAATAGATCTTAAAATCTCGTTCTTTCGATTGCCACTTCCTTAATAAATTCCATGCTAAAAAAAGTAACAGACGACACTTAAACATATCGTAACTTGTTTCTCGGAAAAGAGGAAGTGTTTCAGTAGCTGATCGGTAGATCGATCATTATACTCGCCCATTAAATCACTTTCTGAGGTCCTTTCTGCTGTATGATCCGTCCGCATAAAAAACGCATTTTACATATCATTTTTGCCTAGGACTTGCTATTTCGGGAGGGGTCTATCTTAACATCTCCAAATTTGAGGTCTTAATCAAGAGATTTCCAATATTTTGCCCGTTTTACTCGTCCATGCATTCGATACACGATACTTTTTTGTGTTCGCTTGAATGATTTAGGGACTTTGAGATCCAACGAAGCGACGGCGACCAGAACGTCGCTAAAAAAGTGAATTTGCGTTCTTTCACTCTTTATAGCGATTATTCCTACCTAGTTACTTTGTCAATTGTAGGCGAACCCTCCTGAAGCTGAATTTCAAGGGAACATATTCAAGCTCAGAAACAGAAGTAAAATTTCGTCGTTACTTGTTTACGTCCTCCATGAAACGCAAAATTAGGCATTTTCACGTCGTAGTCGTGCTTAAACGGGCAGAGAAATGTACAAAAAGTGTGATGTACGTAGTTGTTGCTTCTTTTTTGACGTTCTCGTTGTCGTCCACGTCGTTGGATCTTAAAGTCCCTTACAGTCGTCCCGCGAACAGGTTTCTCGGAAAACGGTGAATATTAATCAGTTACAGGAGGCGCTGAAACACTTGGATTCAGGGCTTTGAATTCCACCAGCCAAGACTAAATTTTGCCTGTTTTCAGCTTTAGAATATGTGTGACATACCTTTTTTGATTAACTCCGCTTTCGCTGGTTCATGGAAACAGAGAAGTAAACCATTCCCTGACCACAGTCTATTGGAAATGAATCTTTCCCAGAATATGCTCTTGGATAATGGCAGACGCCACGTGAGCAGATTTCTCGGAATCGATCTGTTGCAGCAGCACTGGAACTTCCCAGGCCTTCTCGGCCAATGTATTTTCGGTGATGTATCCGAAAAGCACTCGAGCGGGGCGAGATTAATATAATTATCTTAACTGGTTTCTCAGGTACAATATTGTTCCAGTCAGGACGGCATATATGTATGGAAGGGTTGCACTTTCAGTAAGATGATATGTTTAAATTTAAAGACGGGACCCCTTTCAATGTACATTTTTCAATATAACTCTTTTTATGATTTTCCTCTTCACTTTTCTCGGAAATTGTTTGGGTGCTTTCCTGGAGACGCTACGGTCTGTAATATTATAAAATTACCAAAGTGGATTGGTAAAGTGGCACTGAAATTTGCTTTCAAAACACTTGGAGAATTCTTAAGAATCGCCCGATGTAAGGGAATCCGGATTCCGGAATCCGGGAAATTGTTTCATGTGGAATCCGGAATCCAGGGCCTTGGAATAAGGAACGCAGCACTAGGAATCCGACTCCAGGATTTTCCTCTTCACGTTTCTCGGAAGTTGTGTGCGTGTTTTCCTGGAAACACGACCGTCTGTAACATAAAAACTCCAAAGTGAATTGGCAAAGTAGCTTTCAAAACATTGGGAGAGTTCTTTAAAAGAACTATAGCAAGGATAGTTTCCAGATGAGGAAACAAAATAATGTGTTGTATTTCAAAAACTCTTCTCCCAGGTTGTTTAAAAATTTAAGAGATAAAACAATAGTTTCTCATACACTCCTTGCATATAAAACTTCGGCTCGTTTTAGAGCATGTCCTAAAAAAGATCATTTCCCGAAATTCAATTTTCCTCTGAAGGATCTCAGTTTCATGAAGTAGACTTCGAACTGTTTCAAGCATGCAACGATTTCTCAGAAAGATTCCAATCTCATCCGAGGAAAAGATCTACAGTTGATCAGTGGTTAAAAAAAAAAAGTCAAATTGCAATGAAGATAAACTGTCTTTTTTAAAACTAATTGACCTCTCAATCTTTGAGGTCTGAGTTTTCGAGAACACCCACTGACCGCGCAATTGAAGCGTATAGGCGGATATGCTCGCAAAGACCTTTAAGCGTTATAGCGAATTAAGAATTAGTTCTTTGGAAATTATTACAACTGACTGAAAGGAAAGTGAACTGAATTAAACTTGCCATGAAAACAAGGGATTAAAGTTAACACAATTACCACATCTCAAACAGTTTCCTCATAAAAACAGCTCAGCCTGCTGCAGTATAAGCCGAGGGTCCCAATAGGGTTCTTCAATCCCGTATTTCCGACTCAAAAGTTTGTGCCATCCCGTAATCCTGAGGGTTATTTCGGGCGTTCTAACTCGCACGTATACTTTCAATTCCGAAGCTTGCCGGATTTTGCTTAAAAACCCCGAATCCCGAGCTTCAAATTAGGGAAGCCTTTATCTAGGTCAGTTCGATAAGTTTAGAAAAGCTAAGCTTTACAGTCTTAGTCTGTGTTGTGATAAACCGTTTCAAAAGACCATTTTTGTTTTTAAAATTTGCCTTATGCTTTATATTATTAGCTTTGTTTTCTACAAGTTTATGGGTGATAGATAGTGCGAAGTACGAATTAGTTCTTTTTCCTCCATTCCAGTAGTCTAAAAGAGAAGTAGAACTGAAGCAAAGTGACATTTTCGCTGCCGTCGTCTTCGTCGATGCTAAAAATTAACGTAACTCCTTACTATAAATCAAAGAGGGAAGACAAGAAAAGGATTGGACCCCAATTCAAAACATTTTGATAACATTTTAAGTTGATTTACATTCCGCCTGAGAAAAATCAAAATTGCTGAAGATTCAACCTATGGCCCTTCTTCTAAGAGATCACTTTTTAAAAGGCTCCAACTGTCCGAAATCAAACATACTCAAAATGCATTGTAATAAACTAAAACTTTATTTCAACAGGGCCCAGGGCCCGCATCTTAAAAACTACTTTACATTAAGATCTTAAAATCATATTTTTGAAGCATGAAATTAAGACTATAACATACTTTAAAACAACATACAATGTATAAGAAACCCTAAAAACCAATAAAATACAAACAAAGAAACTTAAAAAGTATCAAATTTCATGAACAACGTTATTAACAATTACGATAAGAAAAAACTGTCTTGTTCGACGGCATAAAACCTGTATGCCCTTTAGCATTTGCTATGTTAAATTATGTCTTCATTAAAAATTTTCGCGCCACCAAAAAGAAAGGTCCTTCTCTCACAACTTAGTTTAACCTTTGGTAGCGATCACGGTCTACTACTCTGCTTGCAATGTTCAATCAGGAAAATCTATTAAAACGATTACAATACGGTTTGTCCCTTTTAAATGATCGTGGATATTCTAACTTTCCTCCTCAAAATGACGTTTCGTACATGCGATAAAACCGATGTACCGAGAAGCAAGAAAATGAACCCAAAGATAAAAAAGGGATGTCGACTGAATCTGTAGACGAATCTTCGTTTAACTTTCGCATTATTACGGTGCGACTACTATAACATAGGCCCCTTAGACAATGTTGACCAATCGGATAATAGGAAAATAAGAATACATTCCAAGAAAGTTAGTCCTCAGTCAATCATCAGCAGCTCGTGAAAAAAATGCAATATTGATAGCAAACGTTTTTCATGAAAGCAAAATGTTTCACCAGACAATGTTTTTCTACTCGAAACTTTGCATACAACACCCAGGAGACATATTTCTTTGACACGAGCTGTTATTTTGTCATTTACATTGTACCAGCTATTCCTTTCGCTACTATTGCCGCGCTTTGCGATAACATGCTGCCGCAAGTCAAAAATGTAACTATCGCTGAAGTCTTTTGCTTCAGTCACTCGATCTAGCGGACCTCTCGGAAAACACCTGCTTTCTTTTGCGGGCTTAAAAGATCATGTCTGTACGTTGTAATTGGTTGATTTCGATCCATTTAGTTTATTTCATGTCGTGGTAATTATGATTGACTTCTCGGAATATATTGTTACTATCCCGTAATCCGACTGGTTAACTTTGTCTAGGTGGCGCCGTTTAAAGTAGACGCACCTTAAAATGTGCATTTTCTTATCAAGAAATTACTGTCAAACCGGGAAAACCGTGAACATAAGAAATATTCTGGAATGTTATTGTCACGCAATAGAAAAGCCAATCAATCATGAGAAAGCTAAACCGTAAGCATGACCGTTAATTAGTTTGTAGTTTTGTGGCCAGTTCACATAACCTGATCTTTGCTGTGATTGGTCATAACACAATAAACATTCCTGAAATATTTCAAGCTTTCCCGGTCGCACTGTAAAACACAATCCCTGGTTATTGTTAGGTTAGTAATCTCTAAAAAGTTATCCTGAGATCTGAATGGTTTCGGAGAATTTCTTTTCAAATTCCTTGAAATTTCACACAGACTGTATGTCTCATTTACATTTTTGCAACCAAGCAATGTCGGGCTTTTGATAACTAATACTTTCTTCCATTTTAAAATGGAAATCCCAGATAAAAGCAAATATATGAAACAATAGTTTCAAGATTATTGAACGTAATTTTGCCTTTCGATTATAGGCTTGCCGATCGGAAAGTGCATCAGAAGCTTAATATGTTGTTTGTTATAATGGGGAACTAAGTTAACAAAGTATAAACATGATTCCTAATCAAGTTACTTTTCCGTACGTATCAGCTCAAAAACATTCCTCCTTCCCACCATCCCTCGCGCTCCCATTAATTCTCTTGTTGGTAGGAGACTGAGAGACGACGGGGCCGAATCAGCTAAATGTCTAAAAATGGCTTCGGTCCTTTTAAATTTTCTCTTCTTTGTCTAAAGAAACAAAGGATAAAATTAAAAGGTTAGGTTGTAACAAACACAACTTTCAGCTTAAATTAAAACAAGTGCAATTTGTAGACTATTCTAGTCTATTGCTTTTATATAAAATTGTAAGTATATATGCACTTATATTTTTACTGTCTCTGTTATACGTTATTTAAATGTCTACGCCAATTAGTTGCACGTGGTAGCGACCAACTCGAAAGCCTAAGCTCCATTTCACCTTTGATGATTTCAGTAATTTAATGTTGTTTTAATTTCTCTTACTTTTGTAATTTATTGTAATTTTTTTGTAGTAACCTCTTGAAAAAGTGCAATAAGTAAAAAATCTGAAATGGGCAGAAGGAATGTTACAGTGTTGGCCTCTGTTGCGTTGTCGAAGACGAAATGAAAGAAACAGTTGCAGTCCCTTTTGACTAGCTTCATTACATGTAAATTATAAATAAAACAGTAATAATAAGACAGTAAAGACAAAAGTGACTTGTGTTGCTGTCTTATTAGTGATTAATGTTTAATTTTGTCTTGGATAAAGCAGCAAGATTTAGATGTTGTCATTTTCCTACAAAAATGTCATTATATATAGCTAGTTGTCTGGGGTTACCGATCCACTAACACAAGTAACTAAGAGGTCCACAAACCCAACCCGCAAAAGACTGACAACATCTCTCCACATTTACCTCCTTGTAACCGTTGCCAAGTGACGAAGCTGAAGCCAGGCCGGAATGTGTTGATAGTATGTTGTAATATTTTTTAACCATCCTATAATCATGGACCAAAGTGCCACAAAGTGCCTTTCAGCATTGTATAGGGCGGGGGAGGAAGAATTGTCAGGCATTTGTAGAAAAAAGGAACGCTGCTTCAAGAAAGCATGCTAAAACTTAGATATAATTACGAATATTGCATGTCTGTCCCGAGGAATTTTGTCTACAGGATTGCCTGAATTGTGTATGACGATCTTTCATCAGGAGCGAGGAAAAACACCTCTATACAGTTCTGAGAAAGGGGCGTTTTGGCGTTTTTCTTTTCGACTTTATTTCAGACCATTATGAACAAAAGTCCATACATTTGCGGCTCCCATTCCCTACACCCACCCCGCATACAACGTTGAATTGAACCAGGTATCCACAACTTTTTCTGCCATTCACTCTTGTCCAGGATTGTGATTCAATCATTTACAACATTCCCTAGACATCTTTTTATATTTTTTGCAATTACTTAACGATTTCTCATGTTCTCATCGGTCGAAATTTATGTTCTATGAAACCGTGGAAAATGTCGTGGGATATAGTGAATGTATTGAAAGCTAACGAGAGCTGGAGTTACGTCTTAGGACACCCAGCGATTGACGAAGAAGCAAGTGCTGGCAGCGTTGGTTAGTGCATGGCCATCTGAATGAAAGGTTCTGAGTCCGATTCCCATGGGTGACCTCCTGTCCCTTATTCGACTTCTTTCCTTTCCAAATAGTTTAAAGCTGTTTTAAATGCCCATTTAACGGAGGACTGAGCAAAGTGAGCGCACCGTCGATTTCAGGGTTTTGGTCAACAGATAAGGACCCGTTAAATGAGGACCCTTTAGTTTTACTTTTAAGGTATGCAACAAAGCCGTGTGTAATGTAGGCAAAGGGAATAACATTCTCAGCATTTTGTGAACACAACATGTCTATACAACTACAGTTCTGTTGCTTCTTGCAGAAATGAAAATTTTAACACAACGTTTAAGTCACATTTATAGTTTTAAGGGTTACTCAGGAAAGTTTCATACCTCAGGTGAGTCTGTTTCCCACCTTCCTAACGATTTTATTAGCTATTTCATAAGCTTTCGTTGCTTTCTCTTCATTGTACACGTCCTTCGGTATCTTGGGATAGGCCATTCTGTCTGGGTAGCGCATGCGTGTCGAGTTACCCACAAGGCTCTCCAGCTGGTCCGCTAACTCAGTCAACTGAGAGTCTCCCAAATTGTGGCAGTTTCTAACCAGATTGTGGACATAAATTTTGTCTGCGTCTACACCATACTGAGCTGCCTTTAGGGCCTTCTCTGCTGCCTAGAGGAACATAAATTTACTCTTAAAATTCAACTTATTGATTGTAAACTTAAGCTACGGCGCAGTGTTCTAGGCCAATGGGATCACCAGCTAATAAATTTACTGAAATGTCCTCTCACTTCTCGAACAACTAAATAACTTGTTATATGGATTGAGTTATACCAAAACATCTCTTTCAACCCGAAACTACAAAATACTGCGGCTTTAAGGAGCTGTTTTCCTTCCAGGCTTTTTAATCTATGTACTTGACGCAAATAATCTGTACGGTATCTTTACCACATAAAAACCTTCAACAAGCTGAAAAAATGGATTATGTTCCTGCTTGTGTAGCTTCGACATTCAAAATTGATGTCGCGAAAATATCATAAATCGTTATGCCATGTGGGGTCGATGTAGTGACGATGTATGGCCAATGACAGGCCGATTCGAGGTCGATAATTATTTTCAGACGTGGATGCTTGGTTACCCCGCCTCTCTCAATATATATTTTTAAAACAAGCACACCACTTACTGTCGTTTACTTTACTGTCAAACCTCGTGCGGTTCTAACCAAAAATTTGAGTATCTTAGGTCGAAGCGAGCAATGAAGAGTGATTCTACCATCCCTAAACAATTTGATTGGCAAGAATCGACAGAGCTAGCCATAAGTAATAAACGAAAAGCCTTGCCCAATCGTTTGTTTGTGAAAAACCCATTCTACCATGTGAAGACTAGGTGCATGCTTATAATATGTGAGGTATACAATTTTCTACTATCCATTTCGTGTTTCTTAGGTTTTAATAAAGCTCCGTTTCAAAACTATATCTTGTGTTTTGTTTCATTAAGCCAAGACATGTACACCTACATAAAAAATGCAAGAAAAGAGTACATAGAAAGAAAATTTTAGAATCATATAGCTTATCGAATGATCACATTACCTCTCTTCCAGCTAAACTGTGGTCTCATACAGAAAATCATTTCCCTAGCTTTTTTTTTTGCTTTTAACCTGCGGTACTTATAAACGGGCTACTGTAGACAGGTCTATTGTTTCGTTTGCTACAGGTAACTTAGCACTGTTGGGGGACGAGGACAGTTATAAACACGTGAAAAGAAACGAGTATACACCTATTGGACATGCAGCAGGAAGCTGCCTATTGGTAAAGAAAAATCCCTTCATTTGTGTGGAAAAGGTACTTATTATCTTTATTAAGGAAAACCAACTGTCTTATCATTCATGAATTTTAATTAGCGGATCCAATTGTTACAATGAATACAAAAGGCAGGAAAAGACCAAAGTGCGGATTCAAATACTTAGCCCATAATAATTACTCCTAGCGCAGTGCGTTCAATTTCTTTCGCTACTTAGAAACTGAAGGTATACATCAACTTGGAAGTATAGGTCACGGACTCATTCTTACCTGATGGCATTTAAAGCATGCCCACTCAAAGGAAGGGCTGGTAAAGGCAAGTTCATTTGCACCAGCCTCGAGGTCAGCTTCAGCTTGTCTAAACCATCGCTTGGCTTCTTCAGGTTGGGGATTCCTTTCGCAAAGGCTTGGAGGAACACTTTTCTTTGATCTGTGACTAGGTGAGGATCCCCAGGAACCGAACCTCTCAGAAAACCGTTCCCTGTATCCTTTTCGCTGTGAGCCATGTTCCCTTGCACGTGCTTCACAAAAAGCAAACAAGTCGTCGTAAGAACCTCCAAGCCGTGAAACCTGCTTCTTAATGTGCTGGAGAACTGCTCTGTAGAATTCCTCATTGCCTAAATTCTTCTCTGGATGCCACCGTAGACAAAGACGCTTGATAATTTGGAGCCTTTCCTCTTGTGGCAGTTCCCATGATTTCTTTAGTAGATCAGTGACCTCATTTAGGACCTCTTGTCTGTTTTGGCAACAATTTAGTTGCTGTTCAAATATGTCATTTAAGCAGTGGAATTTATACAGTTTGTTAGATTTAACTACTGCATGTTCTTTGTCGTGTCCAATGTTTATTTTGTACTTCTTCGTCAGGAGATCTGCGTCCTCATTACTTACCTCGTCGATGATAATTGCGTAGATGAACGTGGAATTCAGGTGCAGACCAGGGTCGTCCAGCTGACAGCCTACGTATTCGTCAGGCTCAAATAACTCGAATGCGTCATTAAGCAAATGATGGTCCTCGATTGGAATCAGGGTTCCTGGTTCGGGATAGATATCCATTTCCGCTGCCACATAGCTGTCATCTTTTCGAATCCCCATTCTGTCTAGGAGTGACCAAATTTTTGAAGGAGGATAACGCAACATATCAGAAATGACAAATGCCTTCTTTCCTAGAGACTCCCCGTACATTTCGACGATTACGTTAGTAACCAAAGATGCCGTGGACAAGGGGTCATCGATTCCAGATTTGGTGTTAATGTATACTCTTCGTATCTCTTGGTCAGACAACACCAGTTTTTCCTCGAAAGAGGGAACCTCAGCCGTACTTCCCGGAATCAGAACTCCATTGTAAAAAAGGGTTGTTTCCAGAAATTTTACAGCACAGAGATCAATGCTTCGTAGACCTTTTTCGATGCCTGCAATGACACTTTCGTTAAAATCCTTTTTATGAGAATTCACATCTCTAATTATCCTAGCAATTCCACGACCAAACTGCACAGTCGAAAGTTGCCGTTTCAGTTGGTTCACAGTACCATCTGTCACTATGACGGCTTTCTCAGGACAGCTTAGTTTTTCGTTGACCACAGAAGAAAGCATCTTAGGCTGTACATCCAAAGGCAATTTCATCATCAGGTCTTTAAAGTTGACCATCGTTGATTTACAGCTTACATTCATCAGGCTTAGCTCAAGCACAAAACATTTCTGAAGCTCACGGATTCGATTGCTATAAGTAGGAGAATCATCAAATATAAGATCTGTTGCTTGGTGGAGAGTAACAGGGATGATACTAGGAAACGTATTTGGACAAGCACATCCCGGGGGCATGGCTGGTAAGTACAATTTAGAAAGTGAAGAGATGTTCTCCTCTTCTTCCTGCAACGTATCGAAAAACCCTTTTACAGCCTTAGAGCATATGCGAACTTCATTTGGGTTAAGTCTGCTACCCTTACAACCCTTCTGCAACATCTCGAGGACCATAGCGTAGTGGATGGGTCTTGCATACTTGGAACATCCAAGGAACTCAAACAGTTCTCGAAACTTGCCAAATTCTGGCGGCACTCCATAAAGAAAGGGTCTTATCTCATCCTTTTCGTACAGATCAAGGACTGCTTGACTTGGTAGAATGAATCTCTTGCCCTTTTCAATCAAAATACAACGAGTAGTTTGAAGCGTGATCTTTGCTCCAAGATCGTCAATCGCGTTCTCCTGTAGAAATTTGTATATACTTTCCATGACCCGCGTTATCGCAGAAAACTGTTCGCTTGATGCGTTTTCTTTATCGTTTCTGCTTTCAAGGTGGAGGCAGATTGTTTCACAGTGACTAACAACAAGATCAACAGGCGGCTTCTTCAGAATTTTCAGTTTGGAGAGGAGATCATTCAGATACTGGTCAACATTTCTATGAGGACAGCCAAGTGCAAGCTCATAGCGGTGAAATCTTGGATCTGCTGAATTTGGTAGCAAAGAGGCTTTTGACCAAACGATTTCTTGATGTTCACTAACAACTGCACTTTTAAATGCAATAAATGGAATTTCGCTATCCTTTTTTCCTCCAAACGGTGTGCAGAGTGCCCGCAGAGATTCTTTGACTTTACCTCCTGCAACAAAGGGAACGTCACAGACACGGTTCAAAAGAAATTCCCCTACCACATTATGTCGAGAGAAGAGGTGGCGCACCAGTACTTCAGACCTCCTGTACGTCTCCTCAGTTCGTGCTGTTTCAGCTTCTTGTGCAACTTGGATTGCAAATCTGTAAAATTGGTCTTCAGAGACTTCTTCAACCAGACCTATCTTCTTCAAGAAGGGCAGCCATTCTTCCGAACCAAATGGATCTGGAGGAAACATGTCTTTGGTTAGCATTGCAAGGAAAACTTCGTTGTCAGGGTCGTAGAAGTTGGATGCGGTTTTCATAATACCGCCTATTGACGGAATGAATTCCACTGTTGTTAAACAGTCAAGCAATCTTCTGTTATCACGCTCCTCACCCTTACTTCCTGTCTTTACTGGAAATAAAATGAGTTGACGAAGATATCGGAGATGTGCCAACTTACCCTTGACAGACAGGTGCTTAAAACATTTTAAGACAAACTTCAAGTAGACTTCTACCGGAGGTAAAGGCTGCAGTTGTAAAAACTCAAAAATTTTTGACAAGCTGGCAAGAGGGTCCAAAAACAGACAATGAAGTCTGGATTCAACAACATTCATCTCGTCCTTGGGGATTCCAGGAAGAAGAAAAACGTTTCTATCTTTGATCTTTGCAAGATTGCCAGTTGCTGTTGGATAAAATGGCAGTTTCCTCAGAGTTTCCTCATCAACCGTCTCCAGGCTCTCGATGTTACGGCTAAAGTATTCGAGAATACCTATAGCATCTGAGAACGTTAATTTTTCGTCAAAAGAAGAAAGATCCATCTCAAGCTTCTCCTTAAGAACTAGGATAAGAGAATGGGGCGACTCGAGGGTGGCTACGAGACTATGTGCGAATTCATATGACTCCGGTTTGATGTAAGGTACTGAATCAGCACTCCTCGCTAGCATTACAGATTTGTTAAGCTCTGGCAAGCCCAAATTCCGCAAAGCCTCTACCAGCCTAGTGCTAGATTCACCGCAATAAGTAAAATCTAGAACAGTTTCGGCTTTCTTCAAGGGCACCAAAATCTGATCTGCAAGTTTTTGTTCGCTGTGCATCACAGGGTGCTGCCTTTGGAGGATTTCTGGCTGGATTATTTCTGTTGCTGGAAGAATATTCCAATCAGAGAGTGGCGACAGGAGGTTTCGAATGAATATAGTTTTCTTCTCCTTTACCACGTCTGTTTTCTTCATAACATCGTTAGTAAATTGACGTAAAAACTCCCATACTCTGTAAATCCAGCGGTGATTAGGCAGAGTGTCACCCTGGCTATCAGGACGCCACCTTACGGAATAATATCGCTTATAGATACCTTCAGGCAAATTTTTTGCTAATTGTGAAGCAAACAAATTGACATCAAAGGGCTGGAACACAGAAATTTCTCCACAATCAATGGCACCGAATACTTCACAACGAACCTTGGTGTTCACAAAAAGAGATGGGGTTAATGGCAAAATGTCTGCATACTGGCTCAAACATCGGCGATCACTTTCGCTGAACCGTCTTAAAACGTTGTCTTGGGTGAGAAGTAATGGGAGATCTTGAAGTTTTTCCAAAAAATGCTCATCATCTCTGCAATACTTTAGGACACGAATCACCCCTCCTTGATCCTTGAATGGCGTGTTGCTTACATCACATGGAATTACACCGATATCACCATCCGGATCTGGATCACAAATTGACTTGTAGAAGTCTAAAACGGCTGAAGGAGAGATACAACGAACCGGCACTCCTGCTCTGATAAATGCATGATAAACCTTCAAGGAGAAGGCGAGCAGATTGAAACCAGTTTCCAGCAAAGTTTCTTCAAATTTGGTCCTTGTTCTAATTCTGTACTCTTGTCTTCTTTTCTGTTCTTCCTCGCCTTCAGAACGTTTTGGTGACGATGATGCAAAACAACCATTCATGTCGAGATTATTGAAGAAGGCTTGCTCCTTGCCAGCACCCGTGGGCGGCAACCAAGTGACTTGAACTTTTTCAGAATCAGAAACTTTTGCACGGCTACTTGATCGTGTCTTTACCGGTCTAACTAACGGAAGCAAGCGCATTCCATTAGTGTTTATTTCTTGGAATACTGAATTAACCAGCGTCCTCCAGTAAGGTTCTTCTATGGGAGAGACTGGAAACAGGTTTTCGTAAGAAGTTAATCTCTTTAAGATATCACCTCTGTTGAAAGTGCCATTGCGAGTTGCACGGTTTTGAACAAATGGCAGGTGGAGGAATGCACGCACTTTGTGTAGCAGGGTGAGATAACAGGAAGCAACGACATCGCACAACAAAGCATTATTCCAGTCGCTCCTATAACCTCCAGCTTCATCCCTCCACAAACTTCGTCTGGCCTCGTGGTCCAACGCAAAGTGACCATTTATGTGAACCGGCAGGTCAGTTTCAAATGGAAGTGGAAGAAAACAGTAAGCTTTCTTTTTTCCTCTCGCCTCTGCCGTGTTGCAATCTAAAAGGCAAGCCACACCACCCCGAGGAAGCATCCCGAGCTTACCTTCCTTAAAGGCAACGTTGATACTGTCTTCTACGCGCTTCTCTAAGCCAACCTGTTGGACAATTAACCACTTCTCCTTCTTACCGAAGTTGTCTTGCAGTGTTAGTGTATAGGTACACTGTTTGGCCGTTATGTTCGTGGGAAGAAAGGCCTTTTCTCTCGTCTCTCTTCCAATCTTATTTATATAGGAAGCGAATGCCTGCCTTTCTCTTTCATCTTCATTTGACATACTCACTTGAACGGAGTAGGTTTTTTGGAGGTTTCCACTTTCATCTATTGATGCAACGCCTATCTTTTTGACATTGTTCGCAAAAAGAAGAACTTCGAAAAGCTCTTTCTTCAAGTCTTTCATCATAAACTCCAGTTTCTCCATACTAACCGGGGTTTGTGATATTAGTGAGTCTTTCGCCATTTTCTCAGACTTAAGGGGAAATCTGAACATGGTTGCATTTTCTAAGGGAAAATGCTCCTCGAGGTAACATGGGAAAACATCTGGAAACTTTGACTTTAACTCTTCAATACCTTTAAACATTCTGCCAGGCTTTGCATTACTTGCACCGGGAATGTATTTGCAGTGCGGGTCGAACACGCACAAAACATCACCAATTTCCTCACCCTTGGAGATAAATGATGGAACATCAGTTAAGTGATAGACAGCATTAAATCCAACACCGTATTGACCAGTTTTGTTCGGATCTTCTCCCTTGCTGCCTTCGCCAAGCTTGCAAATGCCTTCGATATCCGCCGTAGTAAATGGTTTGTTGTTGTACACACACAAGGCAGGACCCTGCACCGGTTTCCAACTTTCTCTGAACACTTTTTCATCAGGGTGGTGCCTGGGGTCCTTAATAAAGCAGATCTCAGTTGCCTGTGCATCATCAGCGTTTTGAAGAAGCTCTTTCAAAATTTCTTTCTCGCCTGGGTAGCCCATCAAAATTCGTTTCAATCGATTTGTGAGCTCTTCCTTTTGCCCAAAAGGAAACCCAGCATCGTGATGTTGCAGAGCCCCCTCCCTGCGTGTTTTAACACCCAGATGTTTACAGGTTGACCAGGGAATCTTCTCATGAACGGACAGTTCGTCTGGATCATCAGGCATCCAAGGGCAGTCCTTGTAGCAAAGGTCATGCACATCACGCATTATGCCTCTAAAATCAGGAAGATAAAGAGCGCCCCACTTTTCCTGTGGCTCTGAATAATCGTCATTCGATCCTTGTAACGTCTCGGAAAGTTGAATCGCCATGTTGATTGCCACCTGTAGAGCCCTTTCATCCAGTTTCATCTCTCCAAAATCTCTTTTCACTTTTTGGAGACCAAAAATGTAATCTTTTTTTTCGAAATGCTCCCTCACGCCAGCAACCTTCATTAAATCAGCAAATTCATCGCGAAAATGATCTGGAAGTCGTTGTAGGTACGGGGAGCAATCATTCTTAACTTCGAAAGCCACTTGGTTTGCAGAAAGAAACGTTTTCCCTACAAGAATGAATCTTTTTTCAGTGAAGAATTTCTCAACAGAAGTTGCACCGCTGACCATTTTCTCCTGTAGAAAGGAATAAGCCTCAGAGCAAACGCGGCTTACTTCGTCATAACTTTTACGATTCAGTGTGCTGATTTCCGTAGAAAAGGCAACTTCAAGTTGTTTCATCGCGTGATGTATAGTTATTTCCTTTTCCTCTAAATCGAGCAGCTCTTTAACTTTTTCTGGAATGGCTAAGCCAACAATTGGCTCCGTGCAACATACCTGGTACTTTTTCTCCTCCAAAAAGATGTCCTTAGGCGCTGCCAGAAGCTTTCGACTGCCGTGAAATTCGTTTCCCTTCCAATGCAATGGAAATGACGTCGGTTTTTCAAGAACTGGCAGAAATCGAGCCACCAGAAGACGACTTAGGACAGAATGCGTTGGTCTCTCCCTGTCCTTTTCCTTTAGCTTCTTTTCTACGAGTTTCAGCCACGCCCTCACACGTTTGACCGCTGCCTTATTGTCAACTGCATTTAACCCCGGAATACTTTCTGATCTTTCTGCGATGTCTTCCCAGGGAAGTTCATCAGAAAGCATTCCTAGATCTTCTAACTTTTCCAGTCTACCAGGTTTTCGAAATTGATCGTTGCTACATGGAAACCTTCCATCTTCCTGGCAAAACAGAGTAGAAGCACGTTTGGTTGGATTAATTAACTGTTTTGGGAATTTGAGGATTTTCCCACTCGGTGAGACGGGAATGCATTTATTACTCTTCAACAGTTCGTCCAAATCACTTTTGTTTTGATCCAAAGCATATAAAACCAATACATCTCTCAATTTTGAAGAAACAGCTGAAATATTAGGGAAGAAAATTTCACAAAAGAACCGATCGATGTCGTAGGTCTTGCTCTCTATTACACCCCACTGTTTACAATAAACAAGCGAATGGAAGACTTCTGCTGGTAAGTCAACTACGTTGTCCATAACATTGGTACATTGTTGAAAAACAGCAAATGAAATGTCTCCAATTTTAGGATCCAAGCGGAGATTGGGATGGAGGAAAACGACTTGATTAACCGAAAACCATTCATTGCCATCAGAGAAGAGTGCATGAGAACCAGTTGCAAGTTGTTTGTAGAATGATGTCAGAACAGGCGAGCAATGTTTCTGTACTTCGCACTCTTTCGGCCATAATGAATGGAAAGCATATGAACCGTCATCAGGGACAATTGACTTTACATCCTCTAGTAAATTAAAGTAAGCAGCCGTTATAGAATCTTCCATAAGCTTTGTGTTCCATTTCATTCCATAGCAATCTTTGTCGTCTTCAAGTTTCTCTTGTAAATGACGTCTGTTAGAAGTCACTGCAAATGCTCCATTTATGTGTACGGGGAGACCGCTGTGCATTGGAAGTGGAAGGTAACAGAAAATCGTACCGTTTAGATTAAGTGCACTGTCTTTCTTCGTGACAGGAGATGGCAGAAAAAAGTTTTCTGTTTTCCTTAGCAGCTGAACAGCTATTCCCGCTGATGGAACAAGGCTAGGATCTTTTCGTGCAAACTCCATTGCCTCGCCTTTCCCAATTGAGGATACCACCAGCCAAGTGCAAGACTCTTGTGAGGCCTCCTTAGTTTTGAAAAAACTTGCTCCACAATTGGTGAGGTGGCATTCAACGTCCACAGCAATTGAAGACACACAAGATTCCTTTGGAGAAACTTTGCAACCCTTTGCCTTTCTTTTAACCATGGACGCCGCTTGAAGAAAACTAGTTTGTTCCAATAACTTCTGATGCTCTGCGTCCAGTTTTCTTGCAGTATGAGGTAACATGACAGGAAGGGACAATTCCCTCAGTATTCCACCTTCTGTTAGGGATTTGGTGACCTGAAACAACATTTTTGGTTGTGGATTTTGACGTGACGAACTAGGCAAGCTGTAAAGGCCAACACGGATTACGTTCTGTGTGAACAGAAGCAAAAGGTCTCTCCTTTCGTAAAAGGTTTTCAACAGCTTACGCATTTCCTCATCGTTATAATGAAGATTTTTTATCTCACTTTTTGCGGCTTGTTGTCTCGTCCTCAACGGAAATCGAAAAAGTGTTCCATTAAACGAGTTGTCTTCTTTCTCGAGAAGCAAATCACATCCGAAAATGCCATTGAAGGGCTTAAACTGGTTCTTGAAATTTCGTAGCCTCTTCGTGTTTTTATTGACGTCGATCTTCATTCCCGGTTTGCTTTTGTTCCTTATCGCTTTGCCCAGATGGAGGGTGCTGGGATCAAAGATGACAAAAAAGTTTTTGCTAAGGAACATTGGAACGTCTGTCAGGTTATACACTGCGTTGAAACCTAGTCCAAATTTGCCAATTTTCTCAGTTTTGGTTTCTTTGGTACGACCATTCAGTTTAGTAATGTTAATAAAATCCTCATCACGAAACTCCGCGTCGTTGTAAACCCACAAAGCAGGACCTTGGCATTCTCTCATCCCTTCGTCAATCAAACAGGTTTGTGCATCTTTATTGTTTCTCTTATCGTAGAGAAATTTAACTTCAGTAGCACCGGCATCGTCCGCGTTTTGAATGAGCTCTTTAAGTACGGAAAATCCATCTGTGTATTCTTCCAAAAGTCGGCGAAGTCTGTCTGTCAATTTCTCTTCTTGTCCAAATTCATCTCCTATTTGCATCTCATCGGGTTTGAGCATTCGATTAGTTAAAGTGGGAACTTGTAGAAGTTCTGCAGTACTATTTGGGACATTTGGATGCACATACAAATAATCCACTTCTTCGTCAAGGTTGCCTCTTTCAAGCCATTCGTGTTCACAGTACATGCAATCTTCAACTTTGACTAGCCTGACACAGGAATCTCCCTCTACATGTGTAGGTATGAGAACTTTCTCCTGAAGGTGCGAAGGCAGCTGTTTGCCAACATCTGGTTTGATCTCATTTAGAATGTCAACAGATATCTGCAAATCTTTCTTTACTTCTGAGTGAGGAAAGCGACGGCCATCATCAAGATACTTCTCTTTTATCTGGTGAAGGACATGAAGAAGGGACAAAGGTTCACAACGCTCTTGCATGCCAAACGTTGTGAAAAGCCTTGAGAACTGTTTCACTTCTGAAGGAAGGGAGAAAATATATGGCAATAGGTCAATTGGAGGTTTATGAGTAAGTATGGTCTTAGAAGAGGAAAAGCCGTCTCCATTCCATATCCAACTTGAACGCTCAATTTCCTGCATGGCCGCTTCTACATCAGCGTCTTTAGGCTGGTCAAGAAAGGAGTATATTTCCTTTACCATTTCGATATACTGGGCCTTCTCATTCGCGGTGTAATGGCACGATACTGTTTTTAAATGCTTCACGACGTCCGAGGCACGGGGCTTCTCGTTCCAGCCGAAATGTTTGGCCAATTGACTGTGTACTTTAACAATGGGCATCACCGTTCCAATAAGGTTCACTTTGTCTTCACTTGTGACATCTGTTGGCCTGTAGAAAAGGGCTTCTTTGGCCGTTTCTCCGTAGAGATGTAGGGTCTTTGGAAAGCCATGAAGCTTTTTTCTCAGAGCAGATACCCATTTTATATCACAAAGCAGTGATCCCAAGTCTTTTCCAGAAAAATTTTCCTTGAGTTTACTAGGATTTTTCTCCAAGTAAGCCATTATGGCTTCTGATTTTTGCCTCGCTTTAACAGAGTTCGGCACATCAGTCACTTTTTTTGCACTTTTTAGGAGGTCATGGACAGAGATTTCTTTCTCGCTCTTCATGCCAAGTTTCTCTAGAATCACCAGGAATTCAGGGTTTAAATAAGGTTCTCTAACAGGAAACACGTCTTCATCAGCGAAAATGTCCTGCAATAGGGCTTCCCTGGGATCAAAGATGCCTTCTGCTACGACTCGTCCACTGTTGGTTGGAACAAATGGGAGGGCTTTCATGGTCTTCTCAAATTTATCATCGGCCTCTAGATGAACATGATACCTTTCTATTACGAAGGACATAAGTTTATCAATGTCTTCTTCTGAATAGCACCTTCTTCCCACATCAGGAAAAATCTTATCGCACACAAATTCAGTTAGCGTTGGAATTCCGATCTCTAGCAGGCCGGCCATGTCCTTGGAATCTTTATCACTGACGTCAATGAAATCTTTATTTAGAGCTACTGGAATTGGATCTTCTGGTGCTGCTCCCAAGCCATGTTTCTTTGACACGAAAACCTTTGTCAGTGTCTCAAAAATGGGAAGGCAAGAAACGTAAGACTTTTCTTCCGGGGAAAGAGATGGTGTTTTAGAAATAAATTTTCTCAAGAAGCGTTTGCTCTCGTCTTTCACCTTATCTAGCATGATGGCTGAATGCATGCCGGGGCCGTCCCCCAAGAACGAAGAAGAAGTTTCCATAGCTTTTAAAACGCTATGTACACGCGGTGGATGAACAAATGTTTCCAGAACGGCTGGATGACTCAGCAAAAAAGTAGGACACTCTTTAATGAGTATTACCCCGAGTTCCTTCAAGACTTCGCTCAACTTTCCATCTAGGCGGTCATTTTTCAGTCTCTTGGCAACAACTCTTGATGGGTTTGTTAACTCTGTTAACGTTACGGGGACTTTGGACAAGTCCAGTGGGATCAAAGGAAGGTTTTCAAAAGTACTCAGGTCTTCTTTAAAGTGATCTCGTAAATATATCCATAAAGATTCGAGCCAGCGCTTCGGGGGATGATTTAAGTCCTTACCGGGGAACCACTGAACCATGTGTTTACCAAACCATTCAGAAGGTAACGACTTCTTAAGCAGAGCAGGTATTTCTTCTTTGCAAAGGCGTCGTAGTTGAGTACACCCTGTGAACAAAGTGACCCCCTGAAATTTAGCTTTAGGGGACGGAACACAGTTTCTCTGAGAAAGTTTGGGTGCTAAGAATTTGCCCTGACGAAATTTGTTTAAAGTAACAAGTCTCACATGACCCAAAGAAAAATACTGAAAAATGAATTTCATAACTACTCACCATCTAACAAACTACGTTCAGCCATCTTAAAAGAACCCTTACTCTACCTTGTTTCTATTTTAATTTCTTTGTACCTTATTAGTCCTATCTCCTTAGGACTTCTTCATAAATTCATAGTCCACGCTCGTATCTAAGACGTACTGGTAAGGTACCGTTTTTCATAGGCTCGTTTGTCAATATCATTTTAGTCTTCTCTTTAAACTACCATTCCTGTCCATTCGTAAACAAACGTTTGTACTAATAAGCTATTACTTTACAATATCTAACCGGCCAAATACCGGTCATGTCTGTTGAACAAAAATACTTTTGACGGGAAAAAAGGTATCCGGTGAGTGACGGCCAGTTATTTCAAGCCTTGATGCTTAATGATCGTTCTATTGACTTACCTTGTCCTGCTATCTCCTCAAAAACTGATTGAAGATTCTTGTCAATTTTTGGGTCTAACAACCAATTTCTCATTCCCGGTAGGAGTTGCAGTGGATGCTCTGAAGTACAGATGTAAACATTATCACCGCAATCTGAAAAGGGTATGAAGGTCCCACTGGCAGTAGGTAGAAGCTCCAAACCAATCAGGTCTACAAAGTTGTTTTGTTCACATTTGACGACATATTTCAAAAGAAACAACTTCTCCTCCCGATGTAGACAACTGTAACAGGATGGTGAGGCTTTAAACACGTGCCTCACTAATGAAGGAGTGATCTCTGTGATAGCCTGTCTATAGTTTTTAATGGATTTCAACACATGTTCGGGCAGGCTAGCGACATTTTGATTGGCGTCAATCAATGCTTTCAGAAGCAAATCTCTCGGCTCCCTGTCATCAAGACTGTCAAAGAGAACGTCCTCAACTTTCAACCACCTGCCGCAATGAGTAGCAATCACATTCTCACGAACCAGCTTCTCAAAGAAAGGTTTTTGCACGCTTAACCAAGCTTGATCAATTTTGAATATATTTGGCCATGCTCTGTAAAAAAAAGTATTTCATCATGAAATATCAGTGTCAATTTCCGATTAATTTACCTACCACAATTCTTAAAGAGGTCGTAGTTTATCTGTGAAAGAATAAATAATCAATTTTTCTTTGCAGCTGAGTATAAAGACAATTAACAAGACAGATCAGACCGGATTGATCGGCTGAAACCCTTGGGGCTTTTTTCAGTTGCACAGACTTAAAGGGTCTTGTGTCCCAAGTAGCAGTATCAACGTCAACGTATTAAGACAAAATCCATTATGCGATTGAGCAATTTAAAATTGCAGTGGACAAAAAACCTTGTACCAGAATAATTTCAAGCATATTGCATTCTTTTTCACACTTTTCAAGGGCTAAAAATGTAATAAGTTGAATGAAATAACTCCGAAGAAGAGGTTCTTATTGGAGCCCGAAAAAAAAAAAATCAAAAAGCCTCAAATTTCACAGAATGAAATCATACGCATGACGATTTTACCAGTGTTTTCTCATTTCCTGTGAAATTTGAAATTTATTTTCTTGCGCTCCCTTAAGAAACTGTCTTTGGTGTTATTACAGATAACTAAGTACATCTATAGCCCTTGGAAAATGTAAAAAAGAATGCGATATGGCTTAAAATATTCTGGTGCAAGGTTTTTGTCCACTGAAAATTAAAATTACTCAATTTCCTAATGGATTCCGTCTTGCTTGACAGGAGTGACGTTTCAGATAAACTAAAACTTAAGACATTTCCGGTCTCTGGTATTCAGGGACGTATTATGCTACAGATATTAAAAGTAGAGAAACTCAATTACCTGTAGACTGCGTTTGGCTGAATTTTGAATGTGTTGATGGCTTCCGTTATCATCATCACGTAAGCTTTTGGCACAGCTTCCTCCATCAGACATCGATTCCACAGCAACTGTTTCTTGTCAGTAAGCTTATCTCGGTCGTCTTCATCTGCATTTGGCGTTTTAATGTAATGTCGGTTCTGGTTTAACGCAAAGAATCCATTCACATGAACTGGCAAACCTGTCATGCTCTTCTTTTGTACTGGCAAAGGTAGAGCGCAAAACACGTGGCCTTCAATGGGAGAGGCTAGCACATCACTCCGTAGTGCCATAGCAACACCAACGGACGGTAAATAGCTGAGTTCTTTATCTGTCAGGAGGTTTTCAAAATCACGTGAGACGTCAACTCCGCAGCAGTAGTTGGTGGTAAGGAAGGAGTGTTTTTGTACGCCGTCAACTGTCTGTGTCTCGATTGTGATTGGATAAGTAACGGCGACAGGCTCTTGCATGTGTTTACCTTGTTCGATTTGGTTTTGGAACTCTTTCCTTTTACTTCGAACCAGTTCCAGACTTTCCTCGGTGATCTTTGCATGAAAAATTCTTTTAGGTTCAGACTCATATTTCTCTCGTATGTAAAGTTCAATTTTTTCCAGATTTCGCAGAAACAGGAGTACGAGGTGAGCGTCAGCAATGAAACTGTCAAATAAACCCTGCATCTTTTCGTCAGAATACAATGTCTCCGATAAGCTGGAGGCGATGTCCCGCAAGGGAAATCGAAACAACGTCCCGTTGTAAAACCCTTGTGTAAAGACGTCGTCGTCGCAGTCGAATACTCCTTTGAAAGGATGAAACTGATCTGGAATTTGGTCCATTTCTTCTTTTTGTTTCTTTAAACGCCACATGAATCCTGTTCGGGAATCACCAAAGTGCATTTCTTGTGGGTCGATAAAACCAATTTGACTGTCGCTGAGGATGCTTGGTAAATCTGTGACGATGGAACATATTAGACATAAGGCATTAAATTGCTAACTAAATCAATAAAAGGCCATACTCTCTGAAATGGTTAAGACCGAAGGTATGCTGATAACCATGCGGATATGTGCAAAGCGTATGAACGAAGGATTAAATTGAATACTTTATATCATGAGTGACAAATTACTCCTTAATTTCGGCGCAAAATTTCAGTATAAGTATATAATTTCACAAGTGAAATTACAAAATTACAGTGACAACGTTTTTATAATTTTACTGTCCTAAGGTGCACTTAGCCTGCGAGAGCATCCGGTTTTTTCAGCTTTAGTTTCACCCGCCGAGAAAAACCGTCTGCGAAAACGAGCCGAGAAAAAATTTCCGTGACGTCAGCTGTTAGTGACCAATCACAATTCACCTTGCATATTCGAAGAAGTAACGCGCGAGTTTTTGCGCGGATCTTGCGCAAACGCGTTGGAAAATATGGCTGAGTACGTGTTGAGGAAAGAATGGGAAGTTTTTGGGTTTGAAAGACTCAACAAGCATGAAGCAGATGAAGATGAAGCCTTGCGACTTGTTGAATCAAAGAGCGATGTTTTTCGTCAACTCCACTGCTTTCTGAAAGTCTGTAGTATTTCGGGCTTTGTCTATTGTGTATTTTTATGTGGAACCAACAAACTAGAGCCCAAAAACCGAATGCTCTCGCAGGTTATACCGAACGTGTGTACAGCCGCCCTTTTTCTATCCTGGGAACCGCAGACGTCTTTTTTTCCTCAGAACGACACGTTTACGGATCGTGGGACTGATTAATGAAATAAACACCAAGAGGATTCATATTGAAGAAAACATTTGGGGAAATTTTTCATCTATTTGCCGACGGAGTCAATGATTTATCACACCTTGTTGTTTGATCATATTCGAAACGATAAATGTCCTAATGACAGTAGACGCATGCCGTGTGTTGCTTCTGTTCCTTTCTGGTTCCTCGCAGGAAAGTATGCTTTGGAGAACTCTTTCATAGTTTGTCGTGTGCCGCTTTAGATGATTTTTTAGTATCCTTTATCTTTGAAAGCTAGGACATGTGGTAATTGATTTTCAATGCCTGATTGCTCCTTGGTTCAGACAGAATGTACATTGATCAGATCGAAAGCATTTTATATTTGTTCTTATCTTTCTTTAAATATATGTTCTTTTTAAGGTTTTAATTTCCATAGTTTTTATAAGAGGAGTCGAACACCGTAGCTGAATGTCATCTTGACTATGATCAATTTACTGCTGTAAATATTTGTTTCACGCTGGGTCCGGCCCAGGTTTATAATCTTTCAGATCATTGTTTTGTGGCGATACTTGTAGGATTGTGAATTATTTACGAGCGACTGTCAGAGATTTCTGAATCAGTCAAGGATGTGTCTGTACAATCGATTCACCACCTTTTGTCGGCGCTGGTTAAATTGAAATAAATCACGGGTCTGAGCGAGATGTAATGAAGCTATGTTATTTTCCTTTCGCTGTAGGGAGTTATTTTGTCCACGTTTTGTTATGTCACGTACTACCGTATTGTTTAAAGCGAAAGCAAAGGCCCACATCACATACAAAGCTTAAGAGGCCGTTGCTTCACAAAGAAGACAGCATTCAACGTCGCAGGAAACCTCGTTATAGTTGTGAAATTCACGTTCCAAATCGTAAGACATGCCAGCGCACGAGGTCGCGATGAGTCACTCGAGCTGTATTCTAACCTTTGATGTGATTGGCGAACACCAAAACAAAAGTTTTTACGTCACAGAAATCGTTTTGTCGCTCGTGTTCGCAGACGTTATTTTGTCGGAGGGAGAGAAGCGACGACCAGAAATGCGTTTGCAGTTCGCAGGCTAAGGTGCATTCTATTCGAGAAACGTTTGTGTTTCAAACCAAAATATACACATTTCGCACATTCATAGGTGGTTTAGTTTGCTTTTCCTTCTTGTCTTCGCCGCGAGGATCAAAAAAAGGCCCACATTGTTTCTTGTTTTTTCCCTCTATTTTCTGATCACGAGAAGCAGGAGGACATGCCGTTAGCATGGTAAATGATCCGTTTTTACATCTTTTTTTTTCGGTTGTGAAGAATCCATATGACCTGAGATCACATATCCGTTTCTGGATTCTTCCGAAAAAGGCACCCTAAGTGTACAATAACAAGGTTTAGAATCAGAACTGACAAGAGACGAACCAGTAGGCTAATTTACAAGCGTGGCCAAGGATTGATTGCGCAAGTAGAATCACACAGAACTTGAAGTGATTATGACTTCCATACTGTTATCGCAAAAGTACTTGGCCTAATATTGCTCAAACTAATTTATACTTCATTAGGAGAAAACAACGAAAGCGAGCAACTGACAAGATTTGAAAACCTTACACTGCAAACTGTACCTTCTCTGAGTTTTAACAAGAATTGCTGTATAATCGAACACCCGGATTTGGCAAAGGTTTTTGTTTTTTGTTTTTTTTGTTATTTTGTGTTATCCCAGCTACAGTAAAATCATTTGGAAAATGGCCCCTTATGATTAGAAAAGGGTCTATGCCACGCTATTTGCTATCTTTTTAAAAAGCTAAAACGTTTTTCGCATCAATTGAAATCCAAAAAAATGGTCCAGTTTTGTTATTTAGGACTGTATTTAGGCATTCTGTTACAGCCAGGGTGCGACAAAAACGGGGTCCACTTGCCCCAGACAAGTGGTTTTGATCAGTGGACAAGTAGGTCATCATCCTTAAAATAAAAATTAAATTACACGGTGCTTTGAACAAGTTTCAGTAAAGTATGGTAGTAGTTTTTGTTTGTCTTACGGATTATAGTCTTCAAACGGTCGTAATTCGACTTTGTAGAAATTTTAGAGATTGTTTTGGTGGGGGTCTTAGTTTTCGTAATTACGAAAAGCAAGAGGGGTCTTAGTTTTCGAAATTACGAAAACTAAGACCCCTAAATTTACCGTTAAATTTGACCTAAAACTCGGTGGAAAGGATCGAACATGACACAATTTGACAGATCAGACCTATGTCGGTTACAATTTGACTTTATATTTCGACGGATTCGATTTTAGGGGGTTTTAGTTTTCGTAATCTCGAAAACTAAGACGGGTCTTAGGTCTTAGGTCTTAGTTTTCGAGGGTCTTAGTTTTCGCAACACCCCTGGCGTGATTGAGAAGAAACATAGTTGTGACAGCCGAACGGTATGAGTTCGAAAGTTTCAGGTTTCTTGGAAAGAAACCTTCCCCTCCCGGGTAGTACATGATGCAAACGAAAACACAGTATATAAGCATATAATTACTTGTATGAGTACTTTATTGACACTTAAAATGTTGTATGTTTTATCTGAGTTCCATGCTTCATTAGAACTTTAATTTGATTTAACTTGACACGCAATGACAATTAGACCTGAGCTTTGGACAAGTACAACTAGAACCTCACTTGTCCATTGGAAAAGTGAAAAAGTTTAAAGTTTTTTTAATCCCCGACAGAGGATTGTAAGGATGGATGCATGTGGATTGAAACTTGAAAAAGTTGGGCCAGCCTACAATCATCGTCAAAAGTGTTGGGAAGGTTGCCTTTTTTACCTCTTCTTTTCCTTCCTCCCCCCGCCCCTGGCCCAATGTTGATCAAAACGTTAATGTTTGTGCGCGTTATTGTTCTGTTATATCCCAACATTGAACAGGGGGAACGGGGGATATTTAGCAAAAGAGAAAACTCTCTTTTTTCAGGATTAAAATGGACTACTCTTAAGTTGTACAGCCTTCCCAACTACTTTTGTCTGTGATTGTCTGAAAATTCTGGGTGTGGCCGTGAAAGGTCAAAACTCGACGACTTTTTGTCAGTAGAAACGTCTTCAAAAAACACTCGTAAACAGTACTCTGTCGAAAAAAAATATTTGCCGTACCTTGTTAAGACAGTTTTTTGGCGCACACGCCTGTTTATATTCCTTGCAACCCGGTAAGTCCAACTATTGCTCTTTCCGGAGCACAGGAAGAGGGCCAAAATACAAATGAAAGACTATTTTCGGTGAAAACTATTGACTGTAGCATAGGCTGATATGCTCCAAATCTTAAAGCAAGATATAGTGCGTTCACCACTTCCCGCAAAAATCATTCGGATTGCGACAGTGTAGCTGACATCTTCCTTAGCAGTTCCCCCATTCTTTACAACATTCAGCACATGCCAATTTGCCAGGCGAGCAAACTACGAGGCTGAGTGGAGATTTGCCGAATTCTAGAGGCTACTTTCTCCGGCTGAATAACTCTAGTTAAGCCCTTGTGGCACAGCTTTTGGAAACTGGTTTCAGAAAACGACAACAAAGTACGCTGTTGATTTAGAATAAGGCGTCTATTGTCTTCGTTAATCTAATGAAAAAGGGTAACACATGCAAAGTCATCACACACCACATTACTCCATTTTCGTAGCCGAAAATAATTCCTTTATAGTAGTGCTAACGACAACATAGCCTAATTGACTTGTTCTGGGCTTTGCAAGGACTTAACCAAACGAATTTTAATAGATATTTTAGCTTAATTCTAAGTAAAATACAACAGTACTCCATGAATAGCGTTAAAATTAAACTAACTTTGCTAATTGACCTTTATGGGGCACTGTTTAAATGGAGTAATGTTGGGAAACAGTTGTTAAATTTATCTCCGTAGATAAATGCGACAAAAGCTGTCCATATTCTTACACGATTTACATGTTTTTACCCTTTTCTTGTTTGAAAGTTGGTTCATTGTGCATATATTTCGCATTTTCTTGTGGAGTAATGTGATGGAGTAATGTGGAAACCCATGTTGTTTACTGTTCTCAAATTAACTGAATGATTGACAGGCGACGCTAGCACAGCAATTTCTATATGAACACTGAACATGGCTGAATGAACTCTTTTATAAAGGTTCCGTATAACTTTCAGGCCTTACGGAAATACAGTCTAGAAGGTTTTAATTCGGCACTTATCTCACTCCTTCCTCGCAACTACAAACATCACGTTTTTCTAGGATACTTTAATTAACACCGCCAGAATGCCAAAAAAACTTTATTGTGGCAGCCTTAATGCCATTTCTATTTGCAACATCTTTCAAAATATTTTGCTGATAGGAAACGGCAAAAGTTAACCAGGAATAATGCCGCTGATGAAAAAGATACATGTATACATGACAACGACAGCAATTGCATAGCGTTTTTTGCTTAAAAATACCCTCATGACTTTTCGTTAAATCTAGTGAAGCAGACGACCTGTGGCCATTCTTTCTATGTAGTCCACGCGAAGAAAACGTCTCTTGGTTTATGAGAAAAATTAAAGGCCTGAAATGTTTTCTTCTGACGTTCTTAAAAGAAAGCGTTTTCACCCAGTGGACTTTGTGGTCACGCTGTGAAATGTCACGCACGTCAGATGCAAAATTCTCCTATTTATCATTTTACTGAAATATAACCTTTATTGTATTTTTTATATACTTTGGAAAGTGCATTATCAGCACAGTTGCAGGGCGAGATATCTCAATCAAATGTTAAATGCGACAAGTTTTATAAGCGTTTAAAGTTGATTTCCTATTCTCCTACAATTGTAGTTTTGATGCTATGACTGCAAAAATGAAAAAAGGAAAAAGGAAAATATTATGGTAAGTATTCCCTGATTCCCTTTATTTTGGTTGATATCTTCTTCGCAACGCGAAAGGAGCATTTTTGTGTATGGGTTAAGGCACTAAGTCATGCTTTCAGCAAAGAATTGACCTGAAACCGCAATATCCTCGTAACATAGCCCCTGTAATCCTCTTGTGAACGGAGGATGTTCTCAGTCCCCGGTTTTTCCACATGCGTTAATCGTGATTCGCCTACCTGTCAAGTGAAATACTGACTTAAATCCCAGGCCAAACCGACCAACTTTCATAGGATCTTTAACTTTATTGCTGTCATATATCTTTCTGATACCTTCCCAATCGCCTTTGGTGAACTGAGCATCGTTATAGGCATACAGCGCTGGACCCTGTTTTCAAAGAAAAAGTTTCTATAAATATTAGTTGGCCCTCCTTGCCTCGATCGCATCTATAGAATTCAAAACAATTTGGAAAGAGGGCCAACTGACATGGTGGAAAGAAATTAAGTAACATTTGGAATATAGTATATAATATACCCTTTGTTCACCACTAAAAAAAAATTGGTAACGAAACAGCCCTACCCCCTCTCCCACGTTAACCTGTTACTCCCACTCTCTCTTTCTCATCACGAAACTTGATGGTTACAACACGCCCTGCCATCACGCAAGGTTACAACTGATTAGAGCAACCTTATTTTACACCCAGTGTCAAATTATGATTGTGAAACTTACTTGAAACTTTGCCAGACTTGTGTTATAGAGTTTCTGTGCCGAGTAGCTGTGTTTGTCATAAAGGAACTTAACTTCAGTTGCACCTGCATCTTCAGCGTTTTGAATAAGCTCCTATTAAAACAATCATTGTTGACTTATCAAATAACTGGCTCGTTTAACTTTGAGCTACTAAATTACACTACAGCACGTAACATGGAACGCCGCACTCTATGACATTAACTTTGGATCCTAGCAGTATTTTGATTAGCAGTCAGGCAAATTGTTTCACCGGAGAACTGCACTTTATTGGGTTTCTCAACAGAATAGTTTTATTACTAATAATTTTCACTAAAAACATATTAAACAAGGTTTAATTGAGGATCTCAATGGCGTGGTGGCTTTTACGGTTATCAGCTAAAGTTTTGGCTCTTTTACGGCTGTCGGTTAATTTTTTTCAGTTAAGGTTAACAACGAAGTTAAAAATTAACTTCCTTTGTTTCCAAAAGTTAAATATTAAATAACCTGTATTTTTTGTATCTTTAAATCAAAATAAAGGTCTTCGGATCATCTCGGAATGAAATAAGATATATTCTTTTGAAAGATTTTAACTTTTGATAGATCATACTTTTATAAAGTATTCCACTTCTAATATTATTTTACACAGAGAAGTGTCAATAGTCTATTTAAAAATAATCTTCGTGAAAAAGCAAAAGCAGACACGCGAACGCCCAACTCAAGGCCGGAGCGCGAAATTCATTATAACAGAAATGGCCGTTTTCACGTTTTCACACTAGAAGACGGATTATACTTGTGAGACGGGTTATCCGTTTGATGATTCGAAGTGTCAGATAGGTAATACTTCTTAATTGGAAAATGGAATAGTTTTAATTTTGAAGGAACAATCCGCCTGACTTCTGCAGACGGGATTATCCGTTCCAGATAGCCTGTACACAGCCACCCCCTCCCGTCAGAAAAAGTCGGAGAATGGGTGACTGTGGGGAGGGCGCGACTGTAGACAGGCGAGTCTCAGATGGATAATCCATTTCTAGCTACTCTAGTGTGAAAAGGGCCAATAACAAAATTTCCGTGTCCAGTGTTTTTAATGATAGCGAAGGACTGTACGGAACGACTGTTTGCCGTTGCCTTGTCCGTAGGCCTCATTATTCCGCGCGGCTAATGCGTTTCGGGTCACGTGGTCCGAGCGAGTTCGCCACCGAAATGCCTTGACCGAGATTGCGTGGGAAGGCGCCGTACAGGGACTAGGCATGGCAACGTCTACCGTAGCGTCAGAGAAAAACAGGGAAATGTTGTTTATCGGCAACGTGTTTTACAAACAGTGACATCTCTGCGTGTTGTTTCACTACTATTTCGAGGGCATGGCCTCCTGAAAATCGCAAATATTAATCCCCAGCAAGAAGACAGATTTTCGCTATGCAAAAACTTAGTTCCCCGAGAGAGCAGCGGAAATGGAGCCTACAATCTTGGACAAAATAAATGGAAACCCTAGACCCCCTCCCACCCCCCCCCCCCCCAAATCAAGGATGGGAAAATGGCGCGTTTTTGCCCTTCGCGCGGTAACATCCTTGATTTGGGGGGGATGGCGGTTTGCTGTTCCATTTTATTTTGTCCAAGATTGTAGGTCTTGGTCAACACCTAAAAGGCGCTTCGCCTAACGTGCGTACGGAGTCACACTAGCAGGCAAATAAAAAACGCAACCATAAGTGAGTTTAGTACCTTCATTAAAAGTAGGAAATCTTTTACGGTTAACTTTGTTTTTAATTCCATTTACGGCTAATGGTTACAATTTTTCAATTTTCATGGCTATCGACTAAATTTCTGGCCGTTTTACGCCTATCGGTTAACCCCATTGAGACCCTCTTAATTGTCTCAAACTCCACACAGCTAGTGACAAGGCATTTTGTAACAACGATATTTTCGGCGTTCCCCTTTTGTCTACAACTAGTCTAAGGTACTTGTAAATTATTTTGTTTTTTCCTTCATTTTTACTTCATATCCTGTTCTTAAACAATGGTGAAATTAACTTTAACATATAAAAATTTTTATTAAATTGAGGCAATTTTCAATTTTCTTATGAGACAATTTTTTTATATTCCCTATATTTTACTTTGACAGGAATCGAACAAACTCGAAGTGCATGTCTACAACTTTTTCAATGAACAGCTTAGCTTTAGTGCAATACAAAGATTGGCTAGTGCGCAGCCTTGAAGTAAATGTAAATTGGGTCACGCTTCTATCCATTAAGTGTTGCAGCCTCAAAATAGCAAACATAGCGTGGAGGTTATTCGGCATAGAACCCATGCACAACCATAACATATCCTGCGAAAATAGTCGGAAAGTACGACATGGAAACATATCGACTGCAACTTTGCAAACCTAGCTTCGATATCACTCCCAACGAGAAAACAACAAAACAAAACCAAAAACCAAAACCAATAAAAAAGGACCATGTGAATCTTTGCCGCAAAAAAAAATGGGCTGCAACTTCGCCTTTCGTCCGTATTCCGAATAACAGATATACTTCCTTGCTTGCATTTACATCCTTATTCTTCCTATGACATGTCCCCTTGGTGCCTGTATTAACTTAAACAAGTCTTACCTTCAGTATCTGCCCATCATCAGGGTATTGATCAAGAATGGTCTTCAACTGTTGCAAGAGGGTTGGCTTTATCACGTTAAAATCTGAATCATCATCTTCTTCCATCGCTACAGGAGAAAAAATCATAAAAGTTAGGAAGAATCTATGAGGATCAGCAGCGGCGACAGGAAAAACAGTCAAAGGTACCCTTTTCCAAGCTACAACGATAACCAATTTTTCTCAGGAATTTTTCTTACTTACTCTGTTCACTCATGGTGATCAAAAAAAGTCAAGACCCATAAACTTGTTGATATCCCTTTCCTAAGTAAAAAGAAAACATTCTTTTAGTTACCTATATGAATAACGCTACGTTTACACTAGATTGCGAGCAGT
This sequence comes from Porites rus, assembly GCA_964035705.1. NCBI lineage: Eukaryota > Metazoa > Cnidaria > Anthozoa > Scleractinia > Poritidae > Porites > Porites rus. The sequence continues at coordinate 28,194,462 of OZ037995.1, forward strand.
GTCTTATTTTTCTTTTGAGTTACGGAGATCAAGAGCACGTGTGAGGAGCGGAGCGCTCGCAGCGTGATGAGAGAAGGACGACCGCTCACGGTCTACGTTCACACGTCACCGTACAAATTTTCGACAGGTTGAAAATTCCGCTCACACGGAACCACCTTAACTGCATGGAAGTTTAGACGCCAACCAGTTCAAAGATTCATGTAAAGAGAGCTCAACGGTCTCACCTACACTTCTATAATCAGAATGGGAGCCATGGCGGGCGCTTCCGGCGGCAAAAGGGAGAATGAAAAAGGGGAGGGAAGGGCGGGAGATATGTACAGATGAGACCAGATAAAGAAGCTATACTGTCTTCCAATTGCGAAGAAACATACCGCGGGTGTGCGAGAAAGGAGTACGAATTGATAATGGCGTTCTTGTATACCTTACATTGAGACCGTTTACAATAGGATTTGTCTTATTTGAAAACCGGGATTTGGGATAATAAAGCAAAATTTGGGCGAGATTTGAGATTGAAGATGCACACGGAATGCGGCGGGATGCTGAAAATATGAACGATAGGGATTAAGAAATTGAGCGGAAATTTGGCTGACACAAAGATGACACAATGAAAAAGAACATTGAAAACTCCTGTTTATGTTAAACGCCAGCAGGTGGTTTACAGATGTTTTTACAAAGACTAAATATTGTCTGAAGAACAAAAGATTAAGATATTGATTGCGCGCTATCTGCGTAGAGTCAAATTATGCTCAAGTGCCCAGGAGTGTGTCGAAATTTCAAACTTACATGAACCTATTATCAAATTCGTTTTTTAAATTTCCAGGTACCAAAAAAATGATAGTAGTTAAAAAGTACCAATAGCCATAATGTCCCATTATGGCTCTTAAAAGCACATAACTCAAGTAAAGAGCGAACCAAATGATGTTCAACGAAAATATCTACTTAATTTCAAGCCCCTTTGTTCTTTGTTCTTTTCACATGAGGTCGTTTACTCGTTTTTTTCTTGATTACAAGGTTCTGTCTATTATATCTTGGAATCTGTTTCCGTTTTGGATTAATTCTTCCTAATAGCTCAGTCAATTCCAAGCGTGCCTACTCCCCAGGGTCTTGTCGGCCCCGTCGGTGGGGAATTTGTCAGAAAACCTCCTTCCAGGGGTGGGGCATTCGCCAATTCTTATGGATGCAGTTATTGTCGTTCCTTTTTCAATATTTCACCTAAAAATATGGCCTTTTAGATAGTAAGCTTTAAATATTTATTGTTTTATTGTTTTCTTATCATTTTGACATATACACAAAATATACATATAAAATATTTAAAAAAGATGAGGCAAGGGAGCCCAAGGAAGCCAATAAGGCTTGTGTATAGGACCACCTTTAAAATTATGTTATGTCAATTACAATACTGACATCGGCATTTCTATAAAGAATGTTTTCAATTTTTATATGAAAAAACCAGTGTGAGGCAAATCCGTCTACTCAGCTGATTGGTTCTTTCTCGGTCTGCATTTTGCAAAACGGAAATGGTCCAAGACGAGTATTTTTGTTTTTAAGCAAAGCCGGCAAATTCAAAATTGGCAGCCAAACAACGATAAAAAATACTGTCACTCCTTACAGCGAAACTACCAGAAAAAGCTAAAAAGATTGAAACTTTCCCCAGATTTCAATGATGGATGAAGAAGACGAACATTCTCCGAAGAGTTTTATTATCCTGAGGATCTGGCAACTTTTGAAACAGGAACTGAAATAGGTATCATTAGAGAGACCATAGACGATTTTATCAACCAACAGAAAATTGAAATCCTTTTTTTCATTGTGCCTAAAGTGGATAAGGTGACTACTACTTTTGGACTTAACACTTTTCAATACTTATCTATTTCCACCTGGAACTCTCTGTCCGATGAAACAAGAAGCGCTCCTGATCTCCGATCTCCGATCTCCAAGAGGA
>OZ037995.1:28198903-28274247 GCA_964035705.1 Porites rus
GTATTTGCAGCTTATTTCTGGGAAAATACAATTTTGCTTTTGTCCCGGGTTGGGCATATCCACCCTATTTTTAAGGCCCACCGTAGGGTCGGCCCCATTGTGAGGCATTTTCAGCTTTTCCAAAACGAAACGACAAATGCCCAGGGAGGGAATTGACTGATCGATGATGTTTTGTTCCTAGTGGCGTTGTTAAATTCGATACTCGTCACGTTTCCTCAAAGCGAGACTCCGTCACTGTCCGTAAATAGGGAGTTTAAGCAAATCGCTACGGCGACCTCTACTACGGCGGCCGGAAGTAAAAAAGCCCCGAAGTGACGCAGTGCGCATGCTTGAAAATGACCTTTCGCCGTAGCGCCAAATCCTACGACGTGAAGAGCTGTCTTCTGGCGTAGTCGCCACTACGTGAGTATAAAAGTCGACTCTTCTCCTATTTTTTACGATCACTGCTTTTAAAAGCTATCATAGATTGTTTTTCACTTTATGAAGAAAGTATTCGAGGCTTCTGGTTTTCCAGTGAATACATTTTCCTTGCGTTTTCTCAGTTTCAGATTTCGATCCTCAAGCGAGTATGCCATGAGTTCTGCCGCGCCATGGCCGCAGAAAATCCGCCAGTACAAACAAAGGCTAGACGAAAACCGTAAGCACGACTGTTAGCAATAAAGCTAAATGTCACTGAAGGTTGTTTAAACAAGAATAGAATAGAATCTAAAACGCTGAATTTGTTGATTTGTTGTTAAATGCGGTACACAAAAAGAAACATCACCAGCAGCTTACTCCGATCTTCATCTGTAGTTTTCTGTTTTGTGTACGAATCGCCCTCTGATGATGTTTACTATCAATATTCTTCTTGGCAAACGAAATTTTTAAATTGGCCTTTTTCTTATTTGAGCACCATTGAATTCTGTTGTTGATAAATCATAGCGAAAGCAAGTGAGCAAGAACCGAGCTTGGAGTTTGGCGAGCTACGAGACGTACTCTCCCCAGGACACCGCATCCACGACCGCCGTAGTAGAGGTCGCCGTAGCGATTTGCTTAAACTCCCTAATGATAAAATTAGGCAGTAGACTTCACTCGTACAAACAGACGGAATATTTTATTTCGGCATTTCACTGAATCAGAGCCAAACTAATAACAATGCCAATACCTTGCTAGCAGAGTTTCCTTTTCCTTTGTATTTCTACTTACTGACTTTACTGTTATAGTTAACAAATAGATTCCATGTTGCCGTGCGTCTGTTCAGTAATAGATTACAGATGACGTCAAAATGTCGTAAAAACAAAGAAGTGGCACACGAGCCGCAGGCGAGTGTGTCACTGTTGTTTTTACCACATTTTGACGTCCTCTGTGATCTATTACTGCACAGACCCACGGCAACATGGAATCTATTTGTTTTATACAATGATCAGAAAAGAAAAAGACCGATACACATACCTGCCTCGAACCGCTTGACCTTTTGAGGATTTGTGCTACAGTCTCAGACAAAAATAGTTGGGACACTTTAACCAAACGCGGTTTTTTCCCTTCTCGTGCTCCCCTCGTCCCTCTCAAAGTTGTTTATCGCGGTTTGGTCACCAAATCTTGTACACCAACATTGAGGGGACAAGGAGACCCCAAAGTGTCCCAACCATTTTGACTGAGACTGTGTTTTTGAGGAATTTTAGTTATGTGACTCCTCGTTGGCTCTAGCGGCGGGAAATTGCTAGGCAGGTATACGCACGTTTCGGAGCCATTTTTTCGGGAAAAACATTAAAGATTTCAAGGATAGAAAGAGAGAAGACAATTAATAGAGGAAAGAAGTCTTTGTTTCTTTAATTACAACATTCCACGGTATTAAAAACGCTTTCTACGTATTAGGGTTAAAGAGTGAACAACGGATGAGTCAAAACTGCGCGCATTATTTCGCAGGCTGTGTATCTTGCCGCGAATATCTTGTACCGGTGGAGACACGATTGGACGGGTCACCATAACGGGTCACCATACTATCCAGAGCGTTTTCTAAGAGCTCTCTGGTATATATAATGGATTAAGAAAGAAAAGGATAAGGTACTTTCATACTTAATTGAAATAGCCAAGGTTTATATCGCCTTGATACATGTAAGACAAGTTATTAAAACTTTGATCATGGTGACACGATTGTTCGCTGAAAGAAACTTATAAATATCTTAATTGAATTAATGTACGGTGACCCGTGTACACGTCGGGTAGAACGCTTTTTTGGAGGTTTCAAGGATAGGTAGTGTCCTCGTTTTATATGATTCATGTTTTGTACCTCAAGTCCCACATTTATGGCACAGTAGTTTGTTTTAGAGTTATTCAGGAAGGTGTATATTTGGGGTAAAGAATGAGAACCGATGTCACCATTTGGCGCAAGGCCAAATTAACATATGTTGTCAACAACTTATAAAAAGTTGTCGATTTCACAGCAGTAGCCTGGAATATCATTAAGAAACTTTTTGGCGTCGGACCAAACAGTTACACTATTGTTGGACACCCTTTTTACGCGCTTGTAGTCAATAGTATCTTTTTAGAAATTTAGAAAGCGGGATACTGTTCTCGCTGATACGTTTTGGGAATAATCCTGGCTTGTTGCATGTTCCTCCAAACTGAGGAAAAGTTTCCCCCTTTCTCTCGAAATCGCTTCATCGCTCTTTCAGCGGTCTTTCGCCTCTTGCCCTTAAGTTCGAAATGCGTCCCTTTGAGCCTTGTTCCTACACTCTTTCTTGGCAAAGAGGCCTTCTCTATTATGCTCCACACATTTTGTTTTAGAAATGTGGCACATTCGAGCGCCTCTCTGTATATGAAAACCCTGAATCTTACGTAGATAGTATGCACGTGCTATACTGTCACGCTATCAATCGGCCACTAGAAAGCTATTTGTGTACGGTTTAGTGCACACTCAGTTCCTTTTATTTTACAATACTCTACTCTGCCCACGAAATTTCTGCGAACTGGTCATTCTTTGTGTTATGTTGTTATGCCCAAATAACTTAGTTCACTGCTATAGAAACGTTCGCGAAACACAATGGATACCCAACAAACCAAAAGCCCGTCGCTTGTGACCGACCTACAGATTAACCTCTGTATCTGTCAACACGCCTTCAAATTCCTCCCTGACACAGTCTCAGACAAAAATAGTTGGGACACTTTAACCAAACGCGGTTTTTTCCCTTCTCGTGCTCCCCTCGTCCCTCTCAAAGTTGTTTATCGCGGTTTGGTCACCAAATCTTGTACACCAACATTGAGGGGACAAGGAGACCCCAAAGTGTCCCAACCATTTTGACTGAGACTGTGTTTTTGAGGAATTTTAGTTATGTGACTCCTCGTTGGCTCTAGCGGCGGGAAATTGCTAGGCAGGTATACGCACGTTTCGGAGCCATTTTTTCGGGAAAAACATTAAAGATTTCAAGGATAGAAAGAGAGAAGACAATTAATAGAGGAAAGAAGTCTTTGTTTCTTTAATTACAACATTCCACGGTATTAAAAACGCTTTCTACGTATTAGGGTTAAAGAGTGAACAACGGATGAGTCAAAACTGCGCGCATTATTTCGCAGGCTGTGTATCTTGCCGCGAATATCTTGTACCGGTGGAGACACGATTGGACGGGTCACCATAACGGGTCACCATACTATCCAGAGCGTTTTCTAAGAGCTCTCTGGTATATATAATGGATTAAGAAAGAAAAGGATAAGGTACTTTCATACTTAATTGAAATAGCCAAGGTTTATATCGCCTTGATACATGTAAGACAAGTTATTAAAACTTTGATCATGGTGACACGATTGTTCGCTGAAAGAAACTTATAAATATCTTAATTGAATTAATGTACGGTGACCCGTGTACACGTCGGGTAGAACGCTTTTTTGGAGGTTTCAAGGATAGGTAGTGTCCTCGTTTTATATGATTCATGTTTTGTACCTCAAGTCCCACATTTATGGCACAGTAGTTTGTTTTAGAGTTATTCAGGAAGGTGTATATTTGGGGTAAAGAATGAGAACCGATGTCACCATTTGGCGCAAGGCCAAATTAACATATGTTGTCAACAACTTATAAAAAGTTGTCGATTTCACAGCAGTAGCCTGGAATATCATTAAGAAACTTTTTGGCGTCGGACCAAACAGTTACACTATTGTTGGACACCCTTTTTACGCGCTTGTAGTCAATAGTATCTTTTTAGAAATTTAGAAAGCGGGATACTGTTCTCGCTGATACGTTTTGGGAATAATCCTGGCTTGTTGCATGTTCCTCCAAACTGAGGAAAAGTTTCCCCCTTTCTCTCGAAATCGCTTCATCGCTCTTTCAGCGGTCTTTCGCCTCTTGCCCTTAAGTTCGAAATGCGTCCCTTTGAGCCTTGTTCCTACACTCTTTCTTGGCAAAGAGGCCTTCTCTATTATGCTCCACACATTTTGTTTTAGAAATGTGGCACATTCGAGCGCCTCTCTGTATATGAAAACCCTGAATCTTACGTAGATAGTATGCACGTGCTATACTGTCACGCTATCAATCGGCCACTAGAAAGCTATTTGTGTACGGTTTAGTGCACACTCAGTTCCTTTTATTTTACAATACTCTACTCTGCCCACGAAATTTCTGCGAACTGGTCATTCTTTGTGTTATGTTGTTATGCCCAAATAACTTAGTTCACTGCTATAGAAACGTTCGCGAAACACAATGGATACCCAACAAACCAAAAGCCCGTCGCTTGTGACCGACCTACAGATTAACCTCTGTATCTGTCAACACGCCTTCAAATTCCTCCCTGACACAGTCTCAGACAAAAATAGTTGGGACACTTTAACCAAACGCGGTTTTTTCCCTTCTCGTGCTCCCCTCGTCCCTCTCAAAGTTGTTTATCGCGGTTTGGTCACCAAATCTTGTACACCAACATTGAGGGGACAAGGAGACCCCAAAGTGTCCCAACCATTTTGACTGAGACTGTGTTTTTGAGGAATTTTAGTTATGTGACTCCTCGTTGGCTCTAGCGGCGGGAAATTGCTAGGCAGGTATACGCACGTTTCGGAGCCATTTTTTCGGGAAAAACATTAAAGATTTCAAGGATAGAAAGAGAGAAGACAATTAATAGAGGAAAGAAGTCTTTGTTTCTTTAATTACAACATTCCACGGTATTAAAAACGCTTTCTACGTATTAGGGTTAAAGAGTGAACAACGGATGAGTCAAAACTGCGCGCATTATTTCGCAGGCTGTGTATCTTGCCGCGAATATCTTGTACCGGTGGAGACATGATTGGACGGGTCACCATAACGGGTCACCATACTATCCAGGGCGTTTTCTAAGAGCTCTCTGGTATATATAATGGATTAAGAAAGAAAAGGATAAGGTACTTTCATACTTAATTGAAATAGCCAAGGTTTATATCGCCTTGATACATGTAAGACAAGTTATTAAAACTTTGATCATGGTGACACGATTGTTCGCTGAAAGAAACTTATAAATATCTTAATTGAATTAATGTACGGTGACCCGTGTACACGTCGGGTAGAACGCTTTTTTGGAGGTTTCAAGGATAGGTAGTGTCCTCGTTTTATATGATTCATGTTTTGTACCTCAAGTCCCACATTTATGGCACAGTAGTTTGTTTTAGAGTTATTCAGGAAGGTGTATATTTGGGGTAAAGAATGAGAACCGATGTCACCATTTGGCGCAAGGCCAAATTAACATATGTTGTCAACAACTTATAAAAAGTTGTCGATTTCACAGCAGTAGCCTGGAATATCATTAAGAAACTTTTTGGCGTCGGACCAAACAGTTACACTATTGTTGGACACCCTTTTTACGCGCTTGTAGTCAATAGTATCTTTTTAGAAATTTAGAAAGCGGGATACTGTTCTCGCTGATACGTTTTGGGAATAATCCTGGCTTGTTGCATGTTCCTCCAAACTGAGGAAAAGTTTCCCCCTTTCTCTCGAAATCGCTTCATCGCTCTTTCAGCGGTCTTTCGCCTCTTGCCCTTAAGTTCGAAATGCGTCCCTTTGAGCCTTGTTCCTACACTCTTTCTTGGCAAAGAGGCCTTCTCTATTATGCTCCACACATTTTGTTTTAGAAATGTGGCACATTCGAGCGCCTCTCTGTATATGAAAACCCTGAATCTTACGTAGATAGTATGCACGTGCTATACTGTCACGCTATCAATCGGCCACTAGAAAGCTATTTGTGTACGGTTTAGTGCACACTCAGTTCCTTTTATTTTACAATACTCTACTCTGCCCACGAAATTTCTGCGAACTGGTCATTCTTTGTGTTATGTTGTTATGCCCAAATAACTTAGTTCACTGCTATAGAAACGTTCGCGAAACACAATGGATACCCAACAAACCAAAAGCCCGTCGCTTGTGACCGACCTACAGATTAACCTCTGTATCTGTCAACACGCCTTCAAATTCCTCCCTGACACAGTCTCAGACAAAAATAGTTGGGACACTTTAACCAAACGCGGTTTTTTCCCTTCTCGTGCTCCCCTCGTCCCTCTCAAAGTTGTTTATCGCGGTTTGGTCACCAAATCTTGTACACCAACATTGAGGGGACAAGGAGACCCCAAAGTGTCCCAACCATTTTGACTGAGACTGTGTTTTTGAGGAATTTTAGTTATGTGACTCCTCGTTGGCTCTAGCGGCGGGAAATTGCTAGGCAGGTATACGCACGTTTCGGAGCCATTTTTTCGGGAAAAACATTAAAGATTTCAAGGATAGAAAGAGAGAAGACAATTAATAGAGGAAAGAAGTCTTTGTTTCTTTAATTACAACATTCCACGGTATTAAAAACGCTTTCTACGTATTAGGGTTAAAGAGTGAACAACGGATGAGTCAAAACTGCGCGCATTATTTCGCAGGCTGTGTATCTTGCCGCGAATATCTTGTACCGGTGGAGACATGATTGGACGGGTCACCATAACGGGTCACCATACTATCCAGGGCGTTTTCTAAGAGCTCTCTGGTATATATAATGGATTAAGAAAGAAAAGGATAAGGTACTTTCATACTTAATTGAAATAGCCAAGGTTTATATCGCCTTGATACATGTAAGACAAGTTATTAAAACTTTGATCATGGTGACACGATTGTTCGCTGAAAGAAACTTATAAATATCTTAATTGAATTAATGTACGGTGACCCGTGTACACGTCGGGTAGAACGCTTTTTTGGAGGTTTCAAGGATAGGTAGTGTCCTCGTTTTATATGATTCATGTTTTGTACCTCAAGTCCCACATTTATGGCACAGTAGTTTGTTTTAGAGTTATTCAGGAAGGTGTATATTTGGGGTAAAGAATGAGAACCGATGTCACCATTTGGCGCAAGGCCAAATTAACATATGTTGTCAACAACTTATAAAAAGTTGTCGATTTCACAGCAGTAGCCTGGAATATCATTAAGAAACTTTTTGGCGTCGGACCAAACAGTTACACTATTGTTGGACACCCTTTTTACGCGCTTGTAGTCAATAGTATCTTTTTAGAAATTTAGAAAGCGGGATACTGTTCTCGCTGATACGTTTTGGGAATAATCCTGGCTTGTTGCATGTTCCTCCAAACTGAGGAAAAGTTTCCCCCTTTCTCTCGAAATCGCTTCATCGCTCTTTCAGCGGTCTTTCGCCTCTTGCCCTTAAGTTCGAAATGCGTCCCTTTGAGCCTTGTTCCTACACTCTTTCTTGGCAAAGAGGCCTTCTCTATTATGCTCCACACATTTTGTTTTAGAAATGTGGCACATTCGAGCGCCTCTCTGTATATGAAAACCCTGAATCTTACGTAGATAGTATGCACGTGCTATACTGTCACGCTATCAATCGGCCACTAGAAAGCTATTTGTGTACGGTTTAGTGCACACTCAGTTCCTTTTATTTTACAATACTCTACTCTGCCCACGAAATTTCTGCGAACTGGTCATTCTTTGTGTTATGTTGTTATGCCCAAATAACTTAGTTCACTGCTATAGAAACGTTCGCGAAACACAATGGATACCCAACAAACCAAAAGCCCGTCGCTTGTGACCGACCTACAGATTAACCTCTGTATCTGTCAACACGCCTTCAAATTCCTCCCTGACACAGTCTCAGACAAAAATAGTTGGGACACTTTAACCAAACGCGGTTTTTTCCCTTCTCGTGCTCCCCTCGTCCCTCTCAAAGTTGTTTATCGCGGTTTGGTCACCAAATCTTGTACACCAACATTGAGGGGACAAGGAGACCCCAAAGTGTCCCAACCATTTTGACTGAGACTGTGTTTTTGAGGAATTTTAGTTATGTGACTCCTCGTTGGCTCTAGCGGCGGGAAATTGCTAGGCAGGTATACGCACGTTTCGGAGCCATTTTTTCGGGAAAAACATTAAAGATTTCAAGGATAGAAAGAGAGAAGACAATTAATAGAGGAAAGAAGTCTTTGTTTCTTTAATTACAACATTCCACGGTATTAAAAACGCTTTCTACGTATTAGGGTTAAAGAGTGAACAACGGATGAGTCAAAACTGCGCGCATTATTTCGCAGGCTGTGTATCTTGCCGCGAATATCTTGTACCGGTGGAGACACGATTGGACGGGTCACCATAACGGGTCACCATACTATCCAGGGCGTTTTCTAAGAGCTCTCTGGTATATATAATGGATTAAGAAAGAAAAGGATAAGGTACTTTCATACTTAATTGAAATAGCCAAGGTTTATATCGCCTTGATACATGTAAGACAAGTTATTAAAACTTTGATCATGGTGACACGATTGTTCGCTGAAAGAAACTTATAAATATCTTAATTGAATTAATGTACGGTGACCCGTGTACACGTCGGGTAGAACGCTTTTTTGGAGGTTTCAAGGATAGGTAGTGTCCTCGTTTTATATGATTCATGTTTTGTACCTCAAGTCCCACATTTATGGCACAGTAGTTTGTTTTAGAGTTATTCAGGAAGGTGTATATTTGGGGTAAAGAATGAGAACCGATGTCACCATTTGGCGCAAGGCCAAATTAACATATGTTGTCAACAACTTATAAAAAGTTGTCGATTTCACAGCAGTAGCCTGGAATATCATTAAGAAACTTTTTGGCGTCGGACCAAACAGTTACACTATTGTTGGACACCCTTTTTACGCGCTTGTAGTCAATAGTATCTTTTTAGAAATTTAGAAAGCGGGATACTGTTCTCGCTGATACGTTTTGGGAATAATCCTGGCTTGTTGCATGTTCCTCCAAACTGAGGAAAAGTTTCCCCCTTTCTCTCGAAATCGCTTCATCGCTCTTTCAGCGGTCTTTCGCCTCTTGCCCTTAAGTTCGAAATGCGTCCCTTTGAGCCTTGTTCCTACACTCTTTCTTGGCAAAGAGGCCTTCTCTATTATGCTCCACACATTTTGTTTTAGAAATGTGGCACATTCGAGCGCCTCTCTGTATATGAAAACCCTGAATCTTACGTAGATAGTATGCACGTGCTATACTGTCACGCTATCAATCGGCCACTAGAAAGCTATTTGTGTACGGTTTAGTGCACACTCAGTTCCTTTTATTTTACAATACTCTACTCTGCCCACGAAATTTCTGCGAACTGGTCATTCTTTGTGTTATGTTGTTATGCCCAAATAACTTAGTTCACTGCTATAGAAACGTTCGCGAAACACAATGGATACCCAACAAACCAAAAGCCCGTCGCTTGTGACCGACCTACAGATTAACCTCTGTATCTGTCAACACGCCTTCAAATTCCTCCCTGACACAGTCTCAGACAAAAATAGTTGGGACACTTTAACCAAACGCGGTTTTTTCCCTTCTCGTGCTCCCCTCGTCCCTCTCAAAGTTGTTTATCGCGGTTTGGTCACCAAATCTTGTACACCAACATTGAGGGGACAAGGAGACCCCAAAGTGTCCCAACCATTTTGACTGAGACTGTGTTTTTGAGGAATTTTAGTTATGTGACTCCTCGTTGGCTCTAGCGGCGGGAAATTGCTAGGCAGGTATACGCACGTTTCGGAGCCATTTTTTCGGGAAAAACATTAAAGATTTCAAGGATAGAAAGAGAGAAGACAATTAATAGAGGAAAGAAGTCTTTGTTTCTTTAATTACAACATTCCACGGTATTAAAAACGCTTTCTACGTATTAGGGTTAAAGAGTGAACAACGGATGAGTCAAAACTGCGCGCATTATTTCGCAGGCTGTGTATCTTGCCGCGAATATCTTGTACCGGTGGAGACACGATTGGACGGGTCACCATAACGGGTCACCATACTATCCAGGGCGTTTTCTAAGAGCTCTCTGGTATATATAATGGATTAAGAAAGAAAAGGATAAGGTACTTTCATACTTAATTGAAATAGCCAAGGTTTATATCGCCTTGATACATGTAAGACAAGTTATTAAAACTTTGATCATGGTGACACGATTGTTCGCTGAAAGAAACTTATAAATATCTTAATTGAATTAATGTACGGTGACCCGTGTACACGTCGGGTAGAACGCTTTTTTGGAGGTTTCAAGGATAGGTAGTGTCCTCGTTTTATATGATTCATGTTTTGTACCTCAAGTCCCACATTTATGGCACAGTAGTTTGTTTTAGAGTTATTCAGGAAGGTGTATATTTGGGGTAAAGAATGAGAACCGATGTCACCATTTGGCGCAAGGCCAAATTAACATATGTTGTCAACAACTTATAAAAAGTTGTCGATTTCACAGCAGTAGCCTGGAATATCATTAAGAAACTTTTTGGCGTCGGACCAAACAGTTACACTATTGTTGGACACCCTTTTTACGCGCTTGTAGTCAATAGTATCTTTTTAGAAATTTAGAAAGCGGGATACTGTTCTCGCTGATACGTTTTGGGAATAATCCTGGCTTGTTGCATGTTCCTCCAAACTGAGGAAAAGTTTCCCCCTTTCTCTCGAAATCGCTTCATCGCTCTTTCAGCGGTCTTTCGCCTCTTGCCCTTAAGTTCGAAATGCGTCCCTTTGAGCCTTGTTCCTACACTCTTTCTTGGCAAAGAGGCCTTCTCTATTATGCTCCACACATTTTGTTTTAGAAATGTGGCACATTCGAGCGCCTCTCTGTATATGAAAACCCTGAATCTTACGTAGATAGTATGCACGTGCTATACTGTCACGCTATCAATCGGCCACTAGAAAGCTATTTGTGTACGGTTTAGTGCACACTCAGTTCCTTTTATTTTACAATACTCTACTCTGCCCACGAAATTTCTGCGAACTGGTCATTCTTTGTGTTATGTTGTTATGCCCAAATAACTTAGTTCACTGCTATAGAAACGTTCGCGAAACACAATGGATACCCAACAAACCAAAAGCCCGTCGCTTGTGACCGACCTACAGATTAACCTCTGTATCTGTCAACACGCCTTCAAATTCCTCCCTGACACAGTCTCAGACAAAAATAGTTGGGACACTTTAACCAAACGCGGTTTTTTCCCTTCTCGTGCTCCCCTCGTCCCTCTCAAAGTTGTTTATCGCGGTTTGGTCACCAAATCTTGTACACCAACATTGAGGGGACAAGGAGACCCCAAAGTGTCCCAACCATTTTGACTGAGACTGTAGTTTAGGCATTTTTTAAGTCCCAAACCCAACTTTTCATCTTAGCTTCTTCTTTATCTTACTTGTGTACAGTTTCTTCGAAAAGTTTTTCACCGTCTTTTCTTGCTCAAAGAAGAATAATAGCGAAAACATTTTGCAAAACAGCGAGTCTCTCGTAGCGAAGACACACGATGGCAACTGTTGTGAACATTTCTTGTAGTTTAGGCATTGTCAAGTAGTCAATAGCTTTTTTGGTCTCCGTTTCTCCATTTTTCTTCTTTGTAAAAAGCTCCTGCTAAACTTTTTCCAAAGCTTTCACTTGCCTCAATCCGCAAAAATCTCACGAACATTTTCAAAACCGCGTGCCATGTTGAAACATAGGCACGTTAAACGTGCATGAGCTATTTTGAATGCTTCAGTGTAACTTTAATGCTTCGGTGTAACCTTACCAAGAGTGATCAATCTACCTCTTTCATCCTAAATGTAGATTAGGTTTTTGTGCGAAATTGTGTATTGCGGTACAAAATGAAAACGCGAAACGCTCAGCTGAGTCGATCCTCAAGCTATATATTCACTTTCCTCTGTCTTTCCCTGTTACATCTGGTGCAAGTTAAACAAATCGTTAAAGTGAAATAAATTTCTACTCACCAAACGTTGATTAGAAGGAAAACTCTAAGGTTTCCTCGGAGTTTCTTAAGCCAAAATGTGACTCATCGAATACTGAATAGTTACGAAATACCAGGATTTTTATAACTGTGGTAGATGGTTGCATCATCATAATTCACGAGGTTTTCACGTGCGATTCTACTCAGTGAAACAGTCTTTAACTCCGACAACTTATTTCTTCATGTTTTAAAAGCTATTGCTTCTCAAAAGACAAGAGCCTTTTTTAAGGCAGTGGTTACTAAATGAAACAGGTCTTCATACGTCCAAGTTACTATTTATCATTGTGAAAAGCCAATCTGCATGAGATGTACAGTCACACAGCTGACTCGTAAAAGTGTTGGACTTTGCCCCCTTTCGTCGTTCGTACGTGAGGGAATTCGAGGTATCACACAGTAAACTAGCTGAGTAAACAGAATTATAAAAATAACTCACGCACACAATTTGCACGTGAAGGTGTTGGTCTTTGGCCCTTTTACAATTCGTACGTTAAAAAAAGGCAAATTCTTCACTACAAAATTTTCTCAAACGATTTTAAGAAATCACCTCGGCTTCATTATAACATCTGCAATTAAATTATGTTTCATGCAACGTCAAGGTTGATAACCTAACATTTATTAACAAAATTTTGTGAAACGGTCTTTAACTCCGACAACTTATTTCGTCATGTTTAAAAGCTATTGCTTCCTAAAAGACAAGAGCCTTTTTTAAGGCATTGGTTACTAAATGAAACAGGTCTTCATACGTCCAAGTTACTATTATTATTGTGAAAAGCCAATCTGCATGTGATGTACAGTCACACAGCTGGCACGTGAAAGTGTCGGACTTTGCCCCCTTTCGTCGTTCGTACGTGAGGGAATTCGAGTTATCATACAGTAATCTAGTAAACAGAATTATAAAAATAACTCATGCACACAATTTGCATGTGAAGATGTTACAAAATTTTCTTAACCGATTTTAAGAAATCACCTCGGCTTTACTACAACATCTGCAATTAAATTATGTTTCATGCAAGGTCAAGGTTGATAGCCTAACATTTATTAACTTCCAAGAAAATTATCAAACTGCCGAAATATATTTCTACTTATATCATGATTATTGTGTCAACTAGCTTCCTCCAATTTTATTCCCTAACACCACTGTTTCTACTTAAGTTACGCATCTCTACTAAATAGAAAGAAAAAGGTCGGTTGAACTTTGTAAGCGAGAGAATAATATTTTTAAAGCTTGTTTACAGGATTAACAATACTCGATACAGCTTTCAAAAAAATAAGCTGCCTTTTAAACTTCTAAAACCACATTTTATAGGGCGCATACTTTCGAATAAAAGTCTATATCTAAATATCAATTATTGCTTAATTGGAAGAGATTTGAAAATATATAATCTTTTATACTCTACCCAGTTGTAGCAGGTGAAACAGAACTCACACTGACGTGCGTTGTACCGATAGCCGAATTAGGTCAGAAATGCCTCGAAGCAGCATCCACACTTAAATATGAACCCTTAAACAGTTGCATCACTGTTCACAGCGTTTGAATCATGAAGATATTTTATGTAATGCTTCCAAACACCGGTACCCGTAATAAAAGACGAAAAAATTGTGAAGGATCAAGATGGCGGTCTCAAAGTGCCCTTGTTCGACCTTTACCAACGCCATGTTTAAATAGATGCCAAGATCTCATTGGTTCCTAAGCATCAACTCATAGTACCTTCAACCTAATTGGCTCTTGCAACAAACATCCCAGCATACAAAGCCACAAAGATACAAAGCCACAAAGATACATACGCTCACACCACTGACATATGAGCTATTTTTTCAAAATAGCTCAACAAAACAAAGAAAACAAGTTTCCCGTGACGTCATCCATGTATCTGTACTCTAATAGATCATGGGTAACGACCAATCACAGCGCGCGTAGCATTCACATCATTGTATAAAGATAATTAATATAAGCGACATATAAGTACAGTAATTCCTTAAAGTAGTGGAATTTGGTCAGCCTAGCAGGAGGGTCTGAATGGGGTTAACTGACTAGCGACAAACGGCGAAAAATATAACTGACTACCAACAAAATTAACGATATAAAAATTACCGACTACCGACTGGAAAAAAAAAAGCCGACAACCGACATTGTAGGGATATTTGTATTCAGAGTTAAATGGTACCTTTAATTTGATATTACTGAAGCTTTAACAAACCAGACTTAAAAAGAGGTTCAAAAGCGCTTCGCACAGATTCTAAAAATAGTCTACGTCTGATGAGATCTGATAAGACCCCCAGAATGACTCAGACAAACTTTGCTTCTCGCTCCTGAAAGGCTTTGTATGCGCGTTTACCGAATGTTGAGTCAAACCATTGTTTTTTTCGCGTATTTTTATCGGGATATGGTAAACAACAAGCGTTGCAGCTGGGAAGAATGTGAGAGGGACTCAAGGATCCCTGAAAAAGTGGTCTGAGTCACTAAATAAATGCGAGAAATCCGGAAAGTAAGCGAAGTAAGCGGTGTTTTGTGGCAGTGATCAGACAGCCGGGAAATGTTCTGAAAGAGATAGTAGATACATGACAGTCTTAAATTTATTCCATTTTCACGAATTCTCCGATTTAATTCTTCTAAAAACATAAAATGCTTCTTTAGAAATCTAAAGCGATTTCAAACATTACCCTTGGTTTGAGGTAGACTCAATCGTCGATATGAATCTTCATTGTTTTCAACTACCAGAAATGGCCAATGTTGGTGTGAGTCTCGTCTCAGTGGGGGGTGGGGTCACGTTTTTGTGACGTCATATTTTTCAGCGCTAATGCAATCAAAAGATTAATTAACAATGAATGAAGAAGTTTTGTATTTGAAAAGAGTTTAAATTGTAGGAATGAAATATCGAATATCGTAATATTTAAAAGAATTAAGGCGCAGGTCCTGGCTAACAAACCAGCCCATTTTTGAACCTTTTTTTTTTTCTTTTCTAAAAATGTCTACAAAAATCTATTGAAAGCTGGACCTTTACTAAAATGTAAACAACACATCTTTCTGGGCTGGTATATTATCGGAACGTTCGAGAAACGGGCCCCTAGGATCGAAAATCTCAGAAAATAAATTTGAAATTGTACACATTTACAGGAAAAAAAAAATCAGCTCTTAAAAATTCTCGGTTAATTACCAAGTTTCTTTAAAACTTCGCTTTAGCCACATTTTTCACTGCAAGAACCGTAGAAAGTAATCGACTTCACGCACGTTACAGGAAGTAATATAACTAGATCGACCAATACATTTGTAAATAGTCCCTTTCAAAAGTACAGAGTGCATGAGGCAAAAAGAAAATGACTGCTTATCATACAAAAGGAACGATTGACTGAAAGGAAAGATAAACGTCGAAACCTTTGAGTTACCGTTTAATATCAACGAAGCGATTCTTACGAATAGAAATCGCTGAGCAACAAACGCAGACTGCAGCCTGGCAGGTAAACATTGTTATGAAATGCTTTAACAGATGCCCTATACCTAAACTAGACTTTTAGAAGACTTGAAGTTTTAGGGATGGGGAATCTGTTAAAGTATTTCATAATAATGCATGTTGACCTCGTTTATCTGCTAGTCTGCAGTCTGCCTTTGTCGAAAACCGCATAGAAATGCATTGTATTTGCCAAAAATAGACTTCGTCTTAAAATTTTTATTTGTCAACTTTCCAATATTTTGCTCATATTTCTCGTTCTTTGATCCAATGCAGGGTAATTTGCGACCCTTTCCCACAATATAGCAACTGATTTGGCAGAAATCGTCACTCAAAACGGTAGGTTTCTCGGAATACATTACGATCAGCGCGTGCAGTCAGGCTTAGTGAAGCGACAGAGTTGAACGCAATTCAACTAAACGAGCCGTCGGTCACTTTATATAAATTATAAATATTACCTGTGACATACCTTTTTTGAATTAACTTCGTTTTCGCTGATTCACCGAGATATAACACTAAATCGACTCCACGTCCTCAGTACACTCCAAGTCGGCAGCTTTCCGGGAAATTCAATGTAATCAGAGTAAATGTCACTTTAGCAGTTTTTTTTTCTCGGAATCTATGTGGTTCATTGCACCTGCATACCTTCTTCCCAGGCCTTCTCGGTCAAAGTATCCGAAACGACACGCTACGGCACTTTCTTCTATCAAATGTGCATGGACGGGTTGGATTTTCAGTTGAATAATATATGTTTAAATCTGGAGGAGGAATCCCTTTCAACGTTAATCTTCTATGATCCCTTCACGTTTCTCGGAAGTTGTTTTGGTGCTTTCCCGGAAACACTACTGTTACTAGGCAATACTTCAGAAATATGCTGGTAAAGATCTTTAGAACTTTACTTAAGGGTGGTTTCAGGTAAACAAACAAAAAATTAATCTTTTCTGTGTTTGCATTTAAGGGATAAAACAGTGTTTCCTTATCAACGCTTAGCATCTAAGACTTTTGCTTGTTGGCAAAAAATAAGCGATTTGGGGGCGAGCCTTCTTGCGAGCCGTCATATTTTTTACGGATGTCCTCATCACGGCTATATTCCCCTGACGTCACGAAACAAACTTTAAGTTAATGCATGTGTTAATGTGTGAAGTCCAACACAACTATAGTGAACACAGAAATAACTTGCCCATTTAAATGATGAACAAGTCATGTATGTAGCTCTGTTTTCTTAAGCCATTGTTATTGAATCTGATGAATTCCGGGAAAGTAACGATAGCAGAAATGGCTTGTTTGGGCACATTTCACGGAAATCGATCAGGTTGATTGCACCTAATGGCGTTTAACCAAGACTTGCCTGCTGTGAGAGACATACAGCTATGGGCTTCTGTATACAGCTACTTATTATCAACTTGGAGCCATGAAACAAATTTCCTCTGTCATAAAATTGCTCTCGTTAACGTTTGTTACATTATTCTATTGTTTGGCACTAACAACCGCTAAATTGAGACCAAATGTTAAAGGATTTACAGCTACCCACATGACCTTGCGGTCCTGTCGCTCAAATCCGGCATCGTTAATTAAAATAGCTGTATGCCCTGTTCATATTTTTCCAGTGAAAGTTGTTTAACAAATTATGGAAAAATGTTTGACCGTTCTTTCAACCTTTTGTCTATCTTTATCAGAGCTTGGGTGAAATCTGATTGGTGCTCGCACATTTGCGACCCTTTCCCACAATATAGCAACTGATTTGGCAGAAATCGTCACTCAAAACGGTAGGTTTCTCGGAATACATTACGATCAGCGCATACAGTCAGGCTCAGCGAAGCGACAGAATTGAACGCAATTCAACTAAACGAGCCGTCGGTCGCTTTATATAAATTATAAATAATACCTCTGACATACCTTTTTTGAATTAACTTCGTTTTCGCTGATTCACCGAGATGTAACACTAAATCGACTCCACGTCCTCAGTACACTGCAAGTCGGCAGCTTTCCGGGAAATTCAATGTAATCAGAGTAAATGTCACTTTAGCAGTTTTTCTCGGAATCTATGTGGTTCATTGCACCTGCATGGCTTCTTCCCAGGCCTTCTCGGTCAAAGTATCCGAAACGACACGCTACGACTCTTTCTCCTATCAATTGTGCATGGATGGGTTGGATTTTCAGTTGAATTATATATGTTTAAATCTGAAGGAGGAATCCCTTTCAACGTTAGTCTTCTATGATCCCTTCACGTTTCTTGGAAATTGTTTTGGTGCTTTCCCGGAAGCACTACTGTTACTAGGCAATATTTCAGAAATATGCTGGCAAAGAACTTTAGAACTTTACTTAAGGGTGGTTTCAGGTAAATAAACAAAACTTTAATCTTTTCTGTGTTTGCATTTAAGGGATAAAACAGTGTTTCCTTATCAACTCTTAGCATCTAAGACTTTTGCTTGTTTGTCAAAAAATAAGCGATTTGGGGGCGAGCCTTCTTGCGAGCCGTCATATTTTTGACGGATGTCCTCATCACGGCTATTTTACCCTGACGTCACGAAACAAACTTTAAGTTAATGCATGTGTTAATGTGTGAAGTCCAACACAACTATAATGAACAGAGAAATAACTTGCCCATGTAAATGATGAACAAGTCATGTATGTAACTCTATTTTCTTAAGCCGTTGTTATTGAATCTGATGAATTCCGGGAAAGTAACGATAGCAGAAATGGCTTGTTTGGGCACATTTCACGGAAATCGATCAGGTTGATTGCACCTAATGGCGTTTAACCAAGACTTGCCTACTATGAGAGACATACAGCTATGGGCTTCTGTATACAGCTACTTATTATCAACTTGGAGTCATGAAACAAATTTCCTCTGTCATAAAATTGCTCTCGTGAACGTTTGTTACATTATTCTATTGTTTGGCACTAACAACCGCTAAATTGAGACCAAATGTTAAAGGATTTACAGCTACCCACATGACCTTGCGGTCCTGTCGCTCAAATCCGGTATCGTTAATTAAAATAGCTGTATGCCCTGTTCATATTTTTTCAGTGAAAGTTGTTTAACAAATTATGGAAAAATGTTTGACTGTTCTTTCAACCTTTTGTCTATCTTTATCAGAGCTTGGGTGAAATCTGATTGGTGCTCGCACAATTGCGACCCTTCCCCACAAAAAAGCAACTGATTTGGCAGAAATCGTCACTCAAAACGGTAGGTTTCTCGGAATACATTACGATCAGCGCATACAGTCAGGCTCAGCGAAGCGACAGAATTGAACGCAATTCAACTAAACGAGCCGTCGGTCACTTTATATAAATTATTATTAATACCTCTGACATACCTTTTTTGAATTAACTTCGTTTTCGCTGATTCACTGATTCAAGCTTATGCCTTGTTCGTGGCCATAGCGTTCCTGCCTTTGAATCATTACAGCATGAAACGTAATGTATGGCTTTCCTCTCATTCACGGCATCGCTTTATGACATAATGGGGATCCACTTTCCAAGAAAAGGATCTTTTTTGCAGTTACACATGCGCGCCGCTCTCGAGGATTTGGGCATCTCTATATCCATCCCAGATATCCTCGCGAACGTGGCGTGGTGAGAGACTTTTCGTGAAGTCGTGAAACTCCACCACAGATATCGACGCCATAACTTAGCAAAAAGCGTTCCGTCGCGCTTGTATGCCGTTAAGTCACCCGGGAGCACCTAGAAACTTTGCGATAAGGGGAGGATAGAAGCAATCGAAATTTGAGAAAAGAAAAGCCAGATCGGTTAAAAAGGTTCTCTGTACTACTCTAGTGTATTTCTATGTTTAGCCAGTTCCATTTCTTCACGAAATGGGCGAGATTTACCTCAGGGCCTAGTTGTTCAAAGCTGAGTTAAGATAACCCAGGCTTAGTGCGAGATTTGAATTCAGATTTGAAAGCTTAGAAAGCATTTCAGGTGTAATTCGTTTTGTCTACAAGTTGATGATTGAAAGCTCTAAAAATAACGGAGAAAATTATCCGAGATAATGCTTTTGAACACAAGAAAAAGAAACCCGGGTTAAGCACTAATCGGCCTTCGAAAAACTAGGCCCTGGTCAATACTGAATTATGTGAGAAAGGGGCCATTTTCTCTCATAAAAGATGTATAAAAGGGTTGCTGATTTTCAGTCATGTGTTACGTATTTAAATGTTTTATTTCTTCCTTAACTACTTTAAAACTGCTATTTTCAGCATATAGATAAGTTGACTTGCCTACAATTGATATTCAAGACAAACAATGAATTTGGTAGAAATTCTTCAACATACTTCCCAGGCTCAAGGAGGTTCAAGAAAATCATCTATAAATTAATGGTTCATTTAAAACAGCAAATTTTCAAAATTTCAACCCCTTTTAATGCGATCTTAGATCTTAGTTTCCCATTGCAATCTCTAAGAATTTTCCCGAAAGAGTTCCTTAGAACATAACAGTTAATAACAGTTCATCCTCGCTCTTCCGTATTCATGGTCTTAAGCAAACAGAATCCACTTCGTTAAGCTTGTCCCTTAAAGGCTGCTAGTTATTGGCCTCGTTCATTTTTGTTTTACGTTTTTGAAGACTTTATGACTTCATCTCGAAACAATCTGGTAATATTCACTTATCTTGACCTCATTTTCGCTCAATAACGCATGTATATACGGGAGACATTTAAAAAAAAAACTTGCCTCAAACAAGTTGCTTTAAAACTTGCTTCTCCGTTGCTAAAAAAGATGCATCTCCACTCGTTTTAGCCACAAATGAGATTGCTCAATGTTTGATGTATGGTCTCAGGACAACTCAACCCTTGCACTACCAACACATGGGCACCTCACATTTCTCATTTTGGGCCTAAGCTTTAAACCCATTCACGTTATTTTGGGATATTAAAAGGCAAAAAGAAACCATCATTACTTAATGGCTGCACATTTCAGTATAAGTTATAATTTGGATTCCCTCACCTTAAAATCAACTTTTGCAAAATGTTATTTGCGAGGAAATGTAAAAATGACGAAATGGTACCTTTAAAATAAAACACAATACAAGGACGAGAAAATGAAGGAAAAAACAACGATTTATTTGTAAAAAGCTAGGAGAATAATTATATTTAAATGTATATTTGAGAAATCTAACTTATTTTTTAAAAGTCTCCAGATTGCAACGAAACTCATTGTGTTAAACGCGAGAAAATATACTAGGAGTGTATAATATAATGGAGTACGTTAATTCCCTATCAAGAAGTGCTTAACACCAACAAGTTGATCATTATTTCTACAACTACTAGAAAGCAAACCAACAGAAATAGGATACACTTAGTAGATTGTAAATATATCATATATAATTTCATGGCTCTTCTGAATTTTTCTAATTAGTTTGCATTTCACTTCGTTTTGTCTGGCGTAGTCTAGTGACGTCTCAGGCACCAGAGTCCACTCGTAGAGCGTTTCGATAAACACACATCCTTGTCTACACTAAATTCATTTTTATTGTTTTCTGAAGCTCGAAAATGCGACAAGGTTTAAAGGTTACACTGAAAATAAACGTTAGCACGAAAGGTTTTCTTCGAGATGCCAGTTTTGGAAAAGAACCCAAGCCAATCGGGCTTGAAATAAACACTTTAATTTCCGGAATTACCTAGAAACCTTTATTCCATCACTTGTGAAAATAATTTCTGATTAAATATATTGACGATTTCGAGTTTAGCCACGCACAAAACTGGCAATATGTACGCTGCCAAGGCAGGAAACAGCGGATGCTAATTTCCGCATTACGGAAGCCAGGCCAAACTTAACGATAACAACGCCAAACTCTCATGTACAGAGTTTCCCATCACTTGTATTTCTACTAAAAAATTTTCCTTTTTATTTTTTACAGTGCACTGCGACCAAGTATAGCCAAAAATTGAAAGAATAACACACACCCGCAACATTTGCATCTATCCGAATCCACTTCAATCTAAAATTTGTTAACAAAAGTCTCTTTCTCTCAATTGCTACATCCTAAATTGCAAGCAAAAAACAGTAACAGACGACACGTGTACATGTTGTGACATCTTTCTCGGAATAGATCGAGGATGTGTTTGAGCTTTTCAGTAGATCTATTGTACTTGACCATAGTTTATCCCTCGGCCGTATAATCGAGGGGAAAAGAAATCGACTGCTTTAAGAACATGTATATGATCAGCGATACATTTCACTCATCATATTCGCCGTAAACTTAACTTGCTATTTCGGGGGGTCTATTCTAACTTCTCTAAATTTCAGATCTTAATTTAGAACTTTTCTAATATTCTTCTCGTTTTTCTAGTCAATGCATTCAATACATAATACTTTGTCGTGTTCGCTTCGGAGACATTCTGCTAAATAGCAGTCGTCCCGCGAACAGGTTTCTCGGAAAACGGTACTCCAGGCAGCAGGTGAGTATTAATCAGTTACCGGAGGCCCTGCAACACTTGGATTCCACCAACCATGACTATATTCAGCCTATTTTTAGCTGTAGTAAAAGTGTGACATACCTTTTTTGATAAACTCCTTTTTCGCTGGTTCACGAAGAAATATAAGTAAATCATTCCCTGTCCACAATCTATTGCAAGTGGATCTTTCCCAGAATATTCACTTGGTTAATGATAGATGTCACGTGCGTAGATTTCTCGGAATGAATCTAGTTCATTGCACCTAACCTGTACTGCGTCTTCATTGGCCTTCTAGGTCAATATATTTTCGCTGACGAAACGCAAAATCGGAATGGAGTCGATATCTTTATTAGCGACAACTCGAAAGGGGCGAGATTAATATAATTCAAATGAACAATCCTCGCAGTTGTGAACGCAATTTATGCAATTGCGTAAGAACCCGAAAAAAGAAAAAGACTCTCAGGACTTCAACGGGATTTGAACCCGTGACGTCGCGATATCGGTGCCACGCTCTAACTAAGCTATAAAGCCACTGATGTTGGGAGCCGGTCAGTTATGTGTATTATATGTTCCCACGAAAGGTTTTTTTTATTTTAACCGTAAGGACTGTCACCAAATTAAATGTAACATTAAAATAATCACACAAAGCATTAAAAGAAGGTCCTTAAACAGCACAGCAAATACAAAAGGAGGCACTGATGGGCAAACTTGAAGAAATTTAAAAAAAACAGATTGAAGTTGTCGGTTTTGAACTTGTTAGCCTAACAGTTTTTCAAAGGTCATTTTTGCTGATTGGGATATTTTTGATACAATGCTTGCCTTCTTTAGTCTATTTGTTGGACAAGGGGGTGAGGCATATTCAACACATGCCCTTACTATTGAATTGTAGGCCTTTTCTCTTAACATATTTGCTACAACTAGATCAATTTGCACGTAATAGGCCTAGGATCTTTGAGGCTTTAGATTTGACCTCTCTAACTTGTGTATCTCAGTGCAAATCATTTTGCTGTGTCAAGGCTGTAAACCTGGTTTCAATGCTTTGAATTCAACCAACTAAGCCAACATTCAGCTTACTGACAGCTTAACTAAGAAGTCCTGTTCTCGCTGGTTCACTAAGAAAAAAACTTTAAACTGCTCCATGTCCACAGCCTATTGCAAGTGGATCTTTCCGAGAACATTCACTTTGATAAGAGTCGATGTCACATAAGCAGATTTCTCGGAATCGATCTGGCTCATTTCACCTGCACTGCGTCTTCCCAGGCTTTTTTTGGCCAGTGTATTTTCCGCTGACGCATCCGAAAAAAACGTCCGCTGGGAATCGAATACGAACCGCAAAGTCCGAGTGGTTAGTCGATATCTTTATGAGCGACAAATCGAAAGGAGCGACTTTAGTATAATTACCTTAAGTGGCTTGTCACTCACATTTTTGTAAAAAAATGGTCTAACCCTATATTTACTGTTGCAGTTCCTCTAAACTCGTGTCAGTGATAGAAACTTGATTTTCTGCACGGTTGTTGCCTAATCAATGTGCATTACAGAAACTGTATATATTTTCTGCATAAAGTCTTTTTTAAGGAAATTATTTCATCGTTGTCAACGAAATGTAGTGTAGTTAAAAGACACTATTTTGTCATGGTAATTGAATTAAAAACTCTTCAGCGTTAGAACGTATTTTTTAATACACCAAATTGCCAATGCACGATACATATTAACCTTCCATACTGGCTCGATTATCGTTCTTTGTCATTTTGTCCTGAGGTACCATTTAAGCACGAGGAAGGCACCATTTAAGCTAAGTTATTTAAGCGCGAAGAGAAAGACTGATGACACCTTAAGAACAAGCAAAACGTACTTGTAAATTCAACTCAACTTTCAAGCTAAAAATTCCAGTTAATGGTTATTCATTTTTTCTCTTTTCAATACCATACTTTTTTCCTTAGATGATATATCGACGATTGTTTCAAAAAAGGCCCCATGAAGTACGGTTAACGCTCGATAAAGGCACCATGATGAAGGTACGATATATGTACCATCATTAAATAAATGGAATTCAGGTTCGATGCACGTTTATCGGCTTCTTTAACAATGCACAATGGCAAAATTTGATCTATTTCGTTACTGCTGTGATCACCAACATTGGCAGTTTAGTTAGCCTCTTTATCTTCCGAAGTTCAATCTTCCTCACTCTTATAAAAGAGGGTCTGAATTGGGTTAGCCGATAAACAACAAACGGCGAAGAATATATAACGGACTACCGACAAAAAGAGAAAAGACTATGCCGACTACCGACAGAAAAAAAAATTAGCCGACAACCGACATGGTCCAACATTGTAGGGATATTTGTATTCAGAAATACACGGTATTTTTTTTTTCGGGGGGGGGGGGGGGGGGTTATTTCCCTGTTTATCAAAAGTATTTTGCTTGATTTGTTTCCAGCGCAGGGGAGGTCTTTTAGTTAGCTTCTTCAGACAAGAGCTAAATCACTTTAACTTCCAGTTTCGTTACTTATAGAATTTCCTGTCATTAAATTAGTATGCAAATTGTGTACAATCCAAGTCGTGCAAGGTTCGATTTCCGCTTCTCTCCCGGCATGTATAGAAGAGCGACTATCTCGTATCTGCACCTCCATCAAAGCTCATTCCAGACTTTTTAAATGGTGCGCCTTTGTTTATCCTCCTTTTGGAGGGAAATCCAGGACTCCCCGCACAGCGGGTAGAAATCGAACCCACTAGACGTAAATTGCTGCAGTACTTTCACTGCGTGCTGTTTATCCATGCTCGAAACATGAGCAAAATTATAAAAGTGATGGTAAGTTTCTTTCGAAAAGGTTAGGACGTCGCAATCGAGCGCCACCGCAGCTGTGTTCCATTGAACATAGAAAATTATAAGGGAGGCAGCCTGCGTAGCTGCCTTTTTTTTTTTTTTTTTCATTTGTGGGTCGTATAAAAGTAAGAGATTCAGCGGTGGGAAAGCTGAACCTAGGAAGAAAAAAGAAAACGATGGGGGAGTGGGGGGGGGGGGGGGGGCGCAGGGGAGAAGTCAGTGGGCTTTGAGATTGCTAAAAGGATATATACTGACTGAATTGAGAGGTTCTTGTTGAAACTATTTTGCTCATCTCAAGTGACAAAATCCTCTACGGGGTTAATGCGGGAATTAGTCTATAGCAGCAGAATTAAGGGTACTGGCAAATGGATCTTCCAAATCTTGATATAGGTCGGAGCAGTTAGTTCAAAACATTCCACAGTTAAAGTTAAGGCACCAGCCATAAATCAGTTTTCGCGGACGTCCAGGGAAACAGACTTTAGTCCCTAAAAATAACTTTAAATAATTGAAATCCCACCTATATTGTTCTCACTTGACCACTTGTTTTTCTTAATTATGATTAGTACGTCATTGGTCTTTGAACTTGGAAGAACTGACTCAAGACAGATCAAAGTGGCGCAGCCTCATCAGACAGCCGTGCTAAGCGAGCAGAAAGTGTACAAAAAAAGTCGAGGAAAAACGTCTAATGCATAAATCGCGCTCACTTAAGCAGCACCTCATCGACCTTCGCTGACATCATGTACATCAACTTTGGCAGACACTTTCACAGACTTAAAATGAGGTTCCATTGCAATCAAAAGATAAATGAACAAGGAATGAAAAAGTTTAATACTTGTATACAGTTTAAATTGTGTGAATTAAATAACGAACTTTGTTTTGCGACAAATGTATATGAAATAAAATTATTACCGAATATCGTTTTGTTAATCATTAACCGAAACTTACCGACAAAGATCGAAAAATTTAACCGACAACCGACAAAGTAATGAAATTTTTACCGACATGTGAAAGTCCCGCTAACTTTTCGACCCCGTAATAAAATATTCAAATGAAAATATTCTAAAAAATAAAAGCGCAGGTCCTGGCTAACAAACCAGTCCAATTTTTCAAACTTTTTTTCTTTTTTTAAAATGTCTAAAACAAAAAAATTATTGAAACCTCGACCTTTATTGAAATGTAAAGAACACTGGGCTGGTATATTATCGGAACTTTCTAGAAACCGACGGCCTCCAGGATCGAAAAAATCTCAGAAAATAAA
This sequence comes from Porites rus, assembly GCA_964035705.1. Lineage (NCBI taxonomy): Eukaryota > Metazoa > Cnidaria > Anthozoa > Scleractinia > Poritidae > Porites > Porites rus. The sequence continues at coordinate 28,224,993 of OZ037995.1, forward strand.
TCTGAAATTGTACACACTTACAGAAAAAAAAGAAACAACAAACCATCAGCTATTAAAAATTCTCGGTTAATTACCAAGTTTTTTTGAAAACTTCGCTTTAGCCACATTTTTCACTCCAAGAACTGAGAAAGTAATCGACGTGACGCGTATAACAGGAAGTAAATAACTAGATCGACGAATACATTTGCAAATAGTCCCTTTCAAAAGTACAGAATGCATGAGGTAAAAAGAAAATGACTGCTTATCATACAAACGGAACGGTTGAATGAAAGGAAAGATAGACATCGAAACCTCTGAGTTATCGTTGTCAACGAAGCGATTCAATATACGCATAGAAATCGCTGTGCGACAAACGCAGACTGTAGCCTGGCAGGTAAACCGGGTAAACATTGTTATGAAATCATATGCTTTATCAGATACCCTATACCTAAACTAGACTTTTATGTTTAGGGATAGGGAATCTGTTAAAGTATTTCATAACAATGTTAACCTGGTTTATCTGCTAATCTGCAGTCTGCCTTAATTGTCGAAAACCGCATTGAAAGACATTGTTCATATTTGCCAAAAATAGACTACGTCTTAAAATTTTAACTTGTCAACTTTCCAATATTTTGGTCATGTTTCTCGTTCTTTGATTCAATGCAGGGTAATTTGCGACCCTTCCCCACAATATAGCAACTGACTTGGCAGAAATCGTCACTCAAAAGGACAGGTTTCTTGGAATACATTACGATCAGCGTATACAGTCAGGCTAGGCGAAGCGACAGAATTGAACGCAATTCAAGTAAACGAGCCATCGGTCACTTTATATAAATTATAAATAATACCTCTGACATACCTTTTTAAAATTAACTTCGTTTTCGCTGATTCACCAGGAAATAACACTAAATCGAATCCACGTCCTCAGTACGCTGCAAGTGCAGCTTTCCGGGAAATCCAATGTAATCACTTGGCAGGTTTTCTCGGAATCTATGTGGTTCATTGCACCTGCGTGGCTTCTTTCCAGGCCTTCTCGGCCAAAGTATCCGAAAGGACACGTCCGCTAGGGCTCTTTCTCCTATCAATGTGTATGGACAGGTTGTATTTTCAGTTGAATGAGACATGTTTAAATCTGAAGGAGGAATCCCTTTCAAGGTTAATCCTCTATGATCCCCTTCACGTTTCTCGGAAACTGTTTCAGTGCTTTCCCGGAAGCACTACTGTTACTAGGCAATATTTCAGAAATATGTTGGCAAAGATCTTTAGAACTTTACTTAAGGGTGGTTTCAGGAAATAAACAAAACTTTAATATTTTCTGTGTTTGCATTTAAGGGATAAAATAGTGTTTCCTTATCAACTCTTAGCATCCAAGACTTTTGCTTGTTTGTCAAAAAATAAGCGATTTGGGGGCGAGCCTTCTTGAGAGCCGTCATATTTTTTACGGATGTCCTCATCACGGCTATTTTACCCTGACGTCACGAAACAAACTTTAAGTTAATGCATGTGTTAATGTGTGAAGTCCAACACAACTATAATGAACAGAGAAATAACTTGCCCATGTAAATGATGAACAAGTCATGTATGTAGCTCTATTTTCTTAAGCCGTTGTTATTGAATCTGATGAATTCCGGGAAAGTAACAATAACAGAAATGGCTTGTTTGGACAGATTTCACGGAAATCGATCAGGTTGATTGCACCTACTGGCGTGCAACCAAGACTTGCCTACTATGAGAGACATACAGCTATGGGCTTCTGTATATATAGCTACTTATTATCAACTTGGAGCCATGAAACAAATTTCCCCTGTCATAAAATTGCTCTCGTGAACGTTTGTTACATTATTCTATTGTTTGGCACTAACAACCGCTAAATTGAGACCAAATGTTAAAGGATTTACAGCTACCTACATAATAAAGCAAAATTTGGGATAGATTTGAAATTGAATATGTACACGTGACGCGGTGGGATGCTGGAAATATGAATAACAGGGATTAAGAAATTGAGCGAAAATTTGGCTGACACAAAGACGACACAATAAAAAAAAGAACATTGAAAACCCCTGTTTATGTTAAACGCCAGCAGGAGGTTTACAGATAATATTTTTACAAAGAAAAAATATTGTCTGAAGAACAAAAGACTAAGATATTGATTGCGCACTATCTGCGTAGAGTCAAATTATGCTTAAAGTGAAAGTGCCCTGGAGTGTGTCGAAATTTAAAACTTGCATGAACCTATTATCAAATCCGCTTTTTTATTTTCCAGGTACCAAAAAATGATAGTAGTTAAAAAGTACCAAGAGCCATAATGTCCCATTATGGCTCTTGAAAGCACATAATTCATGTAAAGAGCGAACCAAATGATGTTCAAGAAAAATATCTAGACTTCATTTCAAACCCCTTTTTTCTATGTGATGTTTTTTTTTTTACATGAGGTCTCCCTTTTGCTCGTTTTTTCTTGGTTACAAGATTCTGTCTATTATATCTTGGAATCTGTTTCCGTTTTGGATTAATTCTTCCTAATAGCTCAGTCAATTCCAAGCGTGCCTACCCCCCAGGGCATTTGTCATCTTGTCGGCCCCGTCGGTGGGGAATTTGTCAGAAAACCTCCTTCCGGGGATGGGGTATTTGCCAATTCTTCTGGATGCAGTTATCGTCGTTTCTTTTTCAATATTTCACCTAAAAATATGGCCTTTTAGATAATAAGCTTTGAATATTTATTGTTTTATTGCTCTATTATCATTTTGCCATATACATCAAAATATACATGTAAAATTTAAAAAAAAAAGATGACGCAAGGGAGCCCAAGGAAGCCAATAAGGCTTGTTTATAGGACCACCTTTAAAATTATGTTATCTTAATTACAATACTGACATCAGCATTTCTAAAAAGAATGTTTTTAATTTTTATATGACAAAACCAAGGTGAGGCAAGTCCGTGCACTCAGCTGATTGGTTCTTTCTTGGTCGGCATTTTGCAATACGGAAACGGTCCAAGCCGTGTATTTTTGTTTTTAAGCAAAGCCGGCAAATTCAAAATTGGCAGCCAAACAGCGATACAAAATATTGTCATTCCTTACAGCGAAACTACCAGAAAAAGTTTAAAAGATTGAAACTTTCCCCAGATTTCAATGATGGATGAAGAAGACGAACATTCTCCGACGAGTTTTATTATCCTGAGGATCTGGAAACTTTTGATACAGAAACTGAAACAGGTATCATCAGAAGACCATAGACGATTTTATCAACCAACAGAAAATTGCAAACACAAACAAGAAGATACCGATACGAACACTTTTCTTTTCGGGGGTGGGGGGGGGGGGGGGTGCCTAAGGTGTAAAATACGACAAAGGCAACAAAACGACAAATGCCCAGGGAGGGAATTGATTGAACGATGATGTTTTGTTCCTAGTGGCGTTGTTGAATTCGATACTCGCCACGTTTCCTCAAAGCGAGACTCCGTCACTGTCCGTAAATGATAAAACTGGGCAGTAGACTTGGGCGTCTGGAAAAGCAGGAAGCCGGAATCCGTAATATATAACGTATATAAATGAAGGGACAACATTTACCTTAATTTAAGTTAATCTGGATTTAATTCCTATTCAGATTATATACGAAAAATATGGGAAAAAATTGAATTGGAACCGGAATAGGAAGGGGGATATAAACAGTGTATAGAAATTTAAAAAAAAGAAAAAAAGATATAATCGTGATTTACATATAAAGCCAGAGAAATAATAAAAGAAACAAGAAAACACCCTTGAAATGTTAATGTAATTAACCTTTCTTTAACTTTAGCCTGTGACACATTGTGTTTCGTGTCAAAAATAATAGCGAACTTAAGCAACGAGAACTTTGACTGGCGCGGGCTTCATAAATAATATTACAGCAACGAGAAGGTAAAAAAAGCAGCAAGTAAAATAAGAAAAGCAACAGCTTTGCGACTGCATCGCGCTTTCTGTCAATTTCTTCAGCGTCTATGCACAACTACGACGTGAAATGATCAAATCTTGAGTTTTCTTGAGAACGTGAACGGCAGGCGATAAATTTTATTGTGTCTTTCTGAGCTCGGACGCGGTCTCCAGCTTCATTTCCCAACCTTTAAAAGACTGGACTATTTGGAATTAATAAGAAATAGTTTGAATTAAGACCCGAATTCAATTTTTCAGAGGCGTTTTCGCTGGCGTTGCCGTTGTCAGATCTTAAGGTTCCTTTTGTCTCTCACAGGAAGGAGGTCATAACATGTTAATGTTATTTGTCAGACCGTGTGTAAACGAGACACCCATCAGAGACGTTTATTGGGCTGCCGTAAACTTCAGGTTTGCTACATAGATATATTATACTGTGCTAAATTGGGAAGTTAACCAGAAATAGATAGTCCACAGCTTAAAAGGGGTATTAACACGTACCTCCTAGCCCCTCCCCCCATCCCCATCCCAGCCAGCACTTCATCCACCTCAACCGAGTGCAATAGGGACCTTAATAAGCAACGAGAACGTTGACGTCCAGGGCATCAAAAATGGAAACTGGAAGTGGATGTTTTCTGTCTTTTAGTGCTCTGACTCAACAAATTCGCTCAGTGGAAGGTAAGAGGAAGAATTCAGATTCGTTGTGTGAGACAGAAGCGTTCCATCAAGCGAAACATTGAACTTCCGGTTCATGACTATTCTCGGTTTGCACTGTCATGCAATGAAAAATAACAATGCAAACCATTCAATACAGAACGTCTAGAATCTAGGAAATGAAAGAAGATAAATATACAAAACGTCTTAACAAAAATCAGGTCTGTGCAATATTTCAAATGCGAGATGTTCGGAAAAACGATTTACCTAAATTTATAAAGCTTTGTATGGAATCGCCATGTTGGAGTCCCTTTCAGGGACACCAAGATGGCCGCCGGATACCAATAAAAACATCTGTTTTCGAGTTTTCCTACTAATGCGTGAATTCTTCTCTTGAGGAACTCATAAAGATTAAAGTAATATTTATTCTGAGACAAGAAATGTTTAGATAGCAAAATCTCCCAAAATCGGTAATGTTTTTAACCCACATAAGAGCTCTCCTGGCCGTCAGCTGAATGCCGCGTCACGCAAAAGCCTTAAACTTCAAGCGTCCTCTCTCGCAAAACGAAGAACCCTTTGGAACCAAAATTTGTTTCTATAAAGGTGTCTAGGTGCTGTAATACCTCGTGAAAGTAGAAACTCCGAAGAATCGATAGTTTGTTAGTTTGATTTTTTAATGACGTCACGTGCAAACCAAGAATAGAGATTCAGGGGTGAGCATGATACCAGACTGGTTTTCTTATTTTTTGTATAAATTGAAGTAGAATTAAAATAATGATGTCCCTGTTCTTGTATCAGTTCCCGTTCACATTACTGTTCCCGTTACGCTTCCGGTTCCGGTTCCCATTCCCGTTCCTATTCCGGATTCCGGTTTCCGGCTTTTCCAGACGGCCGTAGACTTCACTCGTGCAAACAAAGGAATATTTTATTTCGGCATTTCACTGAATCAGAGCCAACTAATAACAATGCCAATACCTTGCTAGCAGAGTTTCCTTTCCTTTGTATTTCTACCTACTTACTTTACTGTTATAGAGATAATTAATGTAACCGCCATATAAGTCCGGTAATTCCTTAAAGTAGTGGAATTTGGTCAGCCTAGCAAGAGGGTCTGAATGGGGTTAACTGACTAGCGACAAACGGCGAAAAATATAACTGACTACCGACAAAATTAACGATATAAAAATTACCGACTACCGACTGGAAAAAAAAATTAGCCGACAACCGACATTGTAGGGATATTTGTATTAAGAATTAAATGGTACCTTTTATTTCATATTACTGAAGCCTAAACAAACCAGACTTTAAAAGAGGTTCAATAGCGCTGCGCACAGATTCTAAAAATAGTCTACGTCTGATAAGATCTGATAAGACCCCCAGAATGAAAACTTTACTTCTGGCTCAAAGGCTTTGTATGCGGGTTTACCGAGTGTTGAGTCAAAACATTGTTTTTTCCGCGTATTTTTATCGGGATATGGTAAACAACAAGGGTTACAGCTGGGAAGAATGTGAGAGGGACTCAAGGATCCCTGAAAAAATGGTCTGAGTCACTAAATAAATGCGAGAAATCCGGAAAGAAAGCGAAGTACGCTGTGTTTTGTGGCAGTGATCAGGCAGCCGGGAAATGTTTTGAAAGAGGTGGATACATGACAGTCTTAAATTTATTCCATTTTCACGAATTCTCCGATCTAATTCTTCTAAAAACATAAAATGCTTCTTTAGAAATCTCAAGCGATTTCAAACATTTCCCTTTAATTTGAGGTGGACTCAATCGTCGATGTGAATTCTCATTGTTTTCAACACCTTACCGGCGTAACGCACCAGTCAATTTTCAGGATATCCAAAAAAATTATCATCGAAACCTGCCTGAAACATTTGATGTTTGTTCGCAAACGCCAAGCAATTCTAAAACAGGTTTGGTCTGGTAGTGGTCGAATTCCCCGAGCTTGAGAATATTCGAATCTCGAATCGCGGGAACGGTTTTCAGAATACTGTAACCCGGAACGGCCCAGCAGTCTAAAATGTAAACTACGTAAATCTCTCTGTTTTTCTGGTTCGACTACGACTCTTTCTACTTCGGCACAGGAATCGAAATTTCTAAACACTTATCAAATTTTCTTTAAAGAATTTGATGAGAATTATTTGAAAACATTTACAGCCTGGGCTGCAAATAGGTATAGAGGACACGGCGTTTAAAAGTTCTCTCATGAGCATTGTTTTGATTTCTTCTACATTATAACTGGGACACTCTGAAAAACGCTAAAACGGCGAGCAGAACCGATCGCAAACTGTGCGTTTCCATACAGCGTTCTTGCGACCTCTACCAGAAATGGCCAATGTTTCCCTGAGTCTCGGTGGGGGAGGGGGGGGGGGAGGCGGGGGGTTTGGGCACGTTTTGTGACGTAATCTTTTTCAGCGCTACTGCAATCAATAGATGGTTTTCACAGTGACGTCATCAAACTGTTAAGTCAAAACAGCGAGGTTTTACGAATTCTTAGTTAGACTAGGTTGAAGATAAACAAAAAATAAATCTTTGTTCAAGTTTCCATTCCCGTAGCATGTTTCATTTCGAAAATACAGCAATACGAACTTCCGAGTATTCACAGTGCGTGACACCAAAACAGGAATGCTGTCTCGTTGAAAAAAGTCTCTCCTCTTGATTTTCAGCAGTATAACCATTTCAAGTATTACAAGATATGTTTATGCGCACGTAGGCTGGTTCTCGAGTGAAAAGAAAGAGCTTTTATAGAAAAAGTGAACTCCAGATGTTTTGTTGATTTCCGGCGGCCATATTGGTGGACCAAAACGGTACACCAATATGGCGTCTCCATACAAAGCTCTACAAGGGTGCGTGAAACGTTTCGGCAAATAACTCAGAAACTGTGGGCCACAAAGACCTGAGACTTGGACAAATTGTTTATATATTAGTCTTTTGTAACATGTCATTTTCTCGGCTTCTTCCACTGGACGGTTTCCAATTTATTTTTTTGTTGCGTGACAGTGACAACGATCTATTGAAAAGAGTTTAAACTGTGGGAATTAATAACGATATTGTAATATTTAAAAGAAATAAAGCACAGGTCCTGGCTAACAAACCAGCCCATTTTTGAACCGTTTCCTTTTTTTTGCCTAAAAATGTCTACAAAAATCTATTGAAAGCTAGACCTTTACTAAAATGTAAACAACACATCTTTCTGGGCTGGTATGTTATCGGAACTTTCGAGAAACGGGCCCCTAGGATCGAAAAATCTCAGAAAATATATCTGAAATTGTACACATTTACAGGAAAAAAAACATCAGCTCTTAAAAATTCTCGGTTAATTACCAAGTTTCTTTAAAACTTCGCTTTAGCCACATTTTTCACCGCAAGAACCGAGAAAGTAATCGACGTCACGCGCAATAGGAAGTAATATAATTAGATCGACCAATACATTTGCAAATAGTCCCATTCAAAATTACAGAATGCATGAAGCAAAAAGAAAATGACTACTTATCATACAAACGGAACGGTTGACTGAAAGGAAAGATAGGCGTCGAAACCTTTGAGTTACCGTTTAATATCAACGAAGCGATTCTTACGCATAGAAATCGCTGAGCAACAAACGCAGACTACAGCCTGGCAGGTAAACATTGTTATGAAATGCTTTAAAGATGCCCTATACCTAAACTGGACTTTTAGAAGACTTTAAGTTTTAGGGATAGGGAATCTGTTAAAGTGTTTAACAATAATGTTAACCTCGTTTATCTGCTAGTCTGCAGTCTGCCTTTGTCGAAAACCGCATAGAAATACATTTTATTTGCCAAAAATAGACTTCGTCTTAAAATTACAACTTGTCAACTTTCTAATATTTTGCTCATATTTCTCGTTCTTTCATTCAATACAGGGTAATTTGCGACCCTTCCCCACAATATAGCAACTGACTTGGCAGAAATCGTCACTCAAAACGACAGGTTTCTCGGAATACATTACGATCAGCGCATACAGTCAGGCTTAGCGAAGCGACAGAATTGAACGCAATTCAACTAAACGAGCCGTTGGACACTTTATATAAATTGTAACTAATACCTCTGACATACCTTTTTAAAATTAACTTCGTTTTCGCTGATTAACCAAGAAATAACACTAAATCGACTCCACGTCCTTAGTACGCTGCAAGTGCAGCTTTCCGGGAAAATCCAATACAATCAGAGTGGATGTTACATGAGCAGTTTTCTCTGAATTCTATCTGGTTCATTGCACCTGCGTGGCTTCTTCCCAGGCCTTCTCGGTCAAAGACTCCAAAACGACTCGTCCGCACTGGTTGCATCTTCAGTTGAATGAGACATGTTTAAATCTGAAGGAGGAATCCCTTTCAACGTTAATCTTCTATGATCCCCTTCACGTTTCTCGGAAATTGTTTCGGTGCTTTCCCGGAAACACTGCTGTTACAAGGCAATATTTCAGAAATGTAATCCTAAATATATATTGGCAAAGATCTTTAGAACTTTACTTGAGGGTGGTTTCAGGTAAATGAACAAAACTTTAATCTTGTCTGTGTTTGTAATAAAGGGATAAAACAGTGTTTCCTTATCAACTCTTACCATCTAAGACTTTTACTTGTTTATCGAGTGTCCTCATATTTATTACGGATGTCCTCATCACGGCTATTTACCCTGACGTCACGAAACAAAGTTTTAAGATTATGCATATGTGTTAATGAGTGAAGTCCAACACAACTAATGAACAGGGAAATAACTTGTCCAACGTAAATGATGAACAACGGTCATGTATGTAACTCTATTTTCTTAAGCCGTTGCTGTTGAATCGGATTGGCGTGTAACCAAGACTTGGCTGCATTTTCAGTTGAATGATACGTGTTTAAATCTGAAGGAGGAATCCCTTTCAACGTTAATCTTCTATGATCCCCTTCACGTTTCTCGGAAATTGTTTCGGTGCTTTCCCGGAAACACTGCTGTTACTGGGCAATATTTCAGAAATGTGACCCTGAATATATGTTGGCAAAGATCTTTTAATTAGAACTTTACTTGAGGGTGGTTTCAGGAAAATGATCAAAACTTTAACCTTTTCTGTGTTTGTATTTAAGGGATAAAACAGTGTTTCCTTATCAACTCTTACCATCTAAGACTTTTACTTGTTTATCGAGTGTCCTCAAAAAATAGGCGATTTGGGGGCGAGCCTTGTTGAGAGCCATCATATTTATTACGGAAGACCTCATCACGGCTATTTTACCCTGATGTCACGAAGCAAAGTTTAAGTTAATGCATGTGTTAATGTATGAAGTCCAACACAACTATAATGAACAGGGAAATAACTTGCCCAACGTAAACGATGAACTAGTCATGTATGTAACTCTATTTTCTTAAGCCGTTGTCATTGAATCTGATGAATTCCGGGAATCTGAGGTCACCAGTTTGGGGGAGGCGTCATCTCTGCAGGCGTCATCTCTGCAGAACGACATCAACTGCATTTCGCAATGGGCCCAGCAGAACAACATGAACCTCAACCCTAAAAAATGTAAGATCATGACCATTTGTCCACTCAAAACCAAGCCTGTCTCTCCAATGCTCTCCATCAATAATTTACCTCTAGAGGCAGTGTCATCTTACAAAGTACTTGGTCTGACCCTGTGTGACACCCTAAAGTGGAACGATAACACCAACGAAATCGTTTCCAAGGCGTCTAAGGGACTGCACATTCTCAGGGTCTTGAAGCGCGCTGGGGTCCCTCAAGTGGACCTTGTCACCATCTATAGCGCCCTGGTTCGCTCTGTCCTAGAATACTCTTCTGTTGTCTGGGCTACTTGCCTTCCTCGCTTCCTCATTGACCAGCTTGACGCTATCCAGAAGAGGGCCCTGCGAATCGTATACCCTGACCTCCACTATCAACAGGCTCTTGCACAAGCCAACATTACCAGTTTAGAGGATAGACGCGCCCAGCTGTGTCTTAAAGTGTGGCACAATATCAAAAATAACCCGGATGGCCAGCTGCACCGCCTTCTCCCTCCCGTGCGATCCGAGTGCCACTCTTATCATCTTAGGAACAGTAGCAGTTCTAGCCGCTTCCAGTATAGAACAAAACGCTTCGGTTCTAGTTTTTTCCCAGCAATGGCGAAAATTAACTAATCTTACGAGTCTAGTTATCTCTTGTATTGTCCTTTATCTATATCTGAATTGTAAATAACTTATAAATAGCCTGTAATCCCAGTCCCTCTGAAACAAATGTAATTTTATTTTTAGTTGTAACTTATGTAAGCACATTGTAATTCATAGCTTTTATGCCACCATGTGTATTTTAATAAACCATGATGATGATGATGATGATGATGATGATGATGATGATGATGATGATTATTATTATTATTTTTATTATTATTATAAAGTAACAGTAGCAGAAATGGCTTGTTTGGGCAGATTTCAAGGAAATCGATGCGGTTGATTGCACATGCTGGCGTGTAACCAAGACGTGGCTGCTATGAGAGACATACAGCTATGGGCTTCTGTACACCGCTACTTCTTATCAACTTGGAGCCATGAAACAAATTTTCCCTGTCATAAAATTGCTCTCGTAAACGTTTGTTACCATTATTCTGTTCTTTGGCACTAACAACCGCTAAATTGAGACCAAATGTTAAAGGATTTACAGCTACCCACTTGACCTTGCGGTCCTGTCGCTCAAATCCGGCATCGTTAAGTAAAATAGCTGTATGCCCTGTTCATATTTTTTCAGTGAAAGTTGTTTAACAAATTGTGGAGAAATATGTGACTTTTCTTTCCACCTTTTGTCTATCTTTATCAGAGCTTAGGTGAAATCTGATTGGTGCTCGCACATTCAAGCTTATGCCTTGTTCGTGGCCATTGAGTTCCTGCCTTTGAATCATTACAGCATGCAACGTAATGTATGGCTTTCCTCTCATTCACGGCATGGCTTTATGACATAATGGAGATCCGCTTTCCAAGAAAAGCATCTTTTTCGCAGTTACACATGCCCGCCGCGCTCGCGGATTTGGGCATCTCTATGTCCACCCCAGATATCCTTGCAGGCGTGGCGAGGAGAGAGACTTTTCTTGCCGAAGTCGTGAAACTCCACCACAGATATTGACGCCATAATTTAGAGAAAAGCGTTCCGTCGCGCTTGTACCCCGTTAATTCAAATAAGGGACGTCACTCAGGAGCACCTAGAAACTTTGCGATGAGGGGAGAATAGAAGCAATCGAAATTTTAAAAAAGAAAAACCAGATCGGTTAAAAAAGTTCTCCGTACTACTCTACTGTATTTCTATCTTTATCGAGTTCCATGTCCTCCCGAAATGGGCGAGATTTACCTCAGGGCCTAGTTGTTCAAAGCTGGGTTAAGATAACCCAGGGTTAGTGCGAAATTTGAATTCAGATTTCAAAGCTTAGAAAGCATTTCAGTTGTAATTCTTTTTGTCTACAAGTTGATAATTGGAAGCTCTAAAAATAATAGAGAAAATTATCCGAGATAATGCTTTTGTTACGTATTTAAATGTTTTATTTCCTCCTTAACTACTTAAAAACCGCCATTTTCAGCATATAGATAAGTTGACTCGCCGACAATTGATATTCAAGACGAAAAATGAATTTGGTAGAAATTTTTCAACATACTTCCGAGGCTCGAGAAGGTTCACGAAAATCAGCTATAAATTAATGTTCATTTAAAATAGCAAATTTTCAAAATATTAATCCCTTTTAATGCGATCTTAGATCTTAGATTCCCATTGCAATCTCTAAGAATTTGCCCGAAAGAGTTCTTTGGAACATAACAGTTAATAACAGTTCATCCCCGCTCGTCCGGATTCATGGTCTTAAGCAAACAGAATCCATTTCGTTATACTCTTTGCACGAATTGTTTCAAATATTGCATTTCACGAGTCACTTTTCTAAAATCTTACAGACACAGTAGTGTTGTCTTCGCGAGGAAACGTTTTCCTTTGGCCATACAACAAATAATTCATGGAAAAGCTTGTCCCTTAAAGGTTGCTGGCTATTACCCTCGTTCATTTTTTTTTTAGTTTTTGAAGACCTTATGACTTCATCTCGAAGCAATCTGCCAATATGCCAATATTTACTCATTGACCTCGCTCAATAACGCATGTATATACAGCAGACATTTTAAACCAAAAAAACTTGCTTTAAACAAGTTGCTTTAAAACTTGCTTTTCAGTTGCTAAAAAAGATGCATCTCTACTCGTTTTAGCCACAAATGAGATTGCTCATTGCTTGATGTATGGTCTCAGGACAACTCAACCCTTGCACTACCAACACATGGGCACCTCACATTTCTCATTTTGGGCCTAAGCTTTAAACCGATTCACGTTATTTTGTGATTTAAAAAGGTAAAAAGAAACCACTATTACTTACTGGCTGCACATTTCAGTATAAGTTATATTTGGATTCCCTCACTTTAAAATCAATTTTTGCAAAAAGTTATTTGCGAGGAAATGGTAACTAAAAGACAATTAAAAGGACGAGAAAATGAAGGAAAAAAACAACGATTTATTTGTAAAAAGCTAGGAGTGTAATTATATTTAAATGTATATTTGAGAAATCTAACTTATTTTTTAAAAGTCTCCTTAACAGTTAACAAAAATGGTGTGTTTAATGCTATAATGCCATAGGAAGGAAATGGTTAGACGTTAGGACGAGCAACTGCTATGTACTTTCTTCTTTAGCGTACTGATCAAACCTGAGTGAAAAGAAATAACACGTTTTCTCTGAAAAATACAACTCAATTGCAGGTTATGTTGCTCTCGTGGTCCATCTCCTCTTTTAGACATCGTATCCTTGAATCTTCAGTATCATTATTGTTTTTTACTTTTATTGAGGAATAAAGAAATTAGCAATCAAGAAATCACAAACCTACAGAAAACTCCTATAAAATCTAAAAAGTGGTCTCCATATATGAAACAAAAAAAAAAACGGCATTAATGTAAAGCCTTAATAGCTGCCTAGTAAGTTCACCTGCAGCTACCCGTAATGATACAAAATTTGTTTTGTCTCTGTTTTATTCTTTCTTCATGCCGGACTATGGAATTTTTGAGTGGAATTATCTGTACTGAATTGGCCCTTCTCTTTTTGTTGCGTGGCAGAGAGGGAGGGTCCAGAAATGGATTGGATACTCAACTGTACTATCTATTAAAAATTATGTTTTTGTTGTTGATAGGTGGCACACCGTGTCTAAAAACTTTGTTCTAATGTCTGGCTCAACTTCAATCTATTCAAGTATGCATTATCTACGCTGCTACTGAAAGTTAAGCTAAAAAATCAATAACTTTAGTTTCTAAAAATTAGTACGTTTAAATTGGGATGCTGGTTGTACTTGAGTAAAGTGCATCACCAGGTTGCTTCGAAACGACCTGTATAAAGGCAAAAAAGTGTTTGTTAGTACAGTTACAGTGAGTACAGTTGTCAGTACAAAATTCATGAGCCATATGTTTGATATATATAAAATTGAATGCGTCTACCTCTACAAGGGCAGTATAATTTTATCATAAGTAACCGTTCAGTTTCGCTTTGAAAGCAAATACAAATTTTATTTTCCCGTTTGACAATGCTGCCTCCTTATAACCGTAAAAGCTCCTTACCCAGCTTAGGAACTGTTGGCGTTCATACCAATTCAGGGAAATTTAACTGTCTACTTTGTTGTACATTTTTTTTTTAATGCGTCATTTTATAGCAATACATTAGGATAATTTTCCTCATTGCACAAACCTTAGGTTAATCGATTTTTAACTCGCTGGACGATCTCCTTCGATAACCGCAAGGCTTCTTCTGCCATGTTAGCCGAGTACACTTCGTTTGGGATTTTGGGAAAGCACACTCTATCTGGATAGCGCATGCGTGTAGAATTAACCACAAGGCATTCCAACTGACGCGCTAGTTGGGTCAATTCAGAGTCATCTAACTCTTGGCAAATCTGCAGCAAGTTGTGTACGTTTGTCCTCTCCACATCTATGGCGTATTGTGCAGCTTTGAGAGCCTTCTCTGCCGCCTATGACGAAAATTCTTTCATTTAAGCATAAAAAATATTTTGTCTTCCCGTAGTAAAGAAAAATCTATTGTGCATTTTCCATATACTTTCAAAACGCTATTTTTCTTTTGCGATTTACAAAATAAGTATCTTGATCTAAGCCCTCGTCAGTTGCTAAAGTCTTCAAGGAAATGGCGATACCAAGTTTCTCGCTCTTTTTTGGTCATTTGTGTCAAATACTGTTTACACGATGCGAGTGGGAAAATACAATTTAAAGCTCATACGAGAAACAATGCATCTCATTAGTACACTCAAGGGTCGGCTCCGAAAACTTGTCGAGTCATTCAGGTTGAAAAAGAGACTGGTTAAAACTATTGCCGACTCAAGAAATCACTTTGCCAAAAGGTCAAATGGGGCAAAAAAAAAAAACAAGATCAAAGCAAGGAAGGGGGCCCGTACAGTTTTCACCATACCTGGTGGCATTTGAAACACGCCCATTCATAGGAGGGTCTTTGGTAGACAATGTCATTTTCTGTGGCTGCTATATCAGCCTCAGCCTGCCTCAGCCATCGCTTGGCTTCTCCCGGTTGCGGGTTCTCTGCTCTGGCAGAGTTTCTACGGAACTGCTGTCTGGATCTGTATCCTTCTCGCTGTGTGTGATGTTCTCTGGCCCGTTCTCCCCAGCAATTAAAAAATTGGCCGTAAGAGCCATGCTGACCTCGGCTGAAGCCATTGTCTGAGCTTTGCTGGCTTCCCCTTGGCTCCCCTCGTTCCAGCCGCGAGATTTCACTCTGGATATGTTTCCAAACTTCTGTGCAGAATTCCTCATCACCAACGTTTTTGTCAGGATGCCACTGAAGATAGAGCCGCTTGATGATTTTCCGGCGTTTCTCCTCTGGTAATTTCCACGCATCTTCTAGAAGTTTCGACATTTCATCAAATACCTGTTGCTGGTTTCTGGTTCTAGGTCTTTCAGAAGGGCTCTGCTCTTGATGTTCAAATATTACAATCGCAGTTGATAGGGATGACAACCGATGAAACTTGTAAAGGTCTGCGACATCAACCTCTGACTCTTGGCCACCCCCAATGTCGATTCTGTACCTCTTCGTCAAGAGAGGAAAACTTTTCTCTGTCACTTCCCTGACAATTCTTGCATAGATGTAAGTCGGAACACCCTCCTCGCAGTTTAGAGTTGGATCTTCCAGCTCAAAACCAACATATTCACCGGGCTCAAATTCTTCAAAGGCGTCGTTTAACAAGTGATGGTCGATAAGTGGAATAAAGGTGCCAAGTTTTGGAAAGATATCAACTTCTGCCCGCGGAACGTAGGAGTCATCTGGACGCACATCCAAAGCATCTAATAACGCAGACATGGCACAGGGGTCACAATCCAACAAACGAGGGATCTTCAGCGCTCTGTTCCCAATAAGACCTTCCAAAACTAGTACAATTACGTCAGAAAGTATGTCAATATGTGCACAGGTTTTCTTCGTCACCGATAGCAGATCGAGATAGACAGTGTACCTCTTTTCATCTGACGTAATACTATTTTCTAGAACGTAAGATACTCTCTTTTCGCTGCCCGGAATAGGACTGTCGTCACAAAGTAAGACACTTCGAAGGTTCTCTACAACGTAGATATCAATACTTCGAAGCCGTCTTTCGACATTTGCAATGACACCGTCTACTATATCCTTCCTGTTCTGGTTCTCGTCCCGTATCAGTCTCACAATCGCAGCAATAAATTCTGGGCAAGACAGCTTGTGTTTGAGGGAATCCACAGCTTCAACCGAAAAGGTTGTTATCTCATTCTTCGAGCAGATTGTCTCTTTAACTAAACTGGATAGCATTTTGGGTCGTAATTTAGTTGGTAATTTCATCACTAGCTCTTTGTAGTTCGTCATGGCAGAGCTGCAAGTCACTTTCATTGATTTTAGGTCGAGCAGGAGATGGTCAAAACTCTGCAGACGATCAAGGAAAGGGACATCACAAAACACCAAGTACGAAGATTGTTGCAGTTTAACTGGTATAACGCCCTCCGCCTCATCTAAGAAACTTCTGGTGAAGGAAATTCCTGGAAGGTAAAGCTGTGAAACACTCGCCAACCCCTCCACGCTTTCTTCTAGCAGTTGAAAAAAACCTTTTACTGCTTTAACGCATGATGTTACCTCATTTGGATGTAGTTTGGCGTTATTAGATTTCAGGTACAGCATTTTTAACACCATAGCGTAGTGGGAAATCGAGACATACTTTGAACAGCCAAGCGCAAGAAATAAAGGGTGATACTTTCCAAACTCTCGAGGTAGACTGTAAAGGAAGGGCTTTATTTCGAGACGTTCGTACAATTCGAGCACTACCTGCCCTGGAAGAATAAATCTCTTTCCTTGCTCGACCAAAACGCATGGCGTATTCACCAGAAGGCTTCTAAAATCACTTTCTGGGTTCAGCTTTGCTTGTAAGAACTCGTAAATGCGTTCCACCACTAGCATTAAAGTCGTTCGTTGCTCAAGCGAGGAAATATCAGCGTCATCTTTGTTTTCATGGGAATGACAAACGGCTTGACCATGACGAACAACAAGGTCTACAAATGGCTCTGCAACAATTTGAAGTTGAGTGGTAAAAATCTCGCAGTATTTCTTAGTACTTATTTCGGGGGGACAGCTGAGTTCACGGCGGCAAGTCATTGGATCCGCCCAACTTGGAAGTAAATGCGCCTGCGTCCAAACAATTTCAACATGCTCTGATGAAACTGCCCCTTTGAATGCGCAGAACTGAATCTGGTCATCCCTCATTCCCCCATATGGGAGGCAAACTTCTCGGAGACCTTTTCTTACCGGCTCGCTGGTTACAAAAGGTATGTCGGCTATGGCAGGTAAGAGACCTTCTGCCACTACATTGTGTCGGTGAAAAAGATGTTTGACTAGAATTCGTGACTTCTCAAATGTCCTCCCTGTTCGCGCTGTAGTGGCTTCGTGTGCAACCTCTCTGGCAAATTTCTTGAAGAGATCATGGGAGACCTCATGAATCAGCCCTATTGTCCTTAAAACCATTAACCACTCTGGCGAATTAAGTGGCTTCAAAGGGAAATTGGTTGGCGGGAGTATTATGCGAAAAACCTCAACGTCAGGGTCGTAGAATGAGGATGCAGTTTGAAGCGTTCCATCTATGGAGGGAATGAATGGAGTTGTTTCCAAACAGTTCCTCAGCCTTTGTTTGTCCACGTCATCATCCGCTACAAATTCTGAAAGAAGGTATTTACGAATGTACTCCAGGTGTACTAGCCTCCCTTCTTGACTGAAGATGTTAAACGTTGGCAGAATGTAAGTGCAGTACACGTCTACGGAAGATACGCACTGGAGATCCAGGAATTTGAACAAATTTGAGAGAACTGCCCAGGATTCAATGAAGACTAACTTTAGGTGACCTTCTAAGATTTCAATTTCCTTTCTCGGTATCCCAACTGGAAGGACACAAACACGGCGATCATTGTCAAGTGGTACAAAGCCACCATGCGTCGCTAGGAAGAACGGAAGCTTTTTTAGCTTGCTTTTGTCTGCCTCGTGAAGGCCGGCCACACTTTTACTGAAGTACTCCAAAATTGTCCTACAGTCTTTGTGATCCATTCTCTTAGGAGACTGAGGGTCTCTCTCTATCTTGTGATGGATGGCAGTAAGTAGAGATGAAGGAATCTTCAGGGAAGAAACCAAAAAAGGTGCAAGCTGGACCGCTGAGCTCAAGTTTGACAGCACAGTATAATTGAGTTCTGGTATACCGAGTTTCTTTAGCACTTCCAAGAGATTACTACTGGCCGCATCTGAGCTTCTGTAATCCAGGACAGCCGTTGCCTTGCATAAGGGAACAAGAAACTGAGTGGACGTTGGAGGTATACCTAATGCAAGGAAAGGGCTCTTCCTCGCTACAATCTTAGACTCTGTAGCTGGAAGGATACTCCAGTTGGCAAGACATGTAAGAGCAGACTTTATCTGAGAACACTTGGTTTGTTCAGGTAGACTTTCATCACGAATAACTTTTGCAAACAAGTCGCTGAGGAAAATCCACACTCTGGATATCCATCTTTGGTTAGGAACACCGTTTTGATTCCAATACCACTCTACAAAACGACTTTTTCCGTACCGATCAATTTCTAGTGTTTGGGGTAGATGTGCTGAGAATCCTTCTACATCCAAAGACCTGACAACGGATGATTTCAAGTTTGCAGAATCGTTGAACACCTCCTGATCAACGTTCATATGCACAAAGACGTGCGGAGAGCCAGGCAAGATATCATGAAATCTGGAAAAAAACTTGGGATCCTCGCTTGAGAAGAGTCGAAGACAGCTGTCTTGTGTCAAAAGCAGTGGAAGACCAGGCAAGTGATCACCAAAATTGGCCATTCCTTTACAGTACAACAGGACAAGAATTAACCCAAGGGCATCTCGGAAAGGGGTTTCACGTATATAGCAGGGTATCGACCCAATCTTACACAACGGATCTTGAGAGGTTAACGATTTATAGAAATCAACCACTAAACTCGGGGTAACAGTACACACGGGAATTCCAGATCGTATAAATGTTTTATGCAAGTTCAAGGAGAAGGCTACCAGGTTGAAGCCACTTTCTAGTAATATCTCTTCAAACCTTCTTCTTGCATTTGTCTGGAGTTCATTTCTTTCCCTCTGTGGTAGCTTGGCAAAGACACCATTTTCTGCAAGATCGTTAAAGAACGCCGCTTGTCGTTTACTCCGCCCAACAGGCGGAAACCAGCTGAGCTCAACAATGTTCATGCTTTCGCATCCTGGAAACACTGCATTCGATTGTTTGTTTCTTACTACTGGTAAAACTCTTACTTCGTTGCTCTCCATTTCAGCATAAAGAGAATCTACCAGTATCTCCCAGTACGGATCCGAAAGCGGTTTTAGTGGAAAGATGCTCTCGTAGGCCTTGATGCTTTGCAAAACCTCACCTTCGGAACACGTTAAGGTGCAAGGTTTTCCGTCTTTAGAGATGGGCAGTTTAAGGAAAGCTCGCACTTCAGTTAATAGCGTGAGATAGCATGAGGCCACCACATCTCCTAGTAAGGCATTGTTCCAGTCACTGCGATACCCACCCCCTTCGTCTCTCCACAAATTTCGCCTTGCTTCGTGGTCCAGTGCAAAATGCGCGTTGATGTGCACTGGTAGAGCCGTTTCAAATGGAAGTGGAAGAAAACAGTAGGCTTTCTTACCTCGCTCGTCATGGTCTTTTGAATTCTTTTCTAAAATACAGGCAACTCCACCGCGAGGAAGCATTCCCAGCTCCTTTCTATTGAAGGCATTCACTATACTCTTTTTCACCGCCTTCTGAAATCCCACCTGTTGCACAATGAGCCATTTCTCTTGGTTGTGAAAACTGTCCGAGATATTCAGCACGTAAGACACTTTCGCTGCTGGAATATCAGTTGGAAGGGAATACGTTCCAACCTGTTTGATCATTTCCCTAAACGCCTGCTTTTTCACCTCATCCTCCTTTGTCATTGTAGTCTCAACAGAGTAAAAATTAAAAAGTTCCCCAGTGGCTTTGTGAACCTCACAGATGGTGATCTTTTTCACATTGTTGATGAATAAGAGGACTTCAAACAGTTCCTTTTTTAGGTCCTCCAGCATTGTGTCCAATATGTCAAGTGTGACAACCCTTTTTGATATCTGAGAAACCACGGACATCTTTTTTGTCCTCAGCGGAAATCTGAACATTGTGCCATTTTCAATTTGAAAATGTTTCTCCAGGTAGCAAGGAAATACGTCAGGGAATCGCTTTCTTAGGTGCGTGACGTCCTTGAAAAGCATTCCGGGTTCTTGAGGTGTAGCGTTAGGAACATATCTGCAGTTTGGGTCAAATGCGCACAAAATCTCTCCAATATCCTCTCCTTTTGTCATAAAAGAGGGTACATCAGTCAAGTGGTAAACAGCATTAAATCCAACTCCATACTGGCCAGTCTTGTTGGGATCATCTCCTTTACTGCCTTCGCCTAGGTTGCGTATTCCCTCAATGTCTTCATTTCTGAAAGGTTTGTTGTTATACACACATAACGCAGGACCTTGCAGAGGCTTCCAAATGTCTTCAAACACTTTTTCACCAGGATGGTGTCGAGGATCTTTAATGAACCAAACCTCAGTTGCCCCTGCATCATCAGCATTTTGAAGGAGCTCTTTCAAAATTTCCTTTTCACAAGGATAACCTGTTAGAATTCGTTTTAAGCGGTTTGCGAGTTTCTCTCGCTGCCCGAAGGGAATTCCAGATACGTGAGGTCTCAGGGCTTCCTGCTTTCGTGTTTTAACTCCTAGTTTCCAGCTTATTGGCCAAGGAATGTTGTCATTCACAAAGTTCACTCCCTCTTCGTCTGGCAACCAGGTGCAGTCTCTAACACAAAGTTCAGATACTGGCCGCATTAGCTCTTTGGAATCGGGGAGGTAAACCATTTCACACTTTCGGTTTGGCTTCGTGGAATCGAGAGTGTCACCTAGTAGCTTTGCCAGACGTGTAGCACGTTGAAGGTTTTGGTAATCCAAGGGCTGTTCTCCAACTCGTTCCTTTATCTTCTGTAGGCTTGAAATGTAATCCTGTTCATCGAATTTGTTCTTAACACCAGCTGCCTTCAGTAATGGGGTAAAAGATAATGCCAATTCATGCGTAATTTTGAACAGATACGGAGAGCAATCTACAGGTAATGTAAATGCCACCTGATTTGCAGAGAGAAAACTCCTGTCGACAAGAATAAAATTTATTCCTCTTAGAAATGCTATGATTTCATCACTGTAATCGTCGAGGGCATCCTGAAAACATGAATAAAGATTATTACAGACGAGGCGCAGTTCCTTGTACTCGGACGTATTAAGCAGATCTAATTTGACGGACACTGCCTGGGTCATTTGTTGTACTACATGATCCAGTGTGATTCCCTTTTCATCTAGATGTAACAGGCTTCGTAATTGTTTTGGCACTGAAACCCCAATTAGAGGTTCTGTGCAGCAAACTAAGAACTTTCTCTCCTCTAGGAAGGCTTCCTTAGGTGCTAGCAGAACTTGCGAGTTTTCTACAAGTTCCTCTCCTTTCCACGGGAGAGGAAATTCTTTTGGTTTCGGAAGAATGGGAAGAAATTTCGTGTTTAACAGACGGGTAGAAATCTGAGGTGTAGGTTTGTCTTGGCGAATCAGTTTCTTCTCCATAAATGATATCAATACCTTCACGCGGGTTAATGCCTCTTTACTGTTAACTGCATTTAGCTGTTGGATGCTCTCGGCTCTTTCCGGTAGCTCGGACCAAGGAAGATCATCCGATGACATTCCCAGCTTTACAAGTTTGGCCAGCCTTTGCTGGTGAGCATATGATTCTTCAGTCCAATAAGGAAATCTACCATCTTCAGGGGAAAATAGTGCCGCTGCTTCTCCGGAGGGATGAACGAGCTGGCTAGGAGTCTTTAGAACGTAACCAGTTGGTGAAGATGGGACACAAGGGTGCAGCCTTATCAAGTCATAGAACTCCCCACTTTTGTCATCTAAAGCATGTAGAGTCAGGACATCTCTAAGATTGACCGGAAGAATGTGAACGTTTGGAAAAAAAACTTCACGAAAAAATCTGTTCTTGCTATATTTTTTGGCACCGATTGCTTTCTCCAGGCCACACTTTTCGAAAGACTGCAAAATATCGGCAGGTAAGTCTATGACTATTTCTCTACCCCTGTGACACATTTTTAGAACCTCATTCGCGGCCTCCCCGATGTTGGGCTTTTTCCGGAAATATGGATCTAGAAAAATGACTTGCTTGATGTCAGCCCAGTGCTCTCCATTGGAGAAAAGACAATAACCACCCCTGATGACTTGTGTGTAGAACGACAGAACTAGTGGAAAGCAGTTTCGATGAACTTCGGACGTCTTTGGCCATAGACAATGAAACTTGTATGAGCCATCTTTGGGAGCAATGCCTTTCATATCTTCCAGAAGATCTAAGAGAGCAGATGTTACAGAGTCTAGCAGCAGTACATTGTTCCATTCCACTCCATAGCAAGACTTGTCGTCTTCCAGTTTCATTTGCAAGTGACGCCTATTCGAGGCTAAGGCGAATGCTCCATTTATGTGAACTGGTAGACCACTATGAATTGGTAGTGGCAGGTAGCAGAATATAGTGCCTTTGAGATCTAAACCATCTAACGTTTTCGCTGCTGGTGAGGGACAGAAAAAGTTCGACTCTGTTGGCAGCAACTGGACGGCTGCTCCCGCTGATGGAAGAAGACAGGGATCGTCATTTGCAAACTTCAGTGCTTGGCCGTTTCCCATAGACGAGACAATGAGCCATGTTGCCTTTTCCGTGTGGAAACTGTCATGAAAAAAATCAGAACCGCTTTTTGTTAACCTGCACTCGACGTCAACTATCATGGACGATTTTGGAAACTTTTTGGGGTCGACTTTCTTGCCGTGTGCCAACATCTTGCTTTTTGATGAAGCCTGAAGGAAGTTGCACTGTTGAAGAAAACTCATTTCCTCTGGAGTAAGCTTAAATGCCGTTGGAGGAAGGGTAAATGTAAAGGACAGTTCTCTCAGAATTCCACCATGGGAGGCCGATTTCGTGACCTGAAACATCAATGTAGGTTGTGGATCTCGGCTTTCCGTGTTCGGCAAGTGATAAATTCCCACACTTAGAACATTTTGCGTGAAAAGAAGTAAATTCTTCGCCCCCAGGAGAAACATTTGCAGCAATTCTCTCATCTGCTCTTGGTTGTACCACAAGTTCTTAATTTCACTCATCGAAGCCTGATCTTTCGTCCGCAGTGGAAATCGAAAAAGGGTTCCATCAAATGAGTTGTCTTGCTTATCGAGACTTAAATCACACCCAAAGATGCCATTAAAGGGCTTAAACTGATTTTTGAACTTTTTAAGTTTCTTGACGTCTTTGTTGAGATCTATTTTCATTCCTGGTCTTCTTATGTTTCTGATCGCTTTTCCCAGGAAGGAAGTGTGGGGATCAAAGATTGCAAGGTAGTTCCTACTAACGAACATCGGCACATCTGTCAGGTTGTACACTGCATTAAATCCAAGTCCAAATCTGCCGATCTTTGCAGTGTCATTCGCTTTGGTCGCTTCATTTAGTTTCGTGATGTTAACAAAGTCTTCATCTTTAAATGTTGCATCGTTGTAGACCCATAAAGCGGGACCCTGACATCCTTTCATTCTTTCGTTAATGAGGCAAGTTTTGGCATCCTCGTTAGCCCGCTCATCGTAAAGAAATCTAACCTCAGTAGCACCTGAATCATCTGCGTTTTGAATAAGTTCTTTTGGCACTGCAAATCCATCGGTGTAGTCGTCTAGTAGTCTATTGAGACGAGTAGTAAGCTTCTCTTGCTGTCCAAATTCTTCTCCTATGAAGAGCTCGTCAGGATCCAACATTCGATTTGTAAGAGAAGGAACACCAAGACGTTGAGCAGTAAGGTGAGGAACATTGGGGTGCACGTAGAAGTAGTCCATATCTTCATCGTCGCCTTCGTTCATCAGCCAATCGATGTCTTCACTATACATACAGCGCTCCACTGATTCAAGTTTGATATGTTTGTTGTTCTCGATGTAAACAGGGATAACAATCCTCTCTTGAATATCTGTGGGTAATTCTTCTCGTGCCAGTTCGTTTAATATGCTAACCGATAACTGTAGGTCGTGATGTACTTCAGAAACTGATAATGAAGACTTTTCAATGTCATACTTTTCTTTGATAGCATAGAGAACTTGCAAAAGGATACTTGAATCACTCTGTGATCTAACTCCAAAACAATCAAACAGTGTGATGAACATCTGCACCTCCGAGGGAAGAGGACGTATGTAGGGCGCAAGATCAATACGTGGCTCACTGGAAAGCATTTGGTCAGGTGAGGAAAAGCCATCCCCATTCCATACCCAGTTGACGATTCCTGTTCTCTGAAATGCCTCGCTTAAAGTTTGGTAGTTTGCGAGACTGAGAAAGGAGTAAATTTCGTGAAGGATAACCATGTAATATGGTTTATCGTCTTTAGAATAACAATGTATTACATTTCGCAGCTGCAATGCGACATCGGAGAAAGAGAGTTTTTGCCAGCCAAAGTACGCAGAAACTTCTTTTAGAGGCTTCAATTCTAAAACGGGCTTAACAGTTCCAATGAGATTCACCGTTGCAGGACTCTTCAGCTCGGATGGCTTGAAAAAGCATTCATCTTCTTCTTTAGCAGCCCACCACGGAAGAGAAGGAGGAATACTTGGCGCTTTCTGTTCCAGCCGTGTCAGCCACTGAATGTTCATCAGTAACAATCCCAGTTCTTTTCCATCGACTGTTTCCCTCAGCATCTCAGGATGAGTGTTAAGATGGTGTAAAATTGACTTAGACTTCTGAATTGCTGTTTCTTGGTGTGAAAGTCTGCTTACTTGATAAGCACTGTTGAAGAGGTCTCTGGCAGTGATTTTGGATTCGTTTTTCATTCCAAGCTTCTCCAAAATAAAGAGTGTAGCTGGTTCATTGTACATCTCACCTTCGGGAAAGACGTCTTCTTGGGCAAATATTGTCTTCAATGTGTCGTTTCTGGGATCAAACACACCTGACGCCCTAACCCGCTCTTTCTTCTGTGGGACAAAAGCCAAAGCTTGTACTTGCCGCTTGAAGTTGTCGTTTTGAAGAATAGTACGTGTAAAACATCCAAGCACATAGGATATCACCTTATCAATATCATCGTCATCATAGTTTCCTTCATTTATACCCGGAAAGATCATTTTGCAGAGAACATCAATGGGCTGTAGAATCCTGACTTTAAGGAGTTGTGCCAAAGTCCTGGAATCATCGTTTGAAATATCAATGAGGTCATGTAGTGGAGTAACCGGAAGAGCCTCAGCAGGCGCTGCACTTAAGCCATCATTCTTTGACACGAACCTCTTGGAGAGTGTCTCAAAAATTGGAAGGGAGCACAAAAAGGCGCTATATCCCTCCTTTGCAACGTCAAGTAGTCTGATATTCGCAAGGAATGATCTTAAAGCACGTTTTTCTTTAGTGGAAACATCTTTTTTAAGAATTTCCAGAAATCTTCCTGATTGCAAAGATGAAGCAGTTGTCATCATTGCTCTTACAGCACCTTGGACAGTTGGCAAACTCACATAGGTTCCCACAACACCTGGATGGTTGCTTATGAATGTCGGTAGATCATGCAGTACAATAACGCAGAGCTTCTTTAACACAGTTGCTAAGATTTCGTCGATGCATTCATCATTCAACTGTTTGACAACAGTCCTACTGGGGCGGGAGAGACGGTTCAAGGTAACGGGTGTCTGAGACATACTCAATGGGACCAGAGGTAGTCCTTCGAGCTGGCGAATATCCCTCGCAGTTGTAAAGTGGCGTCGCAGATAATTCCAAAGTGACTGGATCCACGTTCTTGAAGGATGGTGGTAACTGGGGTCACCTGGATACCAGAACACTGACTCACCCCTTTTCCAGTTTGGCGGAAGCGACTGCCAAAGAAGTTCAGGTACGTGATGGCATTCAAGGAATCGTAGTTGAGTATGCCCTGGTGTGTTGAAACACAGTAATCAAATATGAGCTCCTAGACCTTATCAAGGGCGTAAAACATGTCACATTTTCGTTCAATAGCCAAAACAAAGGAAGACGTATTATATGAAGACAATTTCAGGACATTTTCTATCAACATTCTATGTGATGAAGATGATGTGGGCATAACATGCCTACATCAACGCTTTAAAGACCATTACTTAACATTTGATGCAAACGTTAATTTCACTATGGTAGAGTTGAAGTATCCAGATTTCTGGATTTAATCCTAACCAAACAAGCTTGTCTGGATAACGTAAGAATCAAAAGGTTGGTGTGCTTCAGCAGATTAGCTCGTTTGTGCCTTCGTAAATATTAATTTGCATCTAGTATCCGAAAAAAATAACACTCGACACATGTTATGAAAAGCCTACCTCCAGAAGCTGCCGTTCTTAGGTTTCGAAGAATATCTTCCTCCAAGTCGTTCTGCAAAAATTTCTCAGGTATGCCTGGGAACAGTTCTTGGGGATGTTCTGTAGAGGCAATGTAAACTGCCGTAGCACGGCTGTCAAATTTAGCAAACGTTCCATTGGCCAATGGCAAAAGCTGCAAGCTATCCAGATCTTTAAAAGCACGATCACTAAGACAGAACTGGAGAAGCAGCAGCTTTTCTGTGTCATCAAGACTGGTGTAGCATGAGGGTACCTTTCTTAGTACATATCGCATCAAAGGAGGCGTGATTTGATCTTGACCTGGTGCATAGACATCCACAGCCTGCAGGACATGACTTGGTACAGAGACAGCAGGCAAACCGACCGATAACAGAACTTTCAGAAGCAGTTCATTTTGCTCGCCTTCTGCTCCTCGCTGAAAAATCGCTTCTTTAACTGCCACCCAGTCGCCACCTTGTGCTTGTGTGTGAACAACGTTCTTTTCCAAAAGCAACCGAAAAAAAGGCTTCTCAAGCCCCTTCCACTGCCTGTCTATAATGTTAATATCGGGCCAAGCTCTAGAACGAGATATAAGAATAAGATTCTTATTGAGACTTCAATGCCTTTAATTGTAGCCTGTTCCAGACTCCAACATAACAATATACCGAGATCGGATGCGAAAATCACACGGGCATGTTTCCCGCTACTGTCCTCTTCCTCAGATCACGCTCGTGTTATTTTCAATTCACCCTTTTTTTCCGTGACGCCCCTACCATCTGAGAATATGGCACAAGCTACTCAAATTTTACCGTAGTAAAACTTGTTTCTGTGTGTAAAATTTTTTTAATAAAAATTAATTCAGCCTTTCCATTGATTTCTTTTTCGGTTAATTAGTGATATTAACCAATAACTTAAGAAGCCCTGGGTTTAAAAATGCTATTGAATTCAAAGGGCAAAACTTGTCATTCAAAACATGAAAAGTGAGGAAAATCTGACTTAACTCCATATGAAGAAGAACATGAAAAAAGATCCAACTTTCGCTGCAGATGGTGGTTTATGGCAGACCCCATAATTATTTAGTTATTAGGCAGGCCACAATGAATATAGAAATCTTCTAACCTCAGATAAGGATGATCTTAAAGAAGCAGTATCTGTGAAAGCTTTATCGTCCTACTCTAATACAATGTATTTTATGAATAAATATTCCTAATTAATCTTATCCTCTCGTCTTTAGTCGGAGTTGAAGAAAGCATTTTCGCTCGACAGAAACCTTCAGTCAGGATAGCTGTGGAAAAGGTGAGTTCTATTCGTCATAATATCTCAACTTTCTTCGCGAAAGCTGGACAGAAAATGAAGACTATCTATCCTTCCAACAGACTTTACAGCTCATTTTGCTCGACTTCCCGTTAAAGTTAGAGGTTCAGGTTGTTTCTCTATTTCAACAAATATCTGTGAGATGTTTCAAGCAAGAAAACGATTCTTTTCAAAAATCGTACAATTGAAGACGAATTTGTTGACAGGAGTAAACAATTTTGTGTAGCGAACAAATTTGATTAGGGCTGTATGTAACATGTCACTTACTTATAGATTGCGTTCTTGGAAATGAAAGCACACTTCTCCTTAATGGCTTCCAAGATCATGGTAGCGTAAGCCTCAGGAAGGGCTTCTTCCAGAAGACAATTATTCCATAACAAGGACTTATCAGTCATCTGACGTCCTGCCTTCTGGCGATATTCTTGATCTGCATTTGGAGATTTGATGTAACGCCTGTTCTGACTCAAAGCAAAGAAACCGTTAATGTGCACTGGCAAACCAGTTAAGCTTTTCGTCTGGACTGGTAACGGCAAGAAACAAAACACGTGGCCTTGGATATCAGGTGTCTGTAACCGTGGACCGTCTGGCAATGCCATGGCAACACCAACAGTTGGGAGATAGCTGAGATCCTTATCTGTCATCAGCTTTTTGAATGTTGAAGATACTTGGCCACCACAGAAGTAGTTTGTAACAAAGAATGAGTGTTTCTCAGTCAACTGCGTATCGAAATTTATTGTTTCAACAGTCATTGGGTAGCTCACGGTAACTGATTCGGGCATAACTATTCCAGGTGTGATTTTCTTCAGAAACTCCTTTCTCTTCGCGCGAACTGTTTGCAGGCTTTTCTCTGCAATCTTCACTTCAAAGATTTTACTGGGGCTGGAATCTGATTCCTCTCTAGTATAGAGCTCAACAGATTCCAGACTCTGCAAAAACAGGAGGATCAGGGAAGCATCGGCTTTGAAACTGTCAAACAATGTCGTCATCTTATCTTCGTTGTACAGTGTTTCTGAAAGGTCTGAGTGTTCCCTTCTGAATGGAAAACGGAATAGGGTTCCATCATAGAATCCCTGGGAGAAAACTTCATCTGTGCAGTTAAATATGCCTTTATAAGGAAGGAATTGGTCAGAAAACTCATCGATGGACGCACGGTCTTCGTCTAGTCGCCAGTACTTCCCTGTTCGTATGCGACGCCTGTCCGAAAAATGAACGCCATGAGGATCAATAAAGCCAATCCGCGAATCACTGATCAAGCTTGGCAAATCTGAGGGGAGAAAGGGCCACGTACGTACAAGTTAATTACTAAACTTTAATAATATGCATCACTTTTGAACCTCGCCATACTGACACCTCTCTATTACGGACACCGCTGAAATGTGAACGACACCTCTGTTACAGACAGTTTCCTACTGATAAAGTCTCAATACGGCATATTGAATAGTTTAGATAAGGCCTGTAAAGACTATTGACAGCTACCCTTTCTTCAACCATAGTAGCTTTCCCTTAATTAATTTGACAACTCAGTTTTGTTAGCCTTGAGTAAATCGCACAAACTACTACCTCGTCGCGCTGACGTCGAGCCTAAGTTGTTTCCCGCAACGCTGAAGTGGCGGATGATGGGTCGCTACCTTTTTTTTTTTACCTTTTCTGGACCAGATATCGTAACTAATAAAGAAAATCTTTGGCTTACGTGGAAAGTATTTACTTTACCTGTCATGTGGAACACAGATTTGAATCCCAAACCAAAGCGACCAACTTTCATGGGATCCTCTACTTTGATGCTGTCACAGACTAATCGGATGCCTCTCCAATCTTCTTTGGAAAATTTGGAGTTGTTGTAGGCATAAAGTGCTGGACCCTATGAACGAGTAACAAGGATATAAGTTCCTTAACACTTATAGCTATTTTTGTGCGCCTTTAATATGGTTTTTTTTTTTCAAGCACAGAAGAACCTCACAAAACAAACATCTTGCGATAAGACACCGGAGGCCGTTGTATGAAGGGGGCAGTTTTAAATATTTGGAAACAAGACTAAATCTGTCTGCCGGGACTGGAACAAGGGCCTGCAAAGGAAAGGTGGCCTTTTTAACAGAGGCATCACTGAACGATATAGCTAATCGGATCCCCAAAAGCTTTTATAAGACCATCGGCATGAAGGACGTCAAATTTGCAAGGCCATGAACTCTGGAAAATGAGTTAGAATGACTATACGTATTGGCACTAAGATTGAGGCACACAGGTCGAGAAACGAAGGAACGCCGGGAACGAATTAAAGGGGGCAGTCTAGCAAGAAAAGGACGAGCTCGAGTTTGGTTAGTACATCACCACAAAGCAGGGCTGGTGGACAGAAATCGTCACCTTCATCTACGAAACTCATGAATTGGCGTTTTCGTCAGGTTCAAGATTTAAATGGGACTGAGAAGGCGGTACCTGAAATTTTGCCAGTTCATCGTTATAGAGCTCATCTGTGCCATAGCTGTGTTTGTCGTGCAGAAATTTGACTTGTGTGGCACCCGCGTCTTCCGCATTTTGAATAAGTTCCTTAAAAACAAAACAAAAGACATCATAATTAGTCTACATAGCAATGCGCGGGTATTATTAAGGAACCGTAAACAGTTCAGAACTTTAAGATATCATTTAAGATATCAAGTCCACTAAGAGGGAGGGCAATCGCGGAAAAGGCTGTAACTTGCAAACCTACTTTCATATCTCTAGGCTAGGTGTTTTAGAAAATAGAAAATGATCATTAAATAGGATAAAAATAATTAAGACTGAACGTGTAAGTGCAAAAACGAAAAAGAAAAGGTGAGAAAAAAAATAATGCAAGAATAAACGAGAAAAAAAAGGCGAAAGAAGCGAAAAGTTACACACAGTCATTAAGAACATGAAGTGTGCTTAATTACCAAGAAAAAAGGCTTACGCTTAGAACTGAACAAAGCAATACTAGAAATCGCCTGTAGCAATTTTGAACAAGAAAATGACATGGACAGACTACAGTGTCAACAAAATAGATCTGCCTGGATTAACTGATCGGAGGAGGACCTTTCTTTTGCGAGGCGCAAAAATTTTTAATGAACTTTAGGGATGAAAAACGAGCTCCACTAAAAACGCCTGCGTGGAAGGCTAGAGCTCCGAGGCCTTGGTCATTATTTTTCAGAAGGACGAGAAGCGAGGACATCATCCAATTTAATGCTCCTTTCCATTGTTTTAGAACCAGCAGGTCATTATTGTGGCTACTGAAATGGAACAGTAAGTTATTATTTGTAATAATAACCTCCTGTTCCACGTCAGTGAATTCAAAACAGTGGAAAGGTGCATTAAAATGTGAATAGGCCCTTACAATTCACCTTCGCTATAAGACTAAGATCGTTTTTATAATCATATTCATTTGATAATTTGCTAGATAGAGTTTAAGAGTGGTTGTCAGAGAAAACCGGGCAAAATGTTAAAAATGTCAACGGAAGGGGGTCGACAGAATAAGTTCATACTAACATCATAGATAGGTCTGGTGGAGTATTGGACAAATATACCAAACATAGGTTCTTCACTGCTCTTGTATTGGAGATACGAGCATCGCTTTATTCGACCCTTCGGACGCCATTTTTATAAGCAAACTTTCACCATTTTCTGAAACTCACAGAACCCTCAAAATTTAAAGAGCGAAGTTTATTTTTCGCATGCGATAAAAAAAAAAAAATAACAGAACTACTTTATAAAACCATAAGACTTGTTAAGTAGCCACGGATAAGACTAAAATTTTCTTATTTTATCTGACCTAAACTCAGTGTTTGCAAACGAGCAAAAAAATCGGGCATTTTTGAATTGATCTACAGCGCACAACTAAAACGACAGGACAACTCTGACAGCCAAATTGCAGTCTGCTATCATCCATGTAACCAAAACACTAATAATCATTTTGGGCCATTGAAACAGGAAAAAATTAGAAAACTCACATTTGTTATAGTTTCCAAGCTTTTCCTTGCAAACAGGCCGATCCCTTCGTGTTTGTTTTAAGTCCTCTTCTTGAATTTTCTTTCATATTTCGCTGTAAAGTATGTTCAGCAGCTGGAGGACATATCAAAAAGCTCGAAATACTGCCTAGGTTACATTTGAAAGGGCAAAAAGTGCTGAACGATAGGATGAAACTAGAAAATAACAAAGCGACGCCATCTTGGAAATTCAGCACTCAGGAGGGACTGGCACTAGTAGCTGCGTTCGATATCTAACATACGGACAAAAATTGGAAATTTTTCACGAATCCATTGTCTCGCAATTGTCAAAAGAGACTTGCGTACATAGAAAACCAAACCTAATATAGAAATGTAACCAGAAAGCCTCAGATTCTTGTTAGAATTTTTCTTTATCGAACGTGGGCTATTACGAACTATTACCAGGAACCTATGACCTCCTGTAATTACCAATGAGATAAAAAACAAAAAAACAAACAAACCAGCTTATCAGCGACCTACTCCAGTCTTATTTCTTCTTCAATTACTTCTTTTAGTTGAGTTTAGCCTGATCGCAGGTTAATTGGTGATTAACCGGCATTGCTTCATTCCCTCCTCATTTCGAGGTGTCCCGTGAATGTACATAATATTAAAGATCTATTTTTTCTCTCTATGAATCACTTTACTTCGCTCTCATGCGAGCTAGCTAGACTTGCTATATATCAATCTCGCGAGTTTAACTGCGGGTAGTGGATATTGCTTGCTGTAAAATTTGCAAAAATTTTTATTACCAACTGTTGATTAAAATAAACAGTTGAATTAGCGTGAAGAGCGGACATTTCAGGCCGCAAAGAGGCAAAGAGAGCCAGCGGACGAAGTATTTTTTTGATAGTAAGCCTTCTAGCTGATGACCTCATCGCTCGTCATCACTTTGCATTTCCTTAAGGTAATAGACCTTCGAAGGTTGACAAGAGCTGTCAAAATAAACCATTCACAAGGTTTACCAGAATCTGGTATACCAGAAGGATCCAGAAGGAGATTTTGTTAAAAAGTACCATTATAGGAGTTCCTACGGCTCTCACTTCGTACCCCTTCCCCTCATTGTTTTTCCTGCCCAATTCTTTTTCAGAATGCTCTTTGCACGGTCCACACAAGGTAAACGCCACGGGTCTGGACGAATTTTTTACCTGTGCAACCCGTTTAGAGGGAACGTGAAAATTCTTTTACAGATTGGGGTACTGTTTGCAGCTCAAAAACTTCACGGTTCCGCGAGTCACGTGTAAAGAAAAGGCGGATCCGTGCCTGGACTTTTTGGCCGTTCAAAAATTTGTTAAAGGGGTCTGAGTGTTAACTCGAGTTGGTACCTTTTCCATCATATTGATCATTGATAGAAGTCGTACACCTGGACGTTTACAGACACTAGGTTCCTTTTTGTTTACTGGTGTAGCTGTGAAAGAATTGCCATCTCCTACATCTCTTCGTCACTGGATTTGTCAAAATCACTCTCACTATATATGGCTTTTAACATAAGCACAATCACGTTCACAGTCCTCACATTTAGAGTAATTGTCAAGGTCTTGCCTTAAAATCAGAGGAGGCAATGACGACAGAAATGGAATTTATTCATCAACGGAGGTAATTTCCAACGCCATTTCGTTTGTTAATTCTTTGCACGGCGTTGTTGGAAGAAATGCGCGCGCGAGTCACACGAGATGGCACAAAATGTGCTAAAATTAGCACATTTAATGGTTATGATATATATTTCGATGAAGCCAACCCCATCAGTCTACTACCCCGATTTATATATATATGGCTCCGGGTAGAGTATAAAAACGTAATTTTGTGCAATTTCGCTGCGTACGTAATTAGCGTTGCTAAATAACTCTGTCCGCCATCAGGAGCCCGTAAATCACAATATTAAAACCAAAAAATGAATGAGTAAAGACTACACATCAATTCTAGTAAGAACCATTAAAGTTCTAGTAAGAACCATTAAAATTGTTGAATGACCTTCTTCACCTCACACACTCGTGTCAGTCAAGTGTGAATCGACGTCCGCCATTTTGAATTTTGTTCAAGAAAACCTCTGACCTAGCAGCCCGGCTGCATCTTGCGCCCATCATCTGCCCCCAAAGGGTGAGGCCTGGCTTATTTTACATAGGAAATTCATAAATTGTCTACTAAAACACTGTGCAATATGGAAGCAAGGCCAATTTAAGCACTAAAAGCTGCTCAGATATCTCAGAATTGGAAGAAAACTAGTAAGAGAAATTGCTCAGAAATTACGGAAAAAGATGCTCGAAACGAAACAAGTTTCTCGGAATACTAGAAGTTGCCAAAAAGTTGCCGAGCAACTTGTGGAAAGCCCTAGGGAGAAGGGAAGGGGGGGTGGGGGGCTACTCAATTAAGCTTTGTTCGGAGAGGCTTCGCTTCGAGGTCCAGTCCCTTACCCTTATATATACTATTTTTTTAAATATATTTATTGATAATCACATTAAATAATTACATTTTCAATACTACAAAAAAACGCTTTAACAATAGACTTTAACAGAGTAAAGCAAAATTATTTGTTAAATTATTACAGGGCTAAAAGAAATTATAAAAAAGTACAACAGGGCAATGAAAAATATATACTATTTTTGACAAAAGGTATCCCTTTCGTGTATCTTCCATTGAAAGGTTGTACCCCTTTCATATATCTGCTTCATGAGAATAAATCGGTAAGAAAGGAGGTCTTCCGGTCATTTTCGTGTAACCTTTAACTGAATTAACATGTAAATGATATTGCCATACGGCGTGTTTCTTCGAAGCATTTTAAAAAAGGCCCTTTAAAATTCTTAATGAAAG
This sequence comes from Porites rus, assembly GCA_964035705.1. Classification (NCBI taxonomy): domain Eukaryota; kingdom Metazoa; phylum Cnidaria; class Anthozoa; order Scleractinia; family Poritidae; genus Porites; species Porites rus. The sequence continues at coordinate 28,259,582 of OZ037995.1, forward strand.
ATTTTCCTCTCCTTTCACATACTTCAACTTTCGATTTTCCTACCCTTTGTTACACTTGATGTTTGAAAGAGGTACGCTTCGGGCGAAGACTTCCGGACTATGAAAATTGCATCATGAAATCATGAACAGGAGATGAGTGGACCTTCGGACATGGACGCTGATTGAAGACTGACGCAATAATAGATGATACAATATAGAGTCCAAAGAAACGCTAAGACTTATACGGAATATCTCAAAATGAGGTGAATGAAGAGCAAATGAAGACTGAATAAAGTAATGGCAATTGGTCACCTGTTCACCACAACCCATTACTTCGTCAAAAAAAAAAAAGAAAGACAACACAAAACAAGCTAAATTTATCTAAAAGTAGTAGTTGAAGAAGAAATAAGATTTTAGTAGGTCGCTGATAAGCAGGTTAGTTTGTTCGTTTGTTTTTGTAATTTTTATCTGTTTGGTAATTCATCATCTTGTGGACAAGGCAGCCACTAGTGCCCGTCCCTCCTGATTGCTGAATTTTCAAGATGGAGTCGCTTTGTTATTTTCTAGTTTCATCCTATCGTTCAGCACTTTTTGCCCTTTCAAATGTAACCTAGGCAGTATTTCGAGCTTTTTGATATGTCCTCCAGCTGCTGAACATACTTTACAGCGAAATATGAAAGAAAATTCAAGAAGAGGACTTAAAACAAACACGAAGGGATCGGCCTGTTTGCAAGGAAAAGCTTGGAAACTATAACAAATGTGAGTTTTCTAATTTTTTCCTGTTTCAATGGCCCAAAATGATTATTAGTGTTTTGGTTGCATGGATGATAGCAGACTGCAATTTGGCTGTCAGAGTTGTCCTGTCGTTTTAGTTGTGCGCTGTAGATCAATTCAAAAATGCTCGATTTTTTGCTCGTTTGCAGACACTGAGTTTAGGTCAGATAAAATAGGAAAATTTTAGTCTTGTCCGTGGCTACTTAACAAGTCTTATGGTTTTATAAAGTAGTTCTGTTATTTTTTTTTTATCGCATGCGAAAAATAAACTTCGCTCTTTAAATTTTGAGGGTTCTGTGAGTTTCAGAAAATGGTGAAAATGTGCTTATAAAAATGCGTCCGAGAGGGTCGAATAAAGCGATGCTCGTATCTCCAATACAAGAGCAGTGAAGAACCTATGTTTGGTATATTTGTCCAATACTCCACCAGACCTATCTATGATGTTAGTATGAACTTATTCTGTTGACCCCCTTCCGCTGACATTTTTAAAATTTTGCCCGGTTTTCTCTGACAACCACTCTTAATTAAAGCGAAAAAAAATCCAAAGTTACCTTCAAGACCTGTCCGTCGTCTGGGTATTCATCTAAAATTTTCCTTAATTGCTGGATCAGTGATGGCTGAATCAGGTCAAAATCTTCATCATCAGAGCCCGCTTAATAGAATGAACATAAAAGCTGGTTTGATATAAAATTCATGTACCAAACGGTTTCGCTGATTTACAATAAGAAGGGGTGTTATTAAGACCACTGGAGTTCGACTTTAGCCTGCGAATGCAGCCGTTTCTCCTACCTCTTCGTCACTATGTAGGTTTCGCAAGAACGTCTGCGACGTAAAATCTGTCCGGAATCTGGTCAGGAGCTCTGATTGGTCGACATAGAAGTTATATTGTTTCGGCCTATTGTTTACAAATGACAGACAAAAGACAAAAGGCCATGAAGGTCAAATGTAAACTGGGTCGTAAACGTGATGAATCTACTTCATTTCAAATATATTCTGTTTTAGCTAGAGCATCTGTGTTTCGCAATTGAACACAAACCTTTACCATAGTCGACCAGGAGAAACATAAAATCAAACAAATTTACATTTGGAACCCCATGACTACCGGACTTATTATGTAAACGTTGCTTTACGTTATCAGTATGCAATTTCTTTCAGTTGAGGCGCAGACTTTCCTCCTGGCGAAACTTCCCTGGTAGCGTAGATCAAGATTCGCAGGCTAGGTCGACTTGGACTAGATTGGCGATAACCCCTATAGAATGGAATTAATAAACGGGCGACCGCAACATCCCACCACTAATAGATAGAGCCTACCGATCTCTTGTAGCTTATTATGATATATCGCTGTAGGAAACTGCACTTTTTTGGAATGGACGAAAGGAAAAATTGAAACTGAATCATTCAATAGTTCGTCCTTGTTTCAAAAAGCAGCAACAACAACGATTTTAGCAAGGCAAAATAGATTATTAAGGAACAACGGTGGCCACTGTCACATTATTTCCCTTTACTGCCTTGCCCACTCTCTACAGATATTTTTACCAATAAAATAACTTTACATGAACTTCATAAACTTATTATGAAGTTTCCAGTGTCGAGATTTCTTTTTAAATTTGTGTTGGTTGATAAGTAGAATAGAACCTGAAATGCCTGATACCTACCCATGTCACTTAAAACTGAAACTTTAATTCCCTCTCAAGGGGATGATAAATTCATCTGAAAAAAAAGAAGAAGAAATGAAATGAATGAAAGAAAGTGACCTTACAATTTTGATGTAACTCTGTTTTTAACGAGTTAGGACAATTATTTTTTAGATGCGAGCGAGCAGCGGATCATTATGGGTAGGGAAATTTGGTTATCATTTTGGTTCTTACAAAATCATCCGTACGAATGTCCCTCCGTCCGTCCGTCAGTCAATTCCAGTCAATTCCTTCCCCGCACTTCCAGTGTTCGGCCGCTAAACTCCAGTCAACTGTCCAGGGTTAGCCCGGGGGCCTAGTGGTTCTATACATTTGCACAGGTTAGACGACGTTACAAGTTGTCGGGCCCAAAGATAACGCGGATAAGAACGACGTTTCAGTGTCATCTTGATGTCATTTTCGAATTCAAAATGATTGCTGACAAAATGACAATTTCTTTTTTGGCTGATGATTAGCATATACGAAATATGCAGAGTCACGCAAAAAGTTTTGCTCGAATTCAGTCTGATTTAGAGAAGGTGTTAGTTCCCTAATTAGCAATATTTCTTGCACTAAACAATCGAACTTGTTAAGTTATTGTACAGAGAACTGTGTTTCGAGATTTTTCGGGACAGTGGGGTGTTTATCCTTATAATGTTTTCCAATGGAAGAAGACAAATTCTTGGGTTCACTCACGCGCTGATGTAAGTGCCTCAAAGTGTAAAGGCTACATAACCTGCATCGCACAAGTCACATTGAAAATGGTTTACAATAGGCGGCTTTTTATCGAATCACAAATAAATAAAAACTTAAGCCAAGTTTCAAGAGAAAAATAGCCCCGAGAAAGCTTTAAACGAACAAATTACAGGTGGCCCACGGCAAACACTAAGGTATAAATAAAATATTGCATGTTTTCTTTATTTCTGATCCGCACAAAACTTTAAAGCAAATTTTTTCTACAGTGGAACCTCGACATAACGAGATCGAGGTTTTCGTAATATCGAGGATCTTTTTCTTACGTTTTACTATTTCTGGGGTACCCTGACTCCAGAGGTCCGTTCTCAAAATACCTAAGGTGAAATAAACCGTGCTTACGGTTTCATAAGGTTTGTTATTTTTTCATCTCACGGCGCTTTGCGCCTCGTTGACGTGGCTTCTCCACGAACCATCAGTATCTATAAGAAAAAAATATCCTCTGGAACCCAGGGTATTTCTGGGGCCAAGGACTTCGTTATATCGAAGTTTCGCCGTACGTACTTATTTATTAAAATTGTGAAAACCACACTACAGTAATAGGACTCGTCCCCTTTTTTGAAACTCGAGGAACAAAGAAACTGCTTTCGAAACTGTTTTATTCGACAGTGACCGTGTCCCACATTTCAACCAGGGTTTTGTCTAGGCGTGCTGCCAAAAAAGAACCATAAAAGTTATGAGTGAATGATATCAAGAGTTATCAAGAGCATAGCCTTTAGGTAACTGGATCCGAACACTTCCCGCAGTCCGAATATTGCATACATGTATATCTTTCTATATCCTGTTTCTATATATTCCTCTAAAAGTCTACGTTCTTTAATATTGATAACCAGTTATTTTCTATTCGTTAACGCTGGCGCACTGGAATCTAAACCTATGGAAAATTAAGTGCACGAAATATTACTGTAATCTGGATCTGTTTTCAAGCAGATCCTGAAATGGCGAAAGACCGAAACACAACCGAGAGCGAATCTGTCATGATCCTTAAATCACTCCTGAGACTCACCTTGTGGAAAAAGATGACTGGAGTTCATGTGCATAACCCATGCGTGCCAGATAAAGAACAATAAAAAACAAAAAGCAAGGAGTCTTTAATTGAAAACATTTGTGAAAATACTTGGGCTGACAGGTAATCTGGAGACGGAGGCCAAAACGCTTTATTACAGTTTACTAAAAAAAACAACCAAATCACACTGAAACGGGATATTCTACCAAAAATCTTCAAATCGACCGGGCAAATCGATCGATCGATCTTTGCGTCCTACGAAACGCGTGCCATGAATTATTTTGCGTCTTGAAAATCAGACGTTTGAAATCCTATAAAAAGAGAACCCGGAAATATGTTTATGGAATACATTCTTAAAATGAGTTCCATCGCGTTCTGTTAAAGAAGCATTACGTGATCGACATCATCAATGTTTCTACTTATTTTAAACTTCCCCGGAGAACTGTCGGAACAAGGGAACCTTCATAGCAAAGAGATCTGGCTGCGAACGCCGTCGCGTGAAGCAGGCCAGACCCTCGAGGGTCCTTCAGCACTTGCCAGATTATGGCTTGATTTCCTTACCTTTTACTATTTAAATTCCCTTCCGAGAAAGATATTCCCTCTTCTCGTATTGCGATCAAAGAGTGCAGCAAATTGTCTAATACACACTCTGATCAAACTGAGCCTTTCCGCGAATGTAAAAGATTCCCGGAAACTTTCTGTATTTTTCCAATTTTAGATTTCCGAGAAAATCGGATCAGTTCAAAAAATTCCAATTTTGGGGGGAGGGGTGTGTGTATCATACGGAAGTTTGTCAGTTTTGTACCTTTCAGTAACCGTTAATAACATAAAACTGATATATATATTTATGTAGTAACGTAAATGACTAAAAATGATCCAATATAATTGAAAACAAAAAAGATCAACCCTGTTATCTCCCGGTTTTGTCGTTTCCTCACCCTAGGGCTCTCGAATCATTGTAGCGTCACGCAATTACATTTACATGGACGTGACTCATGAATGTGTTACGCAACACGCACGGTAATAAATTTGAAACAATAGAAATTATCATCAATGTTGTAATTATTGTTGTTCTCAACTCTTTTTTTAACAGTCCTTTACATTAATCCGTATTATTTGACTCCAAAGTTTTTTTTTTGATACGAACCGCAGGCTCGTGTGACGTCACTTGCAGTATTTATTTCCTCAGTCTGGCAAAGTTATTTGCCTTACTTTAGTGTCTCGACATTCGTCAGTCGTTTTTCCTCCTAGAACAATATGTTTTCCCCAAGGTATTCAACGATCCTTGCTTTCTTGACAACACTGTATTCTGTACAGCTATCGCATCGTTGTGTAGTTGCTGGTAAGTTATTCAAACGTAACTACAATACTCTCACTCAAATGTGCCCCTCTCCTTCCCCGATATGTAGCTACGCGTATTTTGGAACACTGGGACGACTGTAATACCCAAATCAACAAGGGGAAACGCACACAGTTGTTTTCAAGTATTGTAGCTTTACCGTTGCTCGATCGCAGATAATCTGTTTTTTCTGGATATAACTATTCACTCGTTAGCCAACGACGTTAAATAAAAGTAAATCCCTAAGAATTACAAGGAAGACTCGATAGTTTTTTTCAGAAGCTAATGGTTTGTTAAGGTTTTTTAGCATGTTCTTTGACTTCTTTCAAATCAATGAATGGCGTTTTGCTGTGCTTAGGGGTTGAATCCAGTCTAGCCTTGCTGACGATTTGACTCAAATATTCTCATCGCCTGGTATCTGTAAAAATGGGATATTAAACCACGATGAAAATATCTCTTACATCAACAGTAAACAAACACACACACACAATATATACAAGGTTTTATCTCATTTTTACATACCATTTCATTATTATTACTATTACAATGGAATGTTGTAATACTGTCACTAATGGGCCAAATAAAATTGGCCGTATTAAAGAGGTTTTTTTTTGCAAGAATATGTATGTCAGTTTTTGCCAGGCGACCAAATCAAGTGGCCGTAATGACGAGGTGGCCGTAAGGCGGGGTTTCACTGTATATTATCATCACCATTATCATTATTTAACAATTATTTGCCGAAGGCGAAGTTAATATTGTTGAATGATCCCCGAGACGAACAACAATATTAACTGAGCCTAAGGTGAATAATTGTTTTGTATATTCACACGAAGTGATCTCAACAGAATCTGAAAGGAAACCATTAAAAAACGATTAGTTTGATTGACGGGTGAATTCATGCGTGAACACAAATCCGTAAACAGTGGATGCACAAAAGTTAGATCATTACAGTATCTTCAAACAAGGCAAATGATAGTTTTAATCTTTTTGTATCGAGTTTGTAAGCTTTAGCATCAACAGTTTGAAAGAAAACGCTGAAAATTTAAATTGCTACCCAATTCTGAGAAGAAAAGTAGACCTTTATTTGTTTCTGTCAGCTCACCATGAATGAGAAAGTTTTTGTCGCTTCTTGCAAATGCTGTTAACAGCGGCTACGAACAAGGTGAGCATTTTTATCTCCAATGTTCTTTGCCTTGTTAACTTGCTGGCACGTACAATTTTCGAAAATATTTGTCTTCCTCTTTTCTCGATAAATTAACTTCTATTTACAGGCAAAATTGGTCTTGCGAGAAAATCCCGAAATCACAAAACAGTGACAAAGCGACCTCGTTTTCCTCTGTAGTGGTAAATATAGCTTCAAGCGTACAAAAAGTCAGCTGCAGTAAATGGCTTCACAATAAATCATGCTGTTTAAACACCATGAAGTCTTTTCTTGCCATCAAAGTCACCAGCACATGGATATTAGTGTATTTTCAAAAAGGCTTCACTATCAAACTTTGGTAAAACACCCAGTTCACGACAGCGAGTTTGTTCTGCTTTATATTCACCGCCTAGTGCGGTGAATATAGATAGCCTCATAGTCCGCGATAGCTAACCAATCAGATTGCTTGAATTACCAAGATCACTGAGTGTCTATATATTTATTAGGGACTTGTCAGAAATTAGCAGGGGGGAGGGGGGGGGGTGGAAAATGGGGGAGGGTCAGAGTTTTTTGAGCCCTCCAAAAGGGAGGGTTATGAACAAAAATGACATGAAAAGAGGGAGGGTCACAAAAAAATAAGCCACCATGATCGTGAAGGGATGCTTCAATATTATGTTTTACGAGAATACAAACCATATATGAAAATCATGACATGCAATTCTGATTTCCTGACATACTGATCATTATTTTCCTTGTGTAGAAGGGCAACTTTTCCTACTTGATTTCTATAGCATGTTGTTTTGTGACATGCCCCTGTTTCTGAGCATCACTTGAAGTGATCTCCACTGAAAAAACATTCAGAAGTCTAACTTTTTTTTTTCGCGAAAATTATTCATCTTTGATTCTTATAGTCGTGAAAGATAGCCTGAATTTCATCCGATTACTTCAAGTCATTATTACTCCCTCAGTTGTTGAGAGGAGAAAACAACTCGAAGCAATCGGATAAATTTCAGGCTACGTGAAAGAGAAACTGTCATAATTCCATTAAACCAAAAACTTTCTTTTGTCCTGTTTGCTAACAGAAGAAACACTTGCATGTCCATCGTAGGTCAGTTTCAGTACAAGATGGCTTTTTTGAAAGTACTGAATTATTTTCCTTGCACCACTGCATAAGAATTCGGACTCAGTGGAGGGTCCTAGAATTTTAGGATGCTTTCCAGGGGAGGGTCGGGACATTTTAATCCCTTACCCAGGGAGGGTCATTTTATTTTCATCGCTTAACTGAAAATCTCCACCTCCCCTCCCCCCCTGCTAATTTCTGACAAGTCCGTTATACAAATGTTTATTATTATTCATTGAAAATGTTTCCTGCTCCCATTCCCCGGCCAATTCCAGCTGACCATAATATTTGGAAGAAAGAAGCTATTTTTAGTGTGACACTCAGCAGCAGGAGCTGCCTCTGTGGGAGGAGAGAGGAAGATACAGGCAATAATTGTTTTATCATTCGATCGCTGAGTTTGCTTTTTAAATGAATATCCTTGGGAAGCGAAGTGATCTGCCATTTTGATGCTAGAGCGATCACAAGAAGGAGAAAAGCACAGTTTCCTTTACACATAAGCAGAATATTATTTGCAGCCAAACACTGTTGGATGGCATTGCACATGAGCAGACCATTATTTGTAGGCAGTTATTGGCAGGTCACATGGTGGGCTCTCCGCCAATTAAAAGAAAGAAAAATTTGCTTCGAATGATAATAATAATTATTAACCAATACAGTCATATGATAGATTTCCCCCAAATCAAAAAAAGCAACCTCATTTCATCTGGCAGTGGCGAGGTGAACTAAGGGGGTGTTTACACAAGAAAGCTCCCACTGGTGCGAGGATGACTGGGATTTTGTATCATGTTTACATAATGATGGGTCATTTCATTAATCTCAGTTATTTGAAGATAGTCACTTCATGTTGATTAAATTCATGTGTGATTCAAAATTACAATCATTTCACATGCACTACCCATTCCAGTCCACCTGTTTTGCATTTACATACATACAGTACAACATAACTGGGTTGAATGCAGACTGGAGTGACTCGTGCCAGCATGACATTTTGTGGTGGTATCTGATGTAAACAAATATAGAGCCATGAGAGGGAACCTGAGTGAACTAGCTCATGCTGGCACGAAAGTGGTGACCCGGTGTCATGTAAATTAACTCCCCCTAAAACAATTTAATGTTAAAAGAGTTCACCTCTGATATTCAATTACTTTAGACGATGAACTACTTGAATTTCTCTAGTGACTAAAACTGCATGAACTGAAAAAATGCAGGAATATGCCAAACACATTTCTGGATAGACGTCTTTTTGTTTTAGGAGTATCTGAAAGAATAAACGAAACCTCTGTTTAAATACTTAAACCAGAACCAGGCAAATGTATTGAAGATATGTAAGTCTACAAGAAGTTAAGGTGTTATTGTGTAAGAACACCTGCAAAATAGAAATATGAATGAATGATTAAGCAATCATTATTTGATAGCTCTCATATGAAATAAATAACTATGCAGACCTTAATTTTTAACATCTTTCAAGATCAGTAATTTGTCATATCATATTAATTAACTCAGTCTGAGAGAATATATAGGGTACATGGAATGGAAAAGTGTTAGTTGTGGTTTGTTGATGGTATCAAAAGGCAAACATGTGACCGGTGTTAAATAACCCTAATTTTGTTAGTTTTTGCTAAATTATTCTTTTTGTTTTTCAATTTTTTGAGATAGTTAAATGTACCACATACAGTGGAGGGTCATGCAAGGATTGTGTTGACCAGTCTGGGGTAAGTTCTCTTCACCTTTAGCATTTAAACCATCACACGTGAGAAACAAAAAAATAACAACAACATTGGTGAAAAGAAACAAACAAACATAATCAGGCCCTTTATCACTTCTCTATGATCTTCACCATACTCAGTGAGATTAATTATGTTTTAATTGTGTTAATTTTTGTTTTTTTTATTTAATGCTGATGTTGTTATTGGAGGTTGTGCTTGACAGGCTACTACAATCATGGGCACTCATGTCTGCACCTTTGTTAAAAACCACACTGCCATATTGTTGCATGCACTGATCGATGTTCTCTTGTTGTCTCTTAACTTTTAATAACTTCCATGTGTATAACTAACTTTTAATATTCTTGTAACCCTTTGATCAAAGGATCTCTTGGTCAATGATAAATAATTTTAATTTTTGTTAGGTGTCATAAAACTATTAAGCAAAAAGATTTCTCCACCTATGCCAAAACAGTGAAGTTGTTGCTCCACCTTGTGCTGGGATATTATATAGCCTACCTCCACCTGCCCCCCCCCCCCCCCGACCCCACTTACAGTAATTAGCTCCAGAAGCACAAGCCATAACGGCCGAGTTCTTCCTTGCATCTGTTTCAAGGTCTTTAAAACCTTTGATGATGCACAAAGCTCGAGTTTTTGCACATCTCCCATAATAGATACACCTTGTTTGCCCCCCAAAGTTTTGCATAGCCTTTGTTTTCTACCAGGAAGTTGGGTAATTTTAATTTTCAGTCCACTGAAAATTCATATTACTCAATTTCCCGATAGATTCCGTCTTAATTTCTTCTCATGGGTACTACAGTAGTCCTGAGAGAAATTGAAGATAATGCAAAATTTTGGGCGTGGCAAACAAGGTGCATTATGGGAGGTGGGAAATAGGACCTCATTAGTGTGCGACTTGCAAAGATATAAGATAAGAGAGAGAGATAAAACTCAATACAGGTTTCGAAAGAAAATGCATTCTGATTTTGAAAATGTATTCTGATACAAGTTCTTTTTTTAGTGTGCATATTGTGAAAAGAACAAAGCATGCATGGACTTTAATTTGGTCAAGGACACTTTAAATAAAGCTTGCGAGGGTCAGGAATGGAAATTTAAACAGTGTCTTGGTGAGTAGAGTGATTTGAAATATCATCCTAATCTTTAATTTTAGTCTGAAACTCAGTGGCAAAATTAGTTTAGAAGAGGGAGAGGGTTTGGGGGAAGTGGCTTGCAGTAGAGGAGGGTGTGGGAACCTCACAGAGGCAAGAGGCATTGAGCAGTATGGTTTGTCTGGCCTTAATAAGTCTTTTTTCGTTTGCTTTTTTTTCTTGCTCTTGAGATATGCGGGTTTGATCTTCCTGGTTTTATTTGCAGTTGTCGCGTTTCCACTAGCCCTTTCCACTCAACCAATATTCAAACCCGTTCGACGATCCCAATCATATACTGTCTGTAAACATTTTCAATAACGAATACGGAACAATATGGGGACTGAATAGACCTTGTCACGGTTTTCGACGCCATCTTGACGAGTAGGCAAACGCTTGAGAAGTTATAGTGTTTGTATGAGAATCTAATGTCGAATAATTTCCGTAGAATGGCGGTTCTGAAAAAAAATATGAATTGTAAACTAAAGTTTCACTCCTAAGGAATCTACCGAAAAAAATTGAGGGCGTTAGATGCGCTAGAACCACTTTTTAAAATTTTCGATACATTTGTCTGTAAGAAAGTCCTGGGAAAAATTAGAGACAAATGTATGGAAAAGCTAAAGCAAGCCTCTGAAGAAATTTTGAAGCACAGGTACGCCCCAAAAATTTTTTAAGTACAATCCTTTGTTTTGTAGCTTTAGTTTACAAGTCATATTTTTTTCAGAACAGCCGTTTGACGGAAATCATTCGACATTAGATTCTCATACAAACACTGTAATTTCTCACACGTTTGCCTACTCGTCAAGATGGCGTCAAAAACCGTGACAAGGTCTATTTGCGGACGTAGATGTTCCATGTCGATAGTGTGAGCAGGCGAATGGTACCGTAAATTTTTGTTTGTTCTAGTGAAACAAGAACAAGGGAAACCTTTGCACCTATTCGTTTTCCGTTTAGAATAGGGTTAGAGAAGATATACAAGAGACCTGAAGATCGAGGTTTGGTCATTTTACTACAAACGAGAAACTGCGGTTTGCGATTAACGGTTTCACGTTACCCGTCTGCCCATATTTGGGACTTAAGATCCGCGGGTGGTAGCTCGCGGCTGTCTTATTTGTTTTCATTCATCCACTTACCTCTATTTTAACTGAGAAATTGTCTTCAAAATTACGTTTTTTAAAATATAATTCGATAGTCAATAAACAAAAGAGTTTTAAAAAGTCGTATTTCTTCTCGAACTTGGGATTGTGACGTTTTAGGGTGCAAAAAACCCTGCGGTAGATTCACTCACCTCTGGAGCGTGGTCTAGCCGTACAAACGTGAACCTCAAACCGCAGACCTGACGGCAAGGCCCTGGTCACGTGACTTCTTGACGTTCGCAGTCGCGGGAAATGCCGAAAAACCTCAATCTTAAGGTCTATACAACCTTAATATTTATGTCTGCTGTCTTTAAATTTACAGTGACAGGAAAAATTCTTCTTATTGCCCTTCCTGTGACTGGTTTTGTAGTGTTAGTAGCTTTGATTTGCTTCGTCTACTGTTGCTGCTGTCGAAGAAAAAGAAATAGTAGGTAAGTGGCATCATTTTCAGGGCCAAATCATTTATTTTTTTTCTTTCCTTTTTAAGAAAGGTCGACTGCCTCCTTCCCAAAAGTCTCCCTGGCGTTGTAAATTTGCGCGTAAGGGAAGGTGGGAAGGCGTAAACGCGCGAGTCGGCCACTTCCAGTTACTCGCTCGCCTTTGATCGCGACCATAATGCGAAAAAACGAAGCGCCCGAGGGGAAGGCCTGTCCGCCGCTTTTTAACTTCTTGTTAAGAGCCCAAAGCTAGGCAAATTCTCAGTACAGGGAGATGCGAAGTTCTCGAGCCAGCGTCGGACGTAACTGTTATCAGCTGCAAACTCTTTTCAACTTTTAGCCCAGTCGAACCGGCTCTTCATTTCAACACTGACGAAAAGTCACTAGCTTAGGTACATCAGGAACCCATAACCCGAAATACTTAGCTTATGCAAAAGAGTTTTGATAGACCAGTTTATTTTAGCATCATTTTTTATTTTTTTTTAATTTATTTTTTTTCCCGCGAAAATACGGCACATTCCGTATGCATGCGCATCCACAGTACGATAATGACAAAAAGAAAAAGTAAATGCTTTGAAAACATCAGAAATGCTATTTTCTTGTCTCCGGTTTTTGCTGACGTGTTTGTAGGACTTATTTACTAGTCAAAATTGTTGGGAAAATGATCTAAAAATAACTTGGTCTGGAAATCGCCGTGGTATGGGTACATGTACCACACTCCTGGTTACATGTATATCTGTTCATCAATCACATTGAACGACCTTGTCAATACTCACCTTGATCTCTCTAGCCTAAATCAAGGTGGGGGGGGGAGGGGGGGACGCCGTGATCAACCATTTTTGGGGTCCGTGAATCGAGATGTATGATGTGCTGGAAAACTGTTCTGTGAATCAGTGATTGAAGTGCACTCCGTGAAACCTGAACTGCCAAAATCCTCGAATGTTTCGACTTGATCAGACCCACCTACAGCTGGCTTCCCTAGGGAATTTATAGCAGCACAGTGTTTCCTTTCTAAAATAAATATAATTGAAGCACTCGGTTGTACAAATTGGGGCTAATGTTACGTTTGACATTTTCTACAACCTCTGTTTTTAAGAAGCGTGAAAAAGTAAATGTTTGTTTTGTGACTAGTGAAACACAAAATTCTTGTTCGTGAACTCGTGATGAGAACCTCCACCCCTCCCCTCTTGCTCCCCTCTACATCAGTGTGCTGAAGTTTTCCACTTACATTATTTGTTAATGTGAAAAATACGATCTCATGAAATATTTGTTTCAATCCAGTAAAGATGAAAAGGAAGATGCTAAGTTACGTAAGCAGCGAAAGGAATTGAGAGAAAGACATAAAGAACGGTATGCTTAAAAAAAAAAAATGCTAATAAAATTAATTAGAATATGATAACTTAAAAATGTAAATGTGTGGAATTGCACTTAACTGCTGTACAGGCATTTTAGTCAAATAGTTTCAAACAGTAATTCAGCTTATAACACTATTGAAAAACCCAACTGGCAGGAGATAAACTAGGTGGTTATTTTCACTGTACATGTATGGTCGAGAGAGTAAACTCGAGACCACCGGGAAACGAATCCAGCCAGCGACACTCGAACTCGATCGAGATCTGCCAATTCCCCACTCCAGAAACAAGAAGAGAAATTTGTAAAAGCTTTTTGAGCAACGATTTGTGGGATAGTTTGGGTGGACAACGGTTACTTATGATTGGTTAATGGTGACGACCACAAATATCAACGACCAATCATAACTAACTTTTGCCCACTTAAATGATCCTAGAAATCACTGCTCTGATAGCTTGTACCCATTCCCGTCAGAGTCTTTGAAGTAGGGAATTACTCGTCCTAAGCTCTTGCCATTCGGCCACGGCCAAAACGTTTTACGTGTGTGCAGAGTTTGTTGTTGTTGTTGTTTTTGTTGCTGTTTCTTGAACTGCTATATTGCTATTACTTTTTGGCGTTCTCGTTGCCGTCGCCGTCGCAAATTTCCCTTTCGTAAACGGTCGTTGCCATTTGAAACGGTCGATGCCATTTCTCAGAACGGTCGTTGCCATTTGAAACGGTCGATGCCATTTCTCATGACGGTCGATGCCATCGTAAAGGTCGATGCCAAGAAGGAACCGATATTTCCGACTCTCTCCGACGACATGCGTGACAATCAGAGCAATGCGTGACTAGCTTTCCTACAAACCATCGCGATTTTTATCAAATCAAAATGGCGGACAAACCCGACAATTTTCTCAAAGATCTAATATCTTCAGCTATAAAAGAAGTCGAATCGAAAAGTAAATCTTTTGAATCGACCGAAATTACAAAGGAGAGTTTTCTGGCTTCGCTTCCAGATGATTCATTTTACTACCTGAAGGCAATTTCAGGAAATGGAGAAAAGTTCAAAGTGCACTTTTTGACCGAAGATATAACGAAAGAAAACCTGGAGCAGTGGATATCCGAATA